>JARJLF010000641.1:0-155129 GCA_029378395.1 Mycena leptocephala | reverse complement strand
TGGAGCGAGGTTACATGTTCTTGTAAGCAATTGAACGAATTAGAGCTTATTTGCAACCGATGAAAAATGTGTATCAAGTCGCCAGCTGTTTTGATTGTGGAGCCAAAACGTTTCAACAAGTTTTCGAGAAATTTGGTTGGTTTGGGTCACGTTTTTCTGTTGTGGTGGAGCCTCTATTTTTCAACAGTTTCACTTAGTTTTTCTGCAGAGTTTTAATTTTCATCGATTGCAAATAAGTTCTATTCACTGGGACAGATAGACAGACAGGTGCGGAAGTATTATTTATAAAGTTTAACTGCTTTAGGATGGGAACTTTACTGGGTCTGGAATGTGCGGGACGGGACGAGACGGCACACGGCACACGGCACACGGCACATGGCACCTTGAAAGTGCAGCCGCGGGGGGTATCCGAGTCAACAGTCAATATTTTAATACCACAAAGCTGCGGATGCCGAGGTGCGTGGCCACTGGCAGCACACAGGGTTCTTCGATTTGGAAGAGGATCCAGCGGCTGGGGTATTATGCGTGGGAGGATTTATATAGTTATACATCGGCCGATATCCGCCGAGACAGCCTGACGCTGTAGCGAAAAGTTTAGAAAGCGAAGAATGCAACCAAGGACACGTGATTGGTCGAGTTTTTCAAGTTCGTTCGTGGCGCTGGGTTGGTGCTTTACGAGACCAAGGGTATGAAAGGGGCACACTAAATTGAACCAACCCCCACACGAGTGCAGATGCACGGCTCGGAACTAACTAGCTAACTAACTAACAGCGTGTCCGTGGGAAAAAAACTGAATTGAAAAACAAAGTCGGAACACAAGGAGGTATGGTAGAGTTGAGCTAAATCCATTCGACAACGGGACACGGGACACGAGGTGCGGAAACGTATCATGATCATGATCGGAGAGCTGGGGGCATGATCGGAGAGCTGAGGGCGTATGGATGTATGTGTGGCGTACGGCAGCGTCAAATAAATAAAATGAGAATAATAAGAGAATCCGTGATCATGAGCCGCCAGCGACCCTGACGGTGATCACTCGGAGTGTCAGTGTCAGTGCAATTTTGGATCCGGGGGGAACTTGGTGGGAACTACGCAATGAAAATCAGACAGACACAGACCACGCGCGCGTAAGCCGTACGGGTACGGCAGCGCGAGACACTCGCGATGGTGACGGCGATATCAGATATACGTCGAGCGCGATAAGTATATATATACGGCAGCCCTGCCGTTTGCATCACGAGAACTCGCCAGTGCCAAGTTGAATATATTAAATATTGATAAGAATTAAGGTTGAACGGGACGATGACTTGAAACAAATGTTGATTCTTGAATATCAAACGGGGTGATAGTTAAGAATGCCAAAACTTGAAGGACATACTCGTGGAGTGGAATGAGATAAGATTTGGATGGATGGATGGATGGATATCCCTGGCAGGACCTGAGGAGAAAGGATAGTCACAGCCGTGGGAAATTTTTTTTACAGTGGATTGTCATGATTTATTACATTCCACCTCCCCCAACCGTTCTTGAATAACCTGACCACTATGCAACTTCCCTCAATGACCCGAATTATTCCCATGCCCCTCTGTCTCTCCAACATCCTCTGTCTCATTTACTCCTCACCTCAATCCCTAACCTTGCTCCTCTGATTGCCTCTGCATTAACCCCTTCCCTTTGTCATTGTCTACCCTTGAGGTCTCATATTGTATATAAACCCTATGTAGTTATTCTAATCTATCATACTAATCAACTGTGTTTTCACCTATCTTCTTGTATCACCCAGTTGCCCACATCATAGCAACCCTGCAGTGCGGCCCTGTGCTGACATGGATGGCAGTGGTGGGCGGTGGTGGTGGTGGAGAGTGCGCTACTAAGATAAGACACAGATTCAACATTGAACTTGTGTTGAACAATGTTGAATGTTAGAAAGCATCCAGTGTCCGACACGCAGTGTTATTGATTTCGAGCGAGGCTTGCATTTCAGTACTTTTCAGCAAGTGCAAGCAAGAGCCTGTGCGACGCGTTCCAGGCTTTCTTTGCAAATCAATTTGCAGACCATCATACAACGAGTTTTTACATGAATTGTAGTAAGATTATATTATATTCATCTGTTACTCGCCTTGGTTGTGGGCTACTTGTCGAGACTTTCGGCAAGTCGAAAAGTGCCAAAAGGGAACAAGTAATCTGTCAAGTCACTGATGTTATGACACCGGAATCCGGTGTGGCACTAGTGTGAGGGTCATTTGTATTGGAAATGTCCCAGTTTTGCAAGCGGGGGATGGATCCGCCTCCGGGTCAGAACTCACGCAACTTCATCAGCAAGTAGGCTTTGAATCAACGTACGACATGCAATCACTCGGACTGCGGTGACAGAACATGAAGCGATCACAGCTCGCATCAACGTTAACGCGTCCGCCTTTCTGATAAAATTATATTGGCAGGTTGTGCGAATGTACTTGTACCTGAAATTATAGTCGGAGTTGGGCAGCGGGTCGTGAGGCGAGCCTTGGCCGCCTTGCCACACTCAAAATGAGATGCGATTGACATACTGGAGTTTATATAACTTGGTTCCTGGAAAGTAATTTCTGCTGAATCATTCTTTAAATATCCCTTCCTCCCAGCTTCTTCCGATTTCTTCCGAGACTGTCATCTCTGCTGAGAATTTTGAGTTCGGAACCGACTCGCATAACTCGACTTCCCACCGCTCAGCTGCAGTTCAGCTTTGAGTGATCCCAAACGCGGACAGTTTAACATGACATGTGTTTAGTTGAATTTCCACTCATTTTGGTCGCCCTAGTCGCCATTAGTCGATCCCCGTCCGCCACAAGGCCCAGGCCACGGCCTTGCACTTATACGCTGACTACCGGGAAAGAGCACCCACTGGTATAAGGCGCGCTGTATCATTTATTCGAGAAACAGTAAGCATAATGAGTGAGTGGGCATGTGGACATGTTCACAAACTTCGGCTTGCCGGTGGTCCCAACTTGTTCCATCGAATTCCATGATTTTGGGCTCACGTCCGTTGCAGACATTTTTGTCGAGGTTGAATTCGAAACGGCAACTTCCATAAACTTGAGAAAATGCCCCTTGCTTCTACCCTTCCATCCTTCCGAGGATCATACCTGACGTTTTCTCGGTGAATCACCCCGCCGGCCACTAACAAGTCGCGTATTTACCGAGCAATCTCGCATGCGTGATCTTGCCTTAGGCCAAAAAACTTCTTTCCAGAGTCATTCCCATTCGGCATAGGGCAGAATAGGGCGTTTCGAACGTCTTCAATCCCGATATAAAAGGCAATTGCCATTTAGTCACCCAAATTCGACCCACAGTACGATCGAATCAGAGTTTTGAAGCGCCCGTGAGAGAGACCAGCAATAGAATGGGAAGATAAGCACCCCAATCTAATAGGTGCCGCGGCGCCGGTATGCTTCCTGTGGGACAGTGCGGGACTATATCATCATCGCAATCGGATTCACCATATTCGCTGTGCAACGTACAAAAGAGGAAAATTCCTTGATTTGGGACAACATTCAGGATACTTATAACTTGACATGGGCTGGAGATAGCGGGTGTGAGCGCGACTCGAAAGATGTTTATAGCCTATGGCCGATAAGTCGCAGTGGAATGAATAATAATATGAATCGGCCGATCTCGGGGAATGGTGGCGAAAATGCAACCACGGACACGTGATTGGTTCAACTCGATACAGTGGGCAGTATTTCTCTAGTTCCGCAGTGTTTAACTCATTCAAAGTTTCTAATTGATGTTGCGCCTGGGGTGGAGGTATTTACTCAAACTGCATTCCAGATGGAATTTCAGCGCCTTGGGAGTCAGGATTCGGGAAGAAATTAGTTCATGGGAGAGATTTGAGTCTAGATCAGTGCTCTCAATGATTGCGAAAGTTGTGTAGGCAGTGAACATTGTCATTGTCAGAACAATCAAACTCGTATCAATCATGCCTTTTCCCCGTCGGCCGATTCACTGCCATATTCAGCTGTCAGATCTAGTGGCAGGTGCAAAACTCGGCGCGATATCAAAGGAATCAGCGTTCCAACGTCACGGAAAGTTAAGTATATTCTGAACACGCTCCCCGATTAGGGAAATTTCCTCTTTGGCTCCAGACTTCCTTGATGAAATTGACAAGCAATGCTTCCTCGCTGAAAGCGCGCCTCGGGTCCCCCCGGCCCTGATACCCCGTCGTCTGCTTCCATTTGTCCATGATGACAGCCTGAAAACGTCGCCCGCCGATCGCCTCGCATCTATTGGGGTTGATTTCATTCCGCGGAGGTGAGCAGGAGGCGGGAATCTCGTAGTACACGCATGTATATAGTACGAGCCCCGGCTGTTTCTTAACAGGATCGCGCCGGAATATACCGACCTACCGCCCTACTACATTGACACGATAGTGATCAACGGGAACATAGCAAATAACCGAGCTCACTTTATCCGCTATTATTTGACAGTACTTCTCTTTGGTGCTGCACTGATGTATGTGCCCTGCAGATTAATTCCAAGTAAAGCACAACCACCGCGGTTTGCGAGGGGCACTCGACGCACTGAGTTCTGGACTCTTCGTTTTTAGCCCTGAATTCGGCCCCGAGTCTCTAAGCTTGCTGGGCAAGATTTCAATAGATTTAAATTTAAATTACCGCGATGTGGGCTCGGCCGGGAGCGGGGCAGTTCCGGAGTTGATCGGGGAGGGAGGCCATCAAAGTGGGTTGGGTTGTGTTAAGATCATTAAAGTGAACGACAGGGCACGAGGCGTGTTCGCCGGGGACGTCGTGAGGAGTTCGACACTGGTTGGTGTGATTAAAATTAGAAACAGCTGTCACAGTGTCTGTAAGCAAGCAGTAGTGCAGCAGGCTGAGAGAATTGACTGACACCCACACTGAGGTTGATTACAGTAAGTTGAATTTGAGAGATGGAACACGAGGCGCTCGGAGCGGGTGTGTGGTTTATGTAAAATAAAATGTTTCCAAGGCAGACCGTCACGCCGAGCGAGCAGAGAGAATTACTTAATGGACACCCACGCCGAGGGTAAATTTCAGAGACGGAACATGCGGTTAAAATTGATTGGAGGTTGAAGGTCAGGGGCGCTATGAATTGAGGAGGCCCGCGTCAGATGCATAGACGGTGTCTGCAAATATTGAATGAACAGAACACGGAACGTTCAACTTCGGTCGTCGGTCGTCGGATCTCCCTTTGTGACCATGGCCGCGCTAAGCGAAAACGAGAACAATAAGAGGCTCGCCGTCGGTCCACGAGAGTGGAGAGCAGTCGCCACCGTGGTTTCGAAAAGACGGAATATTGGGGCGCCTCAACTGCCTTCCACAGATGGCCGTCGCGTGCCGGCTGTGTCATCAGTAGTCTAGGCCCGGCGAAGTATGTAAACAGGCCATGTGCCGAGACGGCGAGTGGAGTGCAACATGGCCAACGAGGAATTTCTCGATGTGGGAGTGGTTCGTCTTAACCTACTTCTCTTACTACACGAAGGTGGAGTGGGATTATTTCTAATTCTGAATCGGCCGACTCGGATATCGGAGAAATCCTTTTCAACCAAGGACACGTTCAACTTCACCTGGCTCGATGGCTGTCGCATCTGAGAATTTGAAGTCTTCAGAACCAAAGTTTAAACCACCAATCTCCGCCCCCCACGGCATGCCTCCGTGCGCGACCAAAAAAAAACAAATCATAACCATCTTCCTGGTCAACAATCGGCTTCAAACCGGCTTCCACGGGGTAACATAGCCTCATCGCCGCGAGCCATCGCTGCCGTACGCGCACGGATGTTTTCCCCGCAATGACAATGATCGTCGTCCGAGTCTCCGCCGGCTCACCTCTCCGTTACTATTACGTCGCTCTCTTATTGTCCTCGCCTCATATATATCATTTATATACAAGGCTCTTGTTTGCAGCGTGCCCTACTCCGCGGCCGATCATGACATTGATACGTCTCCGCGCCCCGTCGCGGTGTTCTATCTCTCTTAATTCAGACGCTGCCATTTTATGAAGTTTGAAGGACGGAGCACGGAGCTAATTGGTGAAAATAAAAAACGGAACTCCGCTCCGAGGAGGGGACTCGGATCATCAGAGGACAGCGTACGGTGCCTACCTACCGAGCACAATACGCAACCTAACGAGAGAAAGAACAGAACATAACGAGACGAGAACAGAACAATATGAAAACTCGGAGAACTGAGAATACTGCACCGTGCGCAAAGCCCTATGAGTCGTTTGATGGCTTTCAGTTTCAGTTTCAATTTTAGATAGATCCAGCCAGCCCAACACACTGGTTACCCACACGAAAGAGGGAAGGAAGGGTTCGGAGTCTTCAATTTGGGAGAGGATCCGGCCATGGTTCTTATACTGTGCGGATTTATATATTTATACATCGCTGACTTGCGGAAAATTTTTAAAGTGAAGAATGCAACCAAGGACACGTGATTAGTTGAATTTTTCAAGTTCGTTCGCGGTGCTGGGTTGGTGCTTTACGAGACCAAGGGTATGAAAGGGGCACAGTAAATTGAACCAACCCTCACACGAGTGCAGATGCACGGCTCGGAACTAACTAGCTAACTAACTAACAGCGTGTCCGTGGGAAACAAACTAAATTGAAAAACAAAGTCGGAACACAAGGAGGTATGGTAGAGTTGAGCTAAACCCATTTGACAACGGGACACGGGACACGAGGTGCGGAAACGTATCATGATCATGATCGGAGAGCTGGGGGCATGATCGGAGAGCTGAGGGCGTATGGATGTATGTGTGGCGTACGGCAGCGTCAAATAAATAAAACGAGAATAATAAGAGAATCCGTGATCATGAGCCACCGGCGACCCTGACGGTGATCACTCGGAGTGTCAGTGCAATTTTGGATCCGGGGGGAACTTGGTGGGAACTACGCAATGAAAATCAGACAGACACAGACCACGCGCGCGTAAGCCGTACGGGTATGTACGGCAGCGCGAGACACTCGCGATGGTGACGGCGATATCAGATATACGTCGAGCGCGATAAGTACATATATACGGCAGCCCTGCCGTTTGCATCACGAGAACTCGTCAGTGCCAAGTTGAATATATTAAATATTGATAAGAATTAAGGTTGAACGGGACGATGACTTGAAACAAATGTTGATTCATGAATATCAAACGGGATGATAGTTAAGAAGCCAGAACTTGAAAGATATACTCGTGGAGTGGAATCAGATAAGATTTGGATGGATGGATGGATGGATATCACTGGCAGGACCTGAGGTCCTGAGGAGAAAGGACGGTCACGGCCCACGAGGGATTTTTTTACGGACGCGGATGGCGGTGGCGGTGGCGGTGGCGGAGAGTATGATATGATAGATAAGGACATTGAACTTGTGTTGTACTTGTGTTGAACGATGTTGAATGCTAGAAAGCGTCCGGTGTCCGACACGCAAGCGTTATTGATTTCGAGCGAGGCTTGGTATTTCGGTACTTTTTGGAGGTGAGAGTGAATTGAGTGATATATAGATTTAGATTTGGAGTTTCAGGGTCGGCAACTATAGAGGATGGAAAGCCAGGCGGTGGCGGTGAGCGCGGCATGAGTCGGAATCAGAATGTGGAATGTTGGGGCGGTACTGTGTCGAGCGAGGTTACAAGTTGAGTTGAAATCAAAATTCATCGCCAGGATACATGTACTATTATACTCCGAGTCGGGATGATGTATTATATTACTATTAGCCTGACCTTGACGCGGTCCACATAACGTACAGGATAAGACTCGGGATAAAGTTATCACAGCGCATACACCGGCCTCAGTAATATACTGTGTGCTACATTGACACCACCTCCTGTGGATCTCGGCAAGCCTGTAAACACGGGCCGCCAATGGAAGACATACGGGAGTATTTTATTTTATTTGATCTCAGCTCGCTTGCCATACACCCATCCCATCCCAAAATATTCGTATACCCAGGCGCGTCTCCGGTCTATTCTGTCCCCCTCGACTCCGAGTCCGATTTGACCTCACTCGCGCGCGGGCCACTCCCTAACAGTCAACATTCAACCATTCAACATTCAACAGAAGTTCAACGTCGAATCTGTATCTGTATCTGTATCTAAAATATCATAAGTATGCTCATTGCCAACGTTAACGCACTCTCCGCCACCGCCACTGCCACTGTCGCCGAAAATTCACCCATGAGATGTGACTCGACGAGGTCGTACGTCCTGATCAGTGATATCCATCCCATCCACCCATCCATCCAATCTTACGGGCTCGGTCCTCGACTCGGAGTCTGAGGCCTACCTGCCAGTGAGAAAGATATAGAAAAAGAACGACTGTACTCGGTGTTTTTGTTTTTGGAGGTGAGTTTGGGAGGTGAGTTTTTGGAGGTAAGAGTCATATGTAAGGTAAGTAGATTTAGATTTAGATGTAGAGTTTCAGGGTCGGAAGGCCTGGAGAATGATTCGAGGCAGCTATACAGAATGGCGGTGGTGGAGAGTGATCATATGTTGCCAAGAATCGGAATGCTAGGCGAAACGGTCATCTCGGGGATCTCGGGGATCCCAATCGCTTGAGATAATCATCGAGATCCTCTTCCCATAATTATGTTCTATGCTCCTTCCATGTTTTCTTATGCTCTATCGTTTGTCGCCGGACGGATAAGCTTTTCCTTCGAAGATCGAAGATGTTTTGTCCTACTGGGTTTAAGGTTTGTAATGCATCCGTGACGAGCTCATAGCCAGTCTATCGGGGATTGCATCCTAAGTAGGACTGTGCATATAGCACGCAGTTCGAGCGAGCGAGTTTAATTTCACTGGGACAGGGGGACAGATACAGTTATGCAGGGAGTATTTTCAAAACATTTTATTTCAGTCCAGCACACGACTCGGACTCGGACTCGGACTCGGGTGAAGTTATACACATATAGATTTAGATTCGGAGTCAGAGTGGCAGGGTGCCCCGTAGACGCTTTGGAAAAAGTTGAAGTTGAAGTTGACGATGAAGCCTTGAAAGTTGAAGTTGACGATGTGATCCCCTCGAAGAAACGAAATGAAATGACTCCGAGTAGAAGGATAAAAATACGCGTCGGATTTATTAGAGGGACCGGATATCGATACGGATGCAAGTACGATGGGAGACGAACAGACCGTCACAGTTTGAGAAACGAAAATCAGACACAGACCACAGACATCCATCCCCTCCAATCCCTCGCGGTACATTTTTACAGTATACTCCTCTACTTATCATCTTTCAACTGACCCTGAATATAAGTCTATCTTCGCTCGTGCCAATGTGCAGTGCCGTACATTCCTATCCTAGAATACTCCCATATCTGTATGTTCCAGTGAATTCTGTGCACCCGAGTGGCACAGTACTGCTTCAACATTTACGACAGCATGTCGCACTCTACGCCACCGCCATTCCCACTATTACTCCCATCTCTTCTGAAGTTCTAAGTAGGCATCTTTCATTGCACCCGGGCCCGGGCGTCGACCCTGAAAGTTGACACTCTAAAATTATATATCCCTTCAACTCGCCTCGCGTGCCGTACTCCTGGCCAAAAATAGTAAAATACCAAGTATTCGTGGTATTCGCACTGCTAGTACCCAGGCGCCTCTCTGGTCTGTTCTGTCCCCCCCTCGACTCCGAGTCCGAGTTCGATTTGAACTCGCTCGCGCGCGGCCGCTCTTCGACAGTCAATATTCCACATTCCACATTCAACACGAGTTCAACATGAGTTCAACGTTGAATCTGAATCTGTATCTGTATCTAACATATCATAAGTATGTTCATTGCCAACGTTAACACACTCTCCGCCACCGTCACTGCCACTGTCGCCGAATTCACCCGTCGTCGACGCTGGGTTGTACGCCCTGATGTCCATACAATCCATCGATCCATCGATCCATCCAATCGTGTCTCATTCCTCGACTCAGAGGTTGAGGCTAGTTGAGCATAGACAGATACTACAACAAATTGGTGCTCGTACCTCGCATGTTGTACGCTGAGGCCTACCTGCCAGTGAAAAAGAAAGAGAAAGTGGAAGGTCCGGGTATGCTACGAATACTGTATGATACTTTTGGTTTTGTATTTGGCCACGTGCCAGTGATATGTAAGTAAGGTGAGTAGATTTAGATGTAGAATTTCAGGGTCGGAAGGCCTAGAGAACGATTCGAGGCAGCTATAGCGAATAGCGGTGGCGGTGGCGGAGAGTGATCCTATGTTGCCAAGAATGTTGAATGTTGAAGCGGTAGGTGCCCTAGCTATGGGTTCGAGCGACTTTCGAAAGTTACGGTATTGAGAGTGCGTTAGCATGTGATAGATACAGATACAGCGTTGAACTTGTGCCGAATGTCGAATCTTGACTGTTTGAATCTCGACTGTCGACTGTCGAATCCTGGCTTGAATCCTGAATCTGACTCGGAGAACGCGCCCCGGGCCCGAGCGAGGGTAGGGTACATAAATTCCAAGTCCAGGTACTGTACCCGGTATTTTTTGTTTTTGGAGGTGAGTTTTTGGACTCCGTGAGACGTGATACTTACAGTATACAAGCAGATTTAGTTTCAGGGTCGGAAGGCCTAGAGAGCGATTCGAGGCCGCTATAGACTCGGAGAATGGCGGTGGCGGTGGCGGTGGCGGAGAGTGATCGATCGTATGTTCAAATTGCCAAGGATCAGGATGTTGAATCTGCATGGTTATGGTGAAACGGTAAGGATTGTGGGATGCAGCGAGTTGAACTGAAATCCCTGGGACAGATATATATAATATGACTGATGTACGAGTTTTTTATTTTTTATTTTTTATTTTGGGCTGGGCTGGGATGCGATGCCAGTGGGATTATCGAAAATGTCCGGCACACCACACGACTCCTACTCGGGTGAAGTTGGCATGTACATCTACGTATATAGATTTAGAGTCGCCGACCCAGGTGCGTAGTAATTACAAGTTGAAGCCTTGTAGGTTGAAGATGTAAGTTGAAGATGTAAGTTTAAGTTGAAGCCTTGTAAGTTGAAGTTGAAGTTGAAGCTGACCTTCTCCTCCTCCTCCCCTCGAAGAACCGAATCGACTCGGAGTCTGAGGCCTACCTGCCGGTGAGAAAGAAAGGGAAAGAGATAGATGGTCCGGGTATGCTACGAATTACTGTACTCGGTATTTTTTTTGGTTTTGGAGGTGAGTTTTCGGCCTCCGTGAGACGTGACCCAGGATCCAAGTAGATTTAGATTTAGAATTTCAGGGTCGGAAGACCCAGAGAACGATTCATGATTCGAGGCAGCTATAGCGAATAGCAGTGGCGGTGGCGGAGAGGGATCATATCGTATGTTCAAAATTCAGATTGCCAAGAATCAGGATATTGAATCCGCAAAGCGGTAGGTACCCTGGCTATGGGTTCGAGCGATTTTCGAAAGTTACAGTATTGAGAGTGTGTTAGCATGTGATAGATGCAGATACAGATTCAACGTTGAACGTTGAACTTGTGTTGAACTTGTGACTGTTTGAATCTTGACTGACTGTCGAATCTTGGATATTGAATCTTGAATCTTACTCGGAGAACGCCCCAGGGTAGGGTACATAAATTCCAAGTCCGGGTCCGGGTACGCTACGGATATTGTACTCGGGATTTTTTGGACTCCGTGAAAGTGAATTTGTTGACGGGATATGTAAGTGAGAGTGTAGGATAAGTAGATTTAGAGTTAGAGTTTCAGGGTCGGGGTCGGAAGCTATATTATAGGGAAAGATTAGAGATAGGGAATGCGGGAATGCGGATGCCAGGCGGTGGCGGTGGCGGCGAGTGATGTTGCCAAGAACTTAGAATCGGAATGCTAGGCGAAACGGTCATCTCGGGATCCCAATCGCTTGAGATACTTAATCATCGGGATCCTCTTCCCAAAATTATGTTCTATGTTCTATGCTCCTTCTATGTTTTCTCATGCTCTACTCTATCGTTTGTCGCCGGGCGGATAAGCTTTTCCTTCGAAGATCAAAGATGTTTTGTCCCACTGGGTTTTTCATCTCAGGGTTTGTAATGCATCCGTGATGAGCTCATAGCCAGTACTTTTACATAGGTCTACTGAATCGGGGATTACACCCTGAGTCTTCGAGACGTAGATAGATATCAAATCAAGGTTGTAAAGGACCGTGGCTATAGCACGCTTTCACTGGGAAAGGGGACGGATAAGTTGTGTACGCCGGACGGAAGTAGTAATATTTATTTTAGGATGGGATGGGAATGTCCGGCACCCGACTCCGACTCGGGCGAAGTTGTACATTCTACATTCTAGATATAGATTTAGAGTCAGGGTGCGCCGTAGAAGCGCTAGCTGAATCCTTGCAAGTTGAAGGTGAAGCCTTGCAAGCCGAAGATGACATCCTCCTCCTCCTCCTCCTCTCCCCGAAGAAACGAAATGAAATGAAATGACTCCGAGTAGAAGGGTAAGAATACGCGTCGGGTTTATTAGAAGGGACGGATACGGATATAGGTGCATGGGCGAAGGCGGTTTGAGGGGGAGTATTTATACCTACTATATAGACACGAGAATAGTTTTGGGGGTTGGTGAGGATTTGGATTTGGATTTGGATTTGAACTTTTGGTCTGGGCGTACGCGTGCTTCCTTCTTGCTTCCTTCCTTCCATCCTTCCATCCATCCTTCTTTCCTTCCTTCCTTCTTTCCATATCCGACTTTTTTTATATATAATTATTTTGTTTGGACGTGCATGCGCATGTCCATTGTCATTGTCATTCAAGTTCCTGCTCTTCATCATATGATACTTACATACTTATCTCACAAGTACGAGAGCAGGTCAGGGGTATCACGCATCTGGCATCAGAGATAGCGTTGGACAATGGACGTACAGCGGGAACGGGAACCCGAAATTCGTAACGTACAACGGGAATGGCAACAACAGGCGGTATGGAAGTGGAAGTGGAAGAAGATATCTTCAGCAGACATGGACATATGGACATAGACATACATAGACAAGGACATGGACATAGCCTGACATAGCGCTGAGAACTTTATCGTAAATGTGTATGTAGGCTTGTACGGCAGATTCGATTCGGAGGGATTCGTGTGTAGAAAGGAAAGCTTCACGTCCGATCGAAGTGCGAGTCACGGTGAGTGAGTGATAGCTGAAAATGCGGGGCCAAGTCCAAGTGAGTGATAGAGCGATAGCGATAGTGATTGGAAAGAGGGTTTGGGTTTGAACTTTGAACTTTGCACCGCACACCGGTGAATAGACAGACCCGCCGGTTCGACCAGTGAGCGCGGGAGAAGAGGAGAAAGAAGGGCTTGTGAAGGATAAGGATAAGGATAAGGATAAGGATGGAAGAATACATTCTGGGGTATTGGGGTATGGGGTATGGGGTAGAGGAACCAACACCCACACAAAAGAAGCGTGGGGTAGATAGCGTATATGTAGCGGGTTATCTATCGTAAAGGTAGGTAGGTAGGTAGGTAGGTAGCTACTTAGTACAGTATCAACAAAATTACATTATTTCTTTATTTCTGGTCAAAATAATCCGTACGGCTTTGGTCGAAGTAGGGTTGGAGTGCGGGTGCGGGTCCAAGTCCAAGTAAAAGTGATAGAGTGCGAGTGCGAGTGATTTGGAAAGAGAGTTTGGGTTTGGACTTTGCGCCGGTGGATAGACCCGCCGGCTCGACCTGGGCGCGGGAGAAGACTCGGAGAGCTTGTGGCCGACCGGTAGGGGTATTGGCGCGAAGGAACCAACGCAATTGCAAAACTCAATACAAACAAACTTGGGGTAGATAGAGGGGATTATAATTTTATCGTAAAGGTAGGTAGGTGTACGGCAGCCTAGACTCGGAGGGATCCGGGGACAGAAGTGGGGGTGCGATGGGAGTGTGGGTGCCTAGGTTCAAGTGCGAGTGCGGGTGCGAGTGCGAGTGACAGAGTGAGAGTGATTTGGAAAGAGGGGTTGAACTTTGAACTTTGCGCCGGTGAATAGATCTAGACCCGCGGGTTCGACCTGCCAGTGAACGCGGAAGAAGAGAGCTTGTGAGAGAATCAACTTGAGGAGAAGGAGACCGGTATTGGGCATGGGGTACTGTAAAGGAACCGACACAATCACAATCACAAAACGAACGTGCGGGTAGATATTATAGCGCGGCGTCACGGTGGGGATTATAGTTATTCGTAAAGGTAGGTGCTGAGGTGTTGAGGTGTACGGCAGGCCACAGCCTGGCTTTTCGTCAAAGTAGGGCTGGGTTGGGTTGGATGTATCACCGTACATCATGATCTCTCCCGAGGGTCGGCGACGTATACCCACTATATGTATATGGTGGATATCGATAGACATAGAACGCTACGAAATAGTAAATACTGCCAGTGTAACCGATGTTTTGTTTTGTTTTTAGAAGTGAGTTCAAGTTCGAGTTTTTGGAGGTGAGAGTCGGGTTGACGGGATATGCCAGTGGAAGGTGAGTAGATTTAGATTTAGATTTAGATTTAGATTTAGAGTTTCCGAAAAGGGTCAGGGTCAGGGTCAGGGTTGCCGACGAGGGTGCAATGGAATTTTCTCTTGCAATGTATGTATTTATGTATTTATAGCTAGAGGACGATTAGATTTCGAGGAAATTTGGTAAAAGTAATTATTTACTTAGGGTTGAAAGCCAGGCCTTGTAATGTTGAAGCAGTATATAATACACAAGTATTGTATTGTATTGTATTATACTTTACTCAGGCTGCGGCCCGTGCGTGGTGCACACGGTTCGAGCGGGTTTAAATTTACAAGTTAATAGAGCGGGTTTACTACTTATGTTTTACATGTATTTTAGGATGGGAATGCCAGTGTACGGCACACTTGGGAAGGCGCACGTTGCGAGTCCTTTGCAGATGATTGATATTGTGGCCGTGCTCGTAGAGGAGAATAATAAATATTATACTGGAGAAAAATGCGTGGGGTTGGTATTGGAAGGAACGGATATATATATACGATACGTATACATATATAGCGGAGGTTGGCCATGGTTGGTTGGATTCCTCCCTGCCTGTGTACGGCGCTCTGAGTCGAAGGATACGATTTTACCAAGAAGAAAGAAAAAAAAGGAGGATATTATACGATATTTTGAAAAAAGGACTTTGTTGGCCGCTGGCCATGGTTGGCCGTACGCGTATGTACGAGAGCGGGTCAGGGGTATCACACATCACGCACTGTATATATGCATCAGACATCAAAGATAGACTTGCAATGTGTTGGACGTACAGCGGGAACGCGAACAGTTGGGCCAGCGGGAATGGCAACAACAGGCGGTATGGAAGTGGAAGTGGCTATGATATATTCAACAGACATACATAGACGTAGACGCGCGGATTGGGATTACAGTATCGTATCGTAAGGTGTAAAGCTGCAAGGCAAGGCAAGGCATACAGCATACGGCATACGGCACTGTGACTCGAGCTTCGCGTTCGTCCAATTGAAGTGCGACACTGTGAGTGAGCCCAAGTGATAGAGTCCAAGTCCAAGTGACGGAAGTGATTTGGAAAGAGGGTTTGAACTTTGGCCGACCTGAGCGCGGGAGGAGAGAAGAGAAGAGAAGAAAAATTGTGAACGAATTTGAGGAGAAGGATGGAAGGATGGAAGGATGGAAGGATAGAAGGATGGAAGGATATATTGGGGTACTATGGGGTATGGGGTATGGGGTAAGGAACCAACACCCACACAAAACACGAAACAAAGAAACGTGGTATCGGGGTGTAGCGTAAGTAGCGTAAGTACGGAGGGGGTTTGATTATAATTATCGCAAATGGTACAGTTAGCGCTTGAGTACCTTGACGTTCGTCCAATCGAAGTGCGAGTTGGTGATAGGGTTGGTGAGTGCGAGTGATAGTGAGGAAGCAGAAAGATAGACTGAACTGAGAATAGAATTCGAAGCGCGGGAGAAAACAGACAGAAAACAAATATAAATCTTGAGAAGGAGACCGGTGTTCGGGTATTATGGGGTCTGGGGCATGGGGTATGTGGTGAGGAACCAACACCCACACAAAGAAACGTGGGGTAGATAGCGTAGCGGGTTATCGTAAAGGTGTACGGCTTACGGCTTTTCGTCGAAGTAGGGTTGGGTTGGGTTTGGTTGGAGTGATGGTGATTCAGCGCTGAGGACTTGGACGGTGTACGGAGACCTTCTACCTTAAGCACGTTCGTCCAATCGGTGCGAGTGATAGCTGAAAATGCGGGTCCAAGTCCAAGTCCAAGTGCGAGTGGGAGCGATTGGAAAGAGGGTTTGAACTCTGCTGCGCCGACCTGAACGCGGGAGAAGACGCGGACGCTCTTCTCTTGTGAGGAGAACAAACCAAGGAAACCGGTAGTATTGGGGCATGGTATGGGGTAAAGGACCCACAAAACACACAACGGAACCAAGACAACAGGAACGTGGCCGTGGGGTAGCGTAAGTAAGGGATTATAATTGTAAATATACGTAGGGGATTATGATTATCGGAAAGGTGGGTGTACGGCAGGCAGACTCGGATAGAAGGATACATATATTGGGGTGGTATGGGGTGGGGTATGGGGTATGGGGTATGGGGTGAAGGAACCAACACCAAGTACTATGCGAGTATGTATGTATGTGTGTATGTAAGGAGGTCTCCGAAAGAACAGAACAGAATAGAAGAGAAGTGGGCGACAGGGTGTAAGGCGTAAGGCGTAAGGTTCAAGGTGAGGTGTGAGGGTGTAAGTCCGTAGTCGCTGGCATTTTGAGTTTGAATCTGAATTTGAAAACAGGGTGGGTGTGGGGTAACGCGTAGCGCGTAACGCCGGTGAATAGATATTCGGAAGAAGAGAAGGTGCGAGTGGGAGACTCATATCAATATTGGGGTGGGCGAGTGTCAGAAGAGGGTTGACGTTGGGGTGAACTGTGAAAGGGAAAGTGACGAAACAACCCTCAAGTTGATCATGATCAGGGTGGACGTACCGTACGGGAGTAAAGTCCGCAGTTGTCAGAACGCGTCAAGCGTTAATGAAAGAACAGAACACGAGAAGTGGATTTGGATTTGGGGTGGGGTCCAATGCGAACGTTACGGCCCCAGGTGTGGGGAAAAACGAAAGAAGCTTGGCGGTGTCGTCAATGTCGTCCCTCCCATCTACAGGAAGAGATCTAGAGTGAGGAAAAGTCGCCAGGGCACAGGCGCGCTGTATCCGCTCAGGCTCGCACTCAGGCCCGGTTGATCATGACCCTTGCATAAACACGGAGATCACAGTGAATCTATGCTATCCAATCTAGGCACGCCGACGGCGATTTACCTGACAAGGGCCGTGGAGTGGGAGTGGGGAACACTGATTAACATGGAGGTGGAGTCGATATGATATGATGCTTGGCGTTGCGTTCCTGTCGTCGCGTCTCGGTGAGTGCCGCCGTCGAGAGTCGGATCCCGGGAGCGCGGCGCGTTAATGAGTTGAGTTGAGTAAGTTTGGAAAGAAGCAAGGCGGAGATAGATCGGGACTTGCCAGGCTTTGGATCGATCGCGATCGCCGGTGCCCAAAGGGGGTATGTGAATGTGTGATTAGAAGTGTTCTGATGGAATCGTATGCGATGACGTGCCTTGCGGGAAACATGTGCAAATATTATTCGCCCTCTCTCCTCTCTTCTTTCTGATTCCGAGCAATCTAGCCTTGAATTCGGAACTTGTACTCGACGCGGACGTTGTCGATATCGCGCGATTGCGGACGTTGTAGTCGCTGCGCAAAACGACGGCGAGAGGAACACCGAAGACGAAGAAAGATCGGATTTACTCGGCTTGTCCAGCCGGAGACAGACAGACGGGCGCTCCAATTCAAACAAATTTACTTTTAACTCGCCATCCTGTGAAAGACGAAGAAGACGAGAATGGGCAACGCTGCGAGTGCGCCTAACCAGCCCACCTCGCCCATGTCCCCCCGCCCCTCACACTCTCCCACTACACCGAGACACAGTAAATCCTCAAAGCGGCCTGCGACGCCCGCTAGTCCCAGACCATCCACGTCCACTGCGACTGCGACCCCCGCGGCACCCACACCAGTGCCCACACCTACACCGACACCCGCACCCACACCCGCACCCGCACCCGCAACCACAACAACACCGGGCCTCGCACCCACAACAGACAACCCCACCCTCCGCCCCAACCGCAAATCCATCGACCTGCCCGGCCTAAACACCTTCGCGCCCCCGGCCCGCCCCCGTCCGGGCGCTCCCGCGGCTCGCGCATGCACATGAGCAGCCGCATCGTCGAGAGGGGCCGCACGTGGCTGCACCGCGAGGGGCGCAATTCCTCGCGGACGCATGTCAATGGGTATGCGAGTGGGAGGGGCAGGGGCGCGACGCCGCCACGGAGCGGCCCGATTGCGATACCGATTCCGATTCCGGGAGGGGTGGCGCGGAGAGGGGAGGGTATAGTGGGGAGGGGAGGGTCGCGAGGGGCGGGGAGGGGAGGGAGGGGAAGAGGAGGGAGGAGTCGGAGGAGGGGCCGGAGACGGGGTATGGGAGGCATGTCAAGGAGGGGATCGCGAGGAGGAAGGAGGCGGAGGCGAGGGAGCGGTGAGTTTTTTTTCTTTCTTTTCGAGCCTTTGAGGTCTTGCTTTTTGGGGGTTTTTGCTTCATTTCACTGGCCGGATCTTGTCCATCCGTCCATCGTACCCATCTACCACACGCTCGCCGCCGCCGCCGCCACGATCCTCTCCAGCGCGATCGTGTTATTGTTATTCAATACCGGATCTTGTTTTATTCCCTGCTCACATTTTTTTTTTTCATTTTATATTTCATTCTATCACACTTTCTATCCCGCTCATCACGCCTGATGCTCACGCGATAAATTCACTTTCAGGCGCGGTCGCTCCCCGACACGGTCCCGTTCTCGACCCCTGCCTCATCCCCATCCTCATCCTCACACCAACTCCAATTCTAACTCGAACCACCACGCCAACTCAAACGGCCTCCGCGCGCCCTCGCCCTCGCATTCCCGCTCCCACTCCCACTCCCACTCACATTCGGACCGCTCGCATTCACACTCGCCTTCGCCTTCCACCGACTCGCGCGATCGGCGCCGCCGCTCGCACTCGCCTTCGCCTTCTACCGAGGACCGCTCACGGAATGGGAGGTATAGGGAGGAGGAGGAGCGCCGCGGCCGTTCCTTTGATGGGGGGAGACGCGGTCCGCCGGGGTCGCCTGTTTCGAATCCCCCGCTTCATCTTCCTCATGCTCATCCTGATACGCACCACCACCCTGGGGATACCGATAGGGATAGGGATAGGGAGCGGGAGAGGGAACGCGAGAAGGAGAGGGAGCGCGAAAGGGAGAAAGAACGAGAAAGGGAGAGGGCGCGGTACGAGGGGTTGTATGGCGTTGGGACTGCTGCGGGTGTTCAGGCGGGGCAGGCACAGGGTGCGGGTGCGGGTGCGTTTTTTTTCTTCTTTCCTACATCTTTTCACTTTATTTATTTATGCACTAACACGCCCCCCACTTATAGCCCCATTCACCCCCGAAATCGTATACTCCACTATCCCGCTCACTATCGGCGCCTCTGCCCTCATAGGCGGTGCCGATGGGGACGGGTACGTCGACGGCGACGACGACGCTGACCCCGAATATACCTACGACGCGTATGCGACTGCCTATGGGGACGGAGGGGTAGGAGGAATGGAAGGAGGAATGGGAGCAGGAGGGGAATGGGAGGAGGAGGGGGGATGACGGGGAGGGGGAGGGCGGTGGCGGCGGTTGTGGATGAGATTGTTGGGTGTGAGTTGTTTTTTTGGTTTTTTTTTTTGGGGGGGGGGTTTTGGGGATGATTTTCGGACGAAAAAACGGATCCTTCGTGGGCGGAGCCTTCGCTCGTCCTTGCCTTTCTCCCTCCCCATTCCCTTCGCTTCCTTTCCCCTTTACTTCCCACTTTTTTTTCTGTTTTCTCTCCTCGTTTCGGGTGGATGGATAAATACTGATGACACATTATAGCACCCCCACCGCCCCCGACGCTCACCCCCGTGCCGATCGTATGGCGCGGCGCCGCGACCGAGGTGTTCCTCATCCGCGCGGGGACGAGGATTGGATGGGGAGGAGGGAGATGACGAGGACGACGACGAGGATGGGGGGTGCGGATGGGAGGGGGTGAGTGCTTTTTTCTTTTCTTTTCTTGCGTCGGTTTTTTTCTCGATTCGTCTCGTTTTTTTTCCGTCTTTTTGGGGGGTTTGGATTCGGCTCTATTTTTTTTTTTTTTTTTTTTCGAGGCCAGGAGGGGGCGTGCATGCCTGGCTCGATGGCCCAGTCGACGCGCGCGCACTTCTCGACGCTCGTTGTCTTGCCCCTATCTATCTCTTTCATTTTTCTATATTTTGCTTTTCATCTTTCAATCATTTTCATTTTCATTTTCATTTCAATTATCCTTTCATATTCATATTCGTGGATGTGTGCGGGTGCTATATGCTATATGCACGTCGCGTCGCGTCGTCGCGCAATCTTGGGGTGGTTGTACAACGCAACGCAGCGCGCGCGTTGGGATCGGCCATCCGTCGCGCGTGACGTTGTGGGGCGTTGTGATGTCGTCGCGTTCCGCAATTCCGCAATTCCGCTTTTTTTTTGGCGGTGGGATCGGCCGTTCATTTCGCGGTGGTGTTCGCTAGTGGTGGTGGTGTTGGTGGTGGTGGTGGTGGTGGTGGTACACATCTTGCCTGCGCCACGCGCCAAGCCTCCCGCCCCCGTTGGACGCGGACTCGGGACTCGGACTCGGACAAGGGGTGAAGGCGAGCGAGCGGACCACCGGTGCGGGTGTGGGTGCGGTTGTGGTGGTGGCAGCAGCGCGGTTGATTGTCGGACCGACCGCGCACGCGGCCGTCGAGGGACGCACGGATACGAGTCCCCGAGTCCGCGGGATCGTCGAGGAAGGGAAGGAGATCTCCTCCTTGTTTCCGCGTCTCCGCGGACCAGTTTTTGTCTCCAAGAATAACGACGAGGAGAGTCCGCGGAGTGGAGGACTCGGCGTTTGTTTTTTCGAAGATGAACGAGGACGAGGATCTCGACGTTTATTTTTTTTTTTCGGGTCCGCGGCGATGGCGGTGGGGTGCTTGTTTTTTTTCTGTTTTTATTTTGGAGGGAGGGGATGATTTCTTTTTCTTTCTTTTTTTTTTCTTTTGATTTTTCGATTTCTTTCGCACGGAGCCGGAGTGTGGTGACAACTGCGACGGCCGCTCGACGCGAGAGGAAACGGGTGCATGTGCGTGCGCCTTACAACCTCCGCGTCGATAGAGGAAACAGGAAACGGGGCGCATCTATCTCCAGATCTCGTTCTTGGTTATTCCCCGCTCCGCTGCCTTCCTGATTATCTGTTTCCCGCTGCGCACGCGTGTTTTCGGTATTTCCCGTTACACCCTCACGGTTGTTCGCCGTTGTAGGGTGGTTTTGTTTCCCGCTGCGCCATTAGGCATCCCCGCTATGGTCCCCGTAATGGGTCCAGTTCTTCTGCGAGGGTCCACTGCGCGTTTTTAATAGCGCGCCGCGGCGTAGTGTCCCCTCCTTGGGCAAGGGCGAGAAGGAGTCGCGCCATCCTTACCTTCACACGCAGAGGGTTTCCCCTTTTGCATGTGTCGGGCGCGCTGCTTGGGCTAGTTCTATTTTGTTTCGTTTCATTATGCTGCACCGCTTGCTTGACTGGTGGATGGCAAATCGTCCCCATAGGGCGATCTGCCGCCAGGCCCAGCTAGCGCGCCCCGTAGAGCGAGCTGGGCACCTAAAGTAGGCGAGTGGTGGCGCGGCGGCGCAGTGCCGGCATCCGTGCTCGCATTGTTACGAGACGCGAGGACAAACACGTACTAATTGCGCTGCCTCGACGTGCTTCCTCGTTTGCCCATTGCCTTCATTGCCTTCATCGCCTTCACTTTATACCTCTTCATCACTTTGCTTCGTCCCACTTTTCTCTCCCCCGTACCCGAGCAAGCTGCAGTTACTAATTACAAGCATTATTTTGATACAGGTCGCCCACGGAGCCCTTCACGACGACGATCGACCTCCCGCCGGGGACGCACCACTTCCGCTTCATCGTCGACGGGAAGACCGTCGTCGCGCCCGCCACCGAGATCCCGAACGCGGTGGACGACCAGGGCTTCATCGCGAACTATGTCGCCGTCCCGGGGCCCGTCACCACCGTCAGCCCGTCCGTGTCCACCTCCGCCGCGTCGGCGTCCGCAACTGCCGCTGCGGCTGTTGCAGCCGGTGCGGGTGGAGCACGCACACGAGCGCGACGGTGAGCCCGACGAGCGCGGGCGGCGCGAGGAAGAAGCGGCGCCCGAGTCAGCCGGTGCACCCCGATGGGAGCTTTTGGGCGCGCAGCAGCGCGGGCGGGAGCGGGGAGGATGTAAGGCTCGCGGAGCGCGTGCCGCGCGGGGGGAGCGGCGGGCACACGCACGGGAGCGGCGGGGGCAGACGAGGGGGCGCGGTGTGGACGAACGCGATTCCCGAGGAGCTCGTGCGCGCGGCGGCGCAGGAGGAGGCGTGGCTCGATGCGCAGGCGCAGTACCACCAGCACCACCAGCAACAGCAGCAGCATCAGCAGCACTACCACAACTCGAGTGGGGACGAGGGAAGGGCGAACAGTCGCGGGCGGCATATCGTGCTGAATGGGTTCGTGCCCGAGCCCAGCATCCCGCCGGCCCCGAGGCTGCCGCGACACCTCGAGCGCCTGATATTGAACCGCCCAAGTCCGGGGGTGGTGATACCCAGGGTGGGGACGGGCGCGGGGAATGGTGGCGCGAGCGGGAGCAGCATGAATGCGGTCGGGGTGGAGGCGACGCCGAGCCCTGCGCTGAGGGTGACGACGGCGAGTGGGACGGACGTGAGCGTGCCGATGATGAGCTTTACGTCTGCGTCCAATGCCCATGCCTCGTCGTCGTCGAGCGGAGGGGATGCGAGTGGGAGCACACGGACAACGACAACACCAAGCCCTGGGACGCATCCGCAGTTTGGGAACGGGACACCGAGCCCTGGAAGGGGCGCGGTGAGCGCTGCGGGCGGCGGGGGGACGCCGTTGATTGCGGACGACCCGAGCGTGCTGCAGACGCCGTCGCATGCGGTGCTGTACCATCTCTGCACGAGCTCAATCCGCGACAAGATGATTGCAATCGGCGCGTCGACCAGGTATCGCCAGAAGGTGCGTTGCGTTCTCGTGTACATAAAGTGGATTTTGTTGGCTGACGGTTTGCATTAAAGTACTTGACGACGGTGTACTACAAGCCTGCGGTGCCGGCGAACAGGGAGGAGTAGGCCGCGGGCCTTTCCTCCCTTCTTGGATCCCGCACGACTACGGACCCTGCCAGCTCCGACTCTGACTCCCATAGATGCTGTTTCGGTAATTTATTATGCACTCCACGCCGCGTCTTCTCCAAGCCTATCCTCCTATCTTGTTACCCTCCGCGATCCTCCCTCCCATCCACCACCCTCTTGTGTCAAATATCGATCGTATTGTATTGCCAGGTATGTGTTTTTTCCCCTGGTTTCACTCCAAATGTTGATATTAATTTTTTTTCGACCTAGTCTGCCTCGTTCCCATCTCATTTTCCTATCTATCCCCGCACACCATCCCTTGCCTCAATCTCCTTTTGCGCCAACCCCCGTGGACGGTCCCACGTACATACGATCGACAACCCAACATCCACAAAATGCACCCGGCGTGTGACCTCTAGAGCGGGTGTATATGTATGTATTATATGCGACATCCCGTTTCTGTATTTGGCGCGGAGGTGGGTTTTCATATAATAATTTTGGGCAGCGGCTGATCATTTGCAGCTAGATGCGTCCCCGCCACTGTCACCTAGACACAAAACGGACGGACGGCGGAGACGACGACGAACTGACGAAAAAATTTGCACTCACTGATTACCACTATCGATTTGACTCCATAACGGACAACCCCTGCCGCCCCCTACTCACTCATTCTCACTCCATTTGCTACGTCTGTCTTCTTGCATTTTTTCCACTCCATCTCATTCTCCAATATCCATCTCGTTCTGATCTCATTTCGTCGCTCGCGCTGCGCCATCCATTCACCATGCATTCCGATTCCGATTTTCGTTCCTCCTCTTGTATAGTTATCGGCGCTCTCATAGATGCTATTTGCGTTGTTGTATGGTATGCCCATAATAGATGAGATCCAACAAGCCGGCTGATCATTGCCTCATTGTGCAATGTCGCTGCGAATCAGATCATGTCAGGACACTGTGATAACCTTGTTACCGCTGCCATGGACTGGGGTCAGGGATTGGAAGCCTGACGGAATTAGGAGAAACTTGGATTTCTTGGACGTTCTATGCACCACCCTTGCGCCACTTCACAAAGGCACCTTCCAGATATGGAAGCGGGGAGACACGGGAAGCGTACGTGGATATCGTGTCTTGAGAATTAGAAGGACTTTTAAGTTTTCGGCAGCCTTTGCCTTGCGACCTCTTGTCGCCGTTTTATTCTTGTTTGATGTCTGATGGCGGTGTTCGTTTGCCGAGCGCAGGTTTGATGACAGATGGTGGCGGACTATGCTAACCAGCTCCAGCGAAGTTCAAGTTGTACGCGACGCGACTGCGTACAAATGTTCGCCGCGGCTGGGTGCTTCCCTGTGCTTCCCTTGGCGGTTCCTGCGGGGTTCGCGTCTTCTGTGAAAGGTGAACACCTAGCTTCCGTTGCGCCCAATGCACGGTCTGTTCCCCTGCGAAGGTGGGCGTGGCAATGGAACACGCGGCACACCCCTGCCGCGGTTCGCTTTGCGATGCTGTCACTTGTGTGCGGGCGCTAGACTTTCCTAGTACTTTGGCCTCTGGTTTAACTTGCAAAACGCCTACATTGCTACCTCCTTTTGGATGGGTTGTGTGCGTTCTGAAGCCATCTGATAACGGAGGCTAACGGAGGCAGATAGACGCCATCGATTAGCGAAGCGACGCGTACCTCGTTGATTTAGGGGGAACATATATTTCCGTTCGAACATTCCGACATCAATATTATGCCTCCGTGAATTCGAAGCTCCAGTCGGAGTTGGTTTCAACCTTCGAACAAGGGATTCTCCCATAAAAGGCTTGCCTCCACCCTAGCCGACATAGATTCAGGCTAATTGAGGACGTCATCTTACACACCAGGGTGATCATGATCCAAGAAAACCAAAGGAAAACCTCGCGTTCTGCTTCGTTCATATTGCATGCGAGCGACCGGGGATTTTCCGCCGCTCGTTGCCAAAACTTCCGGCTAGAAGAGAGACAAAGGAGAACGCCAGTAGGTGTACACTGTGAAGGAGTGTGAAAGGCGGGGAATCGACTGTACCGGCGGATCAGGGCAGCACCGCAACTGTAACTGTTTCTGTACGGCACGAAGAGAACGTGGTAGCGGAGAGGGTTCAAGTTAAGAAGTGCGCATTCTCCGCCGGTTCCCGCCCCAAAAATCGTGGGGATTCCTGGATAGAGAGGAACGTGAGTACTCAGTTTGTTGGCGTGTCTACATGATTCAACCAGGAATCGAACATTCCACAAGTTGAAATAGAACCTTCCACAACACATGTCGGCCTGTCGCGTACTTTGTGTCTTTTGAAAAGAATATCTGCCAATAATTTGTTTTGACATGGCCAGGGGCCTGGAGTCGGTAAGTTCGGCAATCCACAACTTCTGTGGAGTATTGGCAGGCAAAATCAGGTCCTGCCAAGATTGTAAGAAAATCAGGTACGCCAGGATACGGCACCAAAAGTTGAGACTTCCACCGAAAGCGAGCGGGTGAAAACTCTGATGGCGCAAACTTGACTTCCTTTTTAGTAAACACGAGTTTAGCGATCCCTAATTGGGAGCGTTATTTGGTTTTCGTTTGTTTGCCAAATACTCGTGATTTATCAACCAAACCTTGACCCTGATTTGGCCGTAATGCCAGTTCCTCGCTTATCGCCCCGGATTGCTATGGTGCAGTTTCAACCAAAGGTACCCTGGTTCCTAAATGACTGCCCCTCCATCAATTGTTGAGTTCCCTGTGAGATAGGGCAAGTGGCGGCCAATATGGCGAAAGCACGCGAACTCTGTCGAGGGTGGGCAGCGAATCGTTTCAGAAAGTCGTGAATCTAGAATTTGACCCTTCATAGAATCCCCCCGAGATCTATAGATCTAGTGTGCCTGCCGGAGATGGTTTTCAGCGGTAAGAGGCACTGCTCCAGGTACCACGCACCCCGGAAATGAATGAATTGCAACCCCCAAGGGTACGTCTTTGAGAACGCTGCTGCCATAGGGCCATACCTGGAACATCCGCGAACCGGACCGACCTCCGCGTTCTGCGCAGAACTGGCGCAACACCTAAAATGCTATGTCGTGGCCGGGTACCCCGAACGCTTGGAGCAATCGGAAGTGGAAGAGTACCTCGCCGAGACCGGCGGCCGCGTGGTTGGCGCTAATAGCGCCACGCTCTACGGCCCGGATGGCGAATGGGTTGGTGGGTATAGGAAGACCAATTTATTTTCAACTGACAAGACGTGGGCCAAGCCAGGCATGTTGCTGAATCAGGTCCTTTGCATACTTATCGACCTTTCGACAGGACCAGGATTCATGACATTTTCGCTACCACCACCGCTCCGGTCTGTAACGCTCTCCATATGCATGGATCTGAACGCACAGCCGCCGCATTCATGGACGACTGCAGATGGTCCTTACGAATTGGCTGATTACTGTTTGAAGGAGAAGACAAATGTCTTGGTTCTACTGAACGCCTGGATAGATTCCGCCGAAGACCCGGACGACAGACACGACATGTACACGGTCGACTTCTGGGCAGAGCGATTGCGACCCCTGTGGCTGGAATCGTCATCGGCTTCCCAGGAGACCTTCGTTGTGGTGTGTAATAGAGGCGGCGACGAAAATGGTAAAATTCCTTACTGGGCTGGAAGTTCTCGATAGGTTGTCGGCTGACTAGAATCTCAGGAAAGACATTTGCGGGAAGCTCGGCTGTTTTTCGTATGAGACAGGGAGGCGGCAAATCGGGAATACTTCGCGCTGCATTGAGCAGAGAAGACGAGGATGTAATGGTGTGGGATAGTTCCACCTGACTGCAGAGGTATCACAAATAGTTCTCCGGCTTCTTGATATGTTGGATTGTCGTTTTCTCCCGGATTTCGGGTACTAACCTGGCAGCCTGGGTAGTTGAAAGCGGGTTCGCCGACGGGGAAGATGAGTGACGGGTTGAATAGAAAAAGAGATAATAAGTACTGCTTTTTTAGTCGGTTGGCGGTCCGAGGTGGTCGAGACGATTTGAACTGACGGTTTCCAGGGTCAATAACATCGACAGGGGCAAATGAAAGAAAACCCGGTCCGAAGTGCGAGCAGCCAGCAGATTCAAACTAGCATTCGAGATCCCAGCGCAAGATCCGGGCGCCAATAGAGTGTTCTAACTGCCAGATAAGCTACGTCTTGGGGCTGTAAGCCAGTACATTTGCGTCGTGGCGCGCGGGCAATCGGGCCCGCTATTTGCGTTCCGCATCAGGTTGTGGCGCGAGGAAGTGGACCTCTGGAAGACTGACTGCAGACCGCAGGTGGGATGATAGCATTTAAGGCCGCCCCACGTTGAAACCCAGCGAAAAAGTGAGTCGCTCTACGACGCCACAGCCGCGAACAGCGGGAAATGACCAGGGGATCAAGATCGCGCATCTGAGCATCAGCATGCAATCTGGTAGTCGCATGGAACGAAAGTATGAGTCGTCCTTGCGCAGCCAGCTTCCCTTCTAAAGAGGAACCATTTACCATGAGGCTACGAGTCAAACAAACTTCAAGTATGGACCGCCGAGTCGGGTCTGAAAAAAAAATACCATGCAAAAGGTGACTTGAAGGAAAGGAGACTAGCGTCGGGTCAGATCCGTAGAGATCCGGAGAAGCTGGAGAAACCTGACTCGATGAAGTTGAAAAAACTCAGTATGGCGGGCTGGATTCTGGATTAGTCGATACCATGAATAGTACTTGACTCGTTTCGCGGGAGAAGTCGCCAGAGCCCGAATACAGAGTCCTTGTTACCGTGTAGGTATACTAACTTGAACGAGTGCGACTTGTACTTGACAGAGTCATTGGTTCGTGCTGAGAGCTAAGGCTGAGGTCCACTGACTGAGCTTTGAGTCCAGACACATTTCCTTTGTTCCTTGGACTCCTGTACACGCCGAAGACCTCCGTACACTATGGGGTAATAAACTTCGGATCGCCGAAAATGACTCCACTTCAGGCTACTTGCGAGGTCATCGGCGAGTTATTGTGTACCATGTGGAGAGTTTGTAGTGAGTCATTTGCGAGAAGGAATGAAACAGGATAAAAAGTATCGACGTCTTTGGCGAGTTAAGAAAACAATCGATCAACCCAAATTTGGCTTATTTCTCCGACGGTCACCATGTCCAACGCAGATGGTCAAGATGGGATCCTCACTCCAACCGCGAACCATTCGAACACACCTGATCTCGATATACCTGTACCTAGGGATGGGTTCTTCGGTTATCCGGAGGAAAAGACTCAGCACCATGTATGCCTTGCTTTTTGAATGAAAACATCGTCCCCCCTGTTCAATAGGGTCCCACAGATTGAGGAAAAATACTGGGCACATCGAAGGGGCTCTGAGACGGCCTCGGAAGGAACTGCCGCGTCGTTCGTTGGTAGCTTCAGGCTCACGACCCTTCATTCACCCGCGCCGCCGGGGGAGGTTCCGACGGGTGGGGATCCTTTTGTGGAGGAAGAGGATGAAAAGCATATGAAGGAGCAGATCATGGCTCCAGGTATTCAAGGATGCCTCCTCTTGTATGGCTAGCTAACTGATCGAATTTAATGTAGAGATCATAATCTCGTCCGAGCTAGCTCATCTGTTCCAGTCCTTCCAACGATGCCTAGAACTTCGTGATAAGTACATACTAAAATCGCGGCAGAGACTAGGCGATGATCCCAGACATTACGACGGCAAATTCCCGGGCGTGGACGATAAAAGCGCCGATGTGTGTGGAGTCCGGCCTGACGCGAACTACACATCTAATCAGCCTCCCGCATCCCAACCGAAGCCCTGGAAACTGTATCCCAAACCTCCACCGCCTCACTGGCACTGGACGGACACCGCGATTATCAGCTCTGACGGTTCATATTCCAGCAAGGGAGATTTTCGCATCCAAGATTGCGAGATACCCGGTGCCCATCCATTCTCCTTCGAAATAGACGACAAGGGAGTTATCCAGGTCTACGACGGCGATGTTAACGACACTTCCTCTGGAGAGAAAAGCCCTGTCTACGACATCCCGAATATCCGAGAGTACTTTGTCGATCTCGATTATGTCTTGGGTGTCATTTCGGATGGACCAACAAAAAGCTTCGCCTTCCGACGGCTCAAGTACTTGGTCAGCAAGTTTACGATGTATACTCTCGTAAATGAATTTCAGGAATTATCAGACATGAAGGCAAGGCTACTTTCTCGGGAGATTTGCTTGCACTGATATTCTGTCCAGCAAGTCCCCCATCGGTACGTGCGGTCTATCCTTTACGAGCGTGTATAATTTCCCACCAGAGACTTCTACAACGTCCGCAAGGTTGATACGCATGTCCATCATTCGAGCAGCATGAACCAAAAGCATCTTTTACGGTTTATCAAGTCAAAAATGAAGCGGAGCCCCGATGTATGTGTTCACACCATGTGTGGTCTCATTTTTCTGATCGTGAACCACCCAGGACGTTGTCATATTTCGTGACGGTGCCGCATTGACATTACAACAGGTCTTCCAGTCCTTGAAACTCACGGCCTACGATCTTTCTATCGATACACTAGACATGCACGCGCATTCGGATTCTTTCCACCGCTTCGACAAGTTCAACCTCAAGTACAGTCCAATCGGCGAATCCCGTCTTCGCGAGATCTTTCTGAAGACGGACAATTATATCAAAGGCCGCTACTTGGCAGAGCTTACCCGAGGCGAGTTCCATTCTCCGTGGTAGAACCGGTCGCTGATTCTGCTTTGATAGAGCTTATGACGGATTTAGAACAGAGCAAGTACCAGGTGCCTTTAATCCAATTCAGTTCGACCGATGCTCACTTCAATTGATGGATAGAACTGCGAATGGCGCATTAGCATTTATGGGCGATCTAAGGATGAATGGGACAAGCTGGCTAAATGGGTTATTAACAATAAGCTCTACTCGCACAACGTGCGATGGCTCATCCAGATCCCCCGATTGTACGATATCTACAAGGCGAATGGGTCTGTGAACACTTTCCAGGATATTATTACGAGTGCGTATCCCGCCCGATCGAATAGGTTATTTATTTACCGAGATCATCCACCGAGATGTATTCGTCTCCTTGTTCGAGGTCACAAAAGATCCGAGGACACACCCTGAGCTGCACGTTTTTCTGCAGAGGGTCGTCGGTTTCGACACGGTCGACGATGAGTCGAAGACGGAACGCCGGATATACAAAAAATACCCGTACCCGTGCCTCTGGGACACTAAAGAATCGCCCCCTTACTCTTATTGGCGAGTAAAATCTCAATCTTTCTTCGCTTATTTATGTTCGTGTCCACAGGGTATACTACTTGTTTGCCAACATGGCGAGTCTCAACAACTGGAGACAGGCAAGAGGATTCAGTGCGTCCGGTTCTCTAAATTGTCGCTTTGTATCTGGTGTTGATATGCCTTGTAGATACGTTCGTGCTACGTCCCCATGCGGGCGAAGCCGGCGACACAGACCATCTCACATCTGCCTTCTTAACCTCGCACTCCATCTCGCATGGAATTTTGCTCCGCAAGGTGCCGGCGCTGCAGTATCTGTTTTATCTCAAACAGATCGGGATTGCTATGAGCCCGCTGAGTAACAATGCGCTGTTCCTCGCGTACGAGAGGAACCCTCTCCCAGATTTCTTTAAAACCGGGCTCAACGTCAGCTTGAGCACAGACGATCCGCTGCAGTTCCACTTTACCAAGGTCGGTTGACTTTTGCGTGCGTTGTGCCGTTGAAATCAATATTAGAAATCTCCAGGAACCGCTGTTGGAGGAGTACAGCGTAGCAGCTCATGTGTGTATGTCCTTTTGCAAGATTCAATACCGCTCACCGCTTGTGCCAGATATACAAGTTCCCGCAGAGCTCGCTTGCCGAGCTCGCGCGGAACTCTGTCATTCAGAGCGGCTTTGAGATGGAGGTTAAGCGTCGCTGGCTGGGCCATCAGTGGTATCTCCCAGGCGCCGCGGGCAACGACATCCACAAGGCACGCATTATTCATCTAATTGTATCGTGCGCATACTACAGTATACTAACCAGTCATTCCTAACCACAGACGAATGTACCGAATATCCGTCTAGCGTACCGCCATCAGACGCTGAAGGAGGAACTGAATATGATCAATACGAAAACGACGCTGCAGAGCCCTGAGAGCCGGACTGGTGTCTTGCCTACGGCGGAGGCACTCGCAGCTCGGGCTATGGCCCCAACGAAGTATCATGTTTGTTAGAGCTTAAACAGTGGACGCTGTACTCTCGAAGGCGGTGAATCTTTGTTCCTAAAAAAAACGTAAGGAAGGGTTATTTTACTCGGCGTCGATAATATATATGGATATAAGTTAAGTACCTCCGAGTCGTACGTCAGCGCTGTAGCGCATTTTAAGCTTGGCGACGACGAAGACTCGCATGGATTCCAAGTCGCCCTTCCTCCTTCTCTATACAAACCATGTTCCTTCTGGCACCGAAATTAAACACATCCTTGTCGAGGCCGCGCAGACAATTCAATGACGAGACTGCCCAACTCACAACCAAGCGCGACATTTTCCAAAGATACGGTCGATGCTCATCGAGCTCTCGATATGCCTGGAAGTAACGTCCACGATCCCAATTTCATTCACAGTGTTCAAACGAAAAGACCCCACAAAGATGAATCCAAGAGCGTAATTACATGTATTATTTTCCACTTTCCCAGATTTGCATTGTGTCCTTCTGGCTGGGTAATAGCCCTTGCGCGGGACTATATCTCCAAATTGACGGCCAGGATTTCTGATGCATATACGTGATTTCCACCTGGAGACCGCCCTCGATGGATTCTTGCAAGTCCGGCAGTACATCTACCTCCACTGCCTGATTGGACATTCGTATATATACGGTCTGGACTGGAAGACCGTTAGCCGCGCGGGCTCGAACAAATGGTACAATGGAAGAGCAAGAGAAGGTCGGAGAATCAGAGATAATCCCGATGTGAGTGAGGATCGGGCAAATAGGAGAGTGATCTGGCGTGGGTGTAAGGGCGGCAATGAGAGAATCGTCCAGGTGATGGCGGCCTTGACTCGTTCCGCGTCTTGAGGGCATCGAGATGGGGCTGAGACGGAGGCGCGAAATCCCAGGAATCATCTCCAAGACCTGTAGGATAGTAGTCTGTGGAAATGAAGATGGGTTGATATGTACAGTCAGACCATCGAAATGCACTGGATGACGGATGAATGACGCGAACGTGGCTTCTCCGATACACAAATGGCCTAGGCTCGGTAGAAGGAGACACTCCAAGAATTCAACGGGCTGGAGTTTCCCATGCATATCGGTGGTGAGAATTAAGCTTTGTAAATATGAAAGCGTGATGGTGGATGAAGAAGTGAATAAGGCTGTAGCAGTGATGTAGAGCTGGCACCGCTCGAGGTTGCGACATCTGTGCAGTAGCTCCAGAGCCCCATTTTGATCCAATCCGCCTGCATTCGCGGCCCCCGCGCGACTGCAAGCAAGGTTGAGGTCTGTCAACTGAGACCACAGGAGAGGGAGCACAAGGGCATCTGCGGCTATACAAAGCGACACTTGACGGAGGTTGGGACTCTGTAAGATAGTCACTGTCCCCCAAAGCTCCAATTGGTCCAACTTGAGTAGAACCGTGCGGATTGACAAACTCTGAAGCGACAGAACATCATCCGCACTAAATGGAAGGAGCCCCTGGAATAGTTCGGCCGGCGAAAATAGTTCGAGATGCTGTATCCGACGCGAAACTTTGGATAACTGGGTGAATGTGAGAAGGTCGGAGTCGATACAAGAAAACTGAGTGTTTCCAAACGAAATGGATAAAGGGCAGCCACCAGAACGATCCAGCCATGCTTTTATAATGCCCTCAAATGTCGAAACAAAGCCTGGAGCTTGAAGAGCATCAATTACGGCGAACGAGGGGATATGCAAGGAACTCCAAAGAATCGGCGTAGAGTGCGCGACACTTCTCCAATGCTTGCACACCAAGCCGAGAAGTAACGGCGGACATCGGGGATCGATGAGAGCATTGTGTGTCGTCGGGAGGCACGAGATGAAGATCTCCCGGAGTATATCCTGGGGGATGTGCCGCATGGGGGATATAAGGGCCCTGTGAGCGTCAATTTCTTCTTTCAACGTCTCGCGTTTGGCTCTAAGCCGTTCGAGGATAGACTGGGTTTCTTCGATCTGAGCATCGAGGCGCGTTAATTCGTCCAGAGGTTCCACCAGGAACAACCGAATCTCTTCGATTTCGACATCGGATGGGACGTAGTTGGTTTCTAGTTTGCTAGTGAACGAGGACTTTTCGTGAAGGGACATGCTCAGATGCGGAGTGTCAGGAGCAACTTGTGAGAGCTTGTGAGACGGCGGGATTCGGGCCGGACTGGCACGTGGCCAATACTGACATACTGCATAGGGGTAATGGTTGAATTCCAAAGTTAGAAACGGTGAGCATTTTCATTCGCTTGTTATCCGCTGGTTCGTATTTTGAATTTTCGACTACAAAAATTTAGCGGCCGTGTATGCGGAACTCCCACTGTCAACATTACATTACCATTTAGAACTTTGAAGGCGAACAATTCAAACAAATGCACCAAAACACGAAATACCCGAACTTCGAGGCCGCAAGGCCGCGGCGAACACACCCTACCACACGCCGCCCATCCGTTGCGTTGACAGTTGGTATGAACCGGTATGAACCTTGCACACGACCAAGCACAAAGCGGCCGTGATTTCCCCGAGACACTGTTGACGTTGCTTGACAACATCGACGATATGCGGGTACTCTACGTCCTGCCCGAGATCTTCCCGTAAGAAAAATGGCAATCTCCGTCAATGTGTTCCCAGGTGCTCACCATGCAGCTGTCCGGACGTTTACGCGGCGTCTTCGTGTCATGCTCAGGACAGTGATAATAATTAGTATACACCCGCGTTCCAATGATACCGCCATACGAACACATCGTCCACATGCAATAGATATTTCTTTCGTAAAAGTCACTGCATTCAGACCCCCCCGTAGGCACAGATGTGCCCACTCTCGCCGATCTCCGCCTATGGGTTGCCCACTCAAGGCGACGTTGGTCTATGTTAATAGGCATTGGCTGATGTTGGTCTAGCATCCCTACCAAGGAAAAGTCTGTCCACCTTGGCAGATCTTCGCCGACGGTGGTGTGCCTGTCTTGGCCAACCTGGGTCTAGGTTGGTGTTGGTTGGAGTGGCTGGATGGGTACAAACCATGTCAGATTTTGAATTTGGCTAACTAGGCTTAGCTAGGCTCATCGGCCTACATCAGTCTATGTGTGCCTATTCTGGTTGGAATACCTAGACCAACCACAGCAGGGATGGGCAGACGGATGGGCAGGGGTCAGCACATTGGTCTGCCTACACATCTGCCTATTGGGATCCAGCAGACCTGTGCCTACAGGGGGGTCTGAACGCAGTGAGTGTTCAATTTGGATTCGGTACATTCACACCCCGAACTCACAAGCGGATTCGTCGATTATACGTGGCGGTAGTAACTTGATCCAGTCAATCGGTGTGATGTAAGCTTATAACCGATTGATCAACCTTCATTGGATGGTTTAAAGTGAGACAGAAAAGGTCAAGACAAGCCGTGGAGACTACACAATGCTCACTGCAGATGCGTAAATAACTTGCTCGGGATGGAACATTAAGAGACAACCGAAGAATGGTTTACAGAATCTGGCCGATGGGAACCGGCCAACGAAGGTCCCAAGATGAAGCCGAGAAGAAAGATGAATAACTTATATACGACGTGCAGATGGATCTCCACCGGCAGATTTTGCGTGCAACCACAGACCCACTAGACAGAGGTAAAGATCCGGGCATTTCGATGAGATATCACGACTGTGGGTTGAACGGAGCGCAACATGGCAGCGAACAGTCCAGGGTCATTTTGAGGCATCGATTAGGCGCATTAAAATTCGAAAATTTGAAGAATAACTCGGTTAGTCGACCGTATCAGCTATATAGAAGGAAGGAAACGATTCTCACTTTATCGGGAACATTGTGAAAAATTCTGGTATTCCAATCAGTCCTTGCCAACGGATGCACCGCCCACCAGATTGTGAGTATCGTCTTATTGAGAAAGGGTGGAGACATAGTGGGAGAGCATCTGTGCTCTGAATCTGAGGACACTGAAATACGGCTAAGAGAACCAACGGAGTTTCCAAAGATTCGAGATTCGTGTACGGTGTAGTGTATGTAGCATGCCACCTTTGCGGACACCGAAAGAGTTGGCCGAGAAATACCATACCATACCATAGCATTGATGAAGGCAAAGCAGACAACATGGGACTCCTTGGGAGTACAGATTTTTTGTGCACATTTGTAAATTTTTTAGGTCGTGGAGAACGTGTTCTGCCGGTTCCCTTTCCACGAAGACGCCAAAATTTGGGACCTTGAATTTTAAGAAGGGTCGATCTGATGATCGGGGTGCGTGGAGATTCAAGTTGAGGTTGACGGCAAATTCGGCAGTCACGGTGCCGTTGAAGGGAAAGCGCACCGTGAATCACTGAAGGGAAGCCTAGGGAAGCGCACTGCGACTGCCGAATTTGCCGCGAAGGATCCCACGTGAGCAATTTCCTAATAAGGGTGCCATTGATTTCTTTCTGAGTCTTAGCAGACTAGCAGCCACACAGCGTATCTTCAGCATGGAAGCCTTCGAAACGTACCAGACACCTCTTTCCAGGTTCAGTGTCCAACTTTTTAGCTTGACGCGCGCTCAATCCCTGGCAGTCGATATGCCAGCAAGGAAATGGCCCATTTGTTCTCTCCGGCTGTGTGTGTTCAAAGAGTCGCGTTTCGTGCACTAACCACGCCATACCAGAATCGCTTTTTTACCTGGCGCAAACTTTGGCTCAATCTAGCCATCACAGAGAAGGAGCTGGGCTTACCCATCCCCGACGACGCGATTACGCAAATGCAGGCCAATCTTGTGAGATCTCCACCGAGCGATGCAGCTTGCGTTTACTTTCGTTAGCACCTCACCGCGGAGCAATTTGATGTTGCCGCACAAGAGGAAAAAAAGCGCCGTCACGATGTCATGGCCCACGTCCATACGTTTGGAACAGTGGCACCTGCGGCAGCGGGAATTATCCAGTAAGACAAGATCCTTTCCCCTTTGAAATTCTGACCCCAGTAAGCTTGGGAGCAACATCCTGCTATGTTACGGAGTTTGTTTCTTCCCTGCATCTATTCATATAACTGGTTAATTTATTTTTCATTAGCAACGCCGACCTCATATTTTTGCGCACGGGCCTCGATTATCTGATCCGCTCGCTTTCAATCTTGATTTCCCGGCTTTCTACGTTTGCTGCCCAGTACCGCGCCCTTCCGACGCTCGGATTCACTCATTTCCAGCCGGCACAGCTGACCACTGTGGGCAAGCGCGCCACGTTGTGGATCCAGGTGATCAATTATATTCAGAAACAATCAAATATCTCACAAAGAATAACAGGAACTGCTTTGGGACCTGCGGAACCTCAAGCGCGCGCGGGATGACCTAGGCTTCCGCGGTGTCAAGGGCACTACCGGCACCCAAGCCAGCTTCTTGACTCTGTTCGATGGCGACCACGAAAAGGTGGACTCCCTCGATAAACGAGTGACGCAGCTCTCTGGCTTCGAGTATGCCTACCCTGTGACGTCGCAGACGTATTCCCGCAAGATCGACGTCGATGTCCTAGCGCCGTTGGCGTCCCTGGGGGCGACGGCCCACAAGCTCGGGACCGACATCAGACTGCTCGCCAACCTCAAGGTTTTGAATTCTATGTTTGCCTAGTCTTACGTGCTCATGCCGTCACAGGAAATCGAGGAACCGTTCGAGTCGACCCAGATTGGTTCTTCCGCGATGGCATACAAACGCAACCCTATGCGCTCCGAGCGCGTCTGCAGTCTCTCCCGGCATCTGATGGTTCTCCACCAGAACGCGCTGATGACCTCAGCTGTACAGTGGTTCGAGAGGACTCTGGACGACAGGTAAATGTCCTGTTGCCTTTACATTTTAGTTTATTTTATTGATTCCCCACAAGTGCAAACCGGCGAATCACGCTTCCCGAAGCGTTCCTCACCGCGGACATCGTCCTCTCGACGCTCCAAAACATCTCCGAGGGGCTCGTCGTGTACCCAAAAGTCATCGCGCGCCGTATTGCTCAAGAATTGCCTTTCATGGCGACGGAGAACCTCATCATGGCCATCGTTAAAAAGGGTGGCGATCGGCAAGAGGCGCACGAGAAAATCCGGGTATGCATATTATATATCTATCTATATATTTTCTGGACGTTCGCCATACTTAAAATTCCTTCTTTCAACCACAGGTTCTGTCGCACGAAGCGGCGCACCAAGTCAAGCAACTCGGCCTCGAAAACGACCTCATCGAGCGGATCCGCGCGGACACGTACTTTGATCCCATCAAGGCTGAGCTGGATGACCTTTTGAAGCCCGAGAGTTTCATCGGTCGGGCACCCGAACAGGTCGACGCGTTCATTAAGGACTGGGTGGAGCCAGCGCTGGCAGACAAAGATATACAGGAGGCGATTACAAAAAGCGCGAAGGTGGAGCTTAGTGTTTAACTATGCGAGTAAAGAGAGAGAAAAATGTATCACCTTAGACAACCAGTTTAGTAAAAATGTTTACGTGTGGCGACTGAAATTGCCCAACTGGCCAGAAAGCGGTTGTTTGGCGAGTTTGAGATCCTCAAACAATCGCTTTACACCAGTTCCTGGCAGTGTGAAGCTCAATCACACAAGAGGAATTCAAAGACACCGCCGAGAAACCGGCTTGACGGAGACTCCCATTTCGGATTAGATTTCAAGGGACATCACCATCAATCAGGCTTCGATCCTAGCTCGTCCCACGTCAACTGTATCCTGCCTGAGCTTCCTTTCCACTGGATCGATGTCTTTCCGTCTCTTTCCCTCCTACCACCATGGTTAGACGCTTCTCAAGAAAGACCAATGCTGAAATCATTACTATTGACCTAACACGCCTCTCGAAAGACGGGCTCTTTGTTCTGCAACGATATGTTGACCAGTATGTCGTTGCAACATTCCTGTATGATTCCACTCTTATCCGCGAGATTCACCTCTCCTAAGTGGGCAGCGCCTCCCTACCGTGTCTGCGAAAACCTCGTACAAAGATATCTGGAAAAACACCAAGAAGTTCAACACGGCGCGGAGAACAATGGCAGCCCTAGCTTCAAAGATCCAGTCGTCTTCGCGCCAGTCAACTGTGAGCCCGATTCATTTCTCAGAACTATTTTTCGTGGTTTCATAGATGTGCGGTTTGCAGGAAACTTATTGCGCCGACGTCCTTGATTTGCCGAAAGACGAGTTCCGTGCGTTTGTCGAGACACAGTCCCGTTCGATAGACGATCTGCTCGACGACTGCAACAAAATGACTCAGCTTTGCGAGGAGTTCGAGAAGGGGTCTGAGTGCGATCTGGTGAAACTTCAGAACGAGGTTACGAGGGTGAAGGTAGCCACCAACGCTAAAGAACGACGGGTATAGTCACTCAATTTTCAACTGCTTATGGCGGCCGAACCAATCGTAGGATCTTCTTCTCGAAATGAACCGCGCCATACCCGTCATTCCTCAAGTGAAAGGTGTGTGTTATTCATGGCACACTTAAGTTGAACTGAACGCTTTTCTTGTTTGAATCAGATGTTTTCAACGAGCTTTCGGATGCTTTGGAGGCGATTCAGCGTGAGCTCAACAGCTTGGAGGAGAAATCTGATCGCACTTTTGACCGAATTTTATACATTTGGAGCATTGCGTTTTCTTCTGGCGTAAAGCTTTTCGTGTAACGTCCAACATTTCAGTGTATAATTTATCTTGATAGTTTTGAACCAACGCTGGGATTTGGGTTCGAGACAGAAACTGGGCGGGCAATCAATCAGCCGTACTCTCTGGGTTTGAGCGAGAGGCCTTTTTATTATTAATCATCAGATCCCAGTTTATTTTGGTCACTTGTACAGAATTCAACTTCTCCCACAAACCTGCTTCAACACCGCTAAAACTGCACGAGCATCCTCCCATTCGTCTTCATCCTGCTGTGCACCTGGGCTGTCTAATGCGTCCCAGTGTTTGCCTAAAAAGCGTACAGCTTCCACCGTCCCCTCAGTGCGGCACTCGTAGCCGTCTGCGGTGCTGCACATCGAGAGAGCCGAAAATTCGAGCGAATGTGCCGCGTTGTTGAGGAGAGAGACCCTGCGCGTGGGTGAGTGCAATTCGGTGAGTGAACAGAATAGTAGTCGAGAGGAAAGTACAATCAACGAAAGAAGGGGTAAGTAGTTACCTGGTATCGAGGTCGGTGTCCGCTTTACTAAGGTGTAGCCACATCTCCTCAATTTCTAAACCGCGCAGGAAGACCTTGTGAAGCGCCTTGCGGATAGTGGTGAGGCCCGTATGTCGCAGGGTCGCCTAAAAAGTTATCAGCTCGTATTATCAACGACCTTGGAAGGCAAAAACCTCGATCTTTTGCGAAAACGACACATCGAGCGCGATCTCGGCATCGGGGAGGTCTATAGGTGAAGCTAGGTCCAGAAAGTCAAAAGCAGCGACATTGAGAAAGCCCGGATACGCACAAGGCCTGCTACTCTTTGAGTCCCCAACTTGAACCTCGAGATCAACATCGGCGTCGTCTGGCACCACCGGTGAGGTCTCGCGTTCCTCCACCTCTACTTCGGGTGGAGAATCCACGGTAATGGGTGCAAGAAATGGGGTTTTGAATGGTTTCTTGAGGTCCATTGCGGACCGGAAAGGTTTCGTCGCTTTACTCAGCTGTTAAGCGGTTTAAATTTATGGTAAAGCTCGGCTCCCACCTAAAGCCTTGCCATAGGATGGTGTGCTACTGGACGCCCCCTTCGCCTTTTTGTAACGATCCGGCTGGTTGCTCTGCTCCGATCTGGATCGTTTATTATTAGGTTGGACTTCACCATCGCGGAAATTCTTCCTCCACACTGTATCGCTATTCTTGTGGTTAGTATTGTGGGAGTCCGTCCGACTGGATCCGGCGCGCGGGGGATAGTCATCATCGTCGTCATCACGCGAAACATATGCTGGAACCTGGGTTCCAGCGTGTTCTTCTGACGACAGATTGGAGTGTCGTCGTTTCGTTTTCTCTGGGTATTTACATATCTGTAACCGCGGTCATATTACAAAAGAAAGCAAAACCACAGAAGAAACGAACGTCACACATCTTGTTGCAGTACTTCATGACCACCTCCTTGTCAGCCATGTCGATCGGCTCTCCGAAGTACCGGCAAATCGCCTACGCTATTAAAGCCTCTCCCAAAATCAGCCCAATGACTCACGACATGACGACACACATCTGTGCTTTCGGCGAACTGCACCAGCTACGGGTGATCGTGTTTTCTGCTTGAGTCGATTCAAGCTCTAGCAGAAATGAACACACCGTCGTCAGGCTGTCGAGAGCGCGTTGGCTAGGTGCAGGTCCGGCCGTTTTGTCGGCGGTATTTGTGCGTTTCTTATGCGCGCCAGACACCCACCGCTTTACGCGGATGACATCTTCGCGAGCTATACGATGCACGGTGAGGGTTTTTACGCAAGATGTAAGTAAGCAACACGGACAGTAATAAAGGATGCATTTCGATGGCTGAGGAAAATGTGACGACTGAGCTTTCCGAGACGAAGAGGCCACTTACAGATCCATCTCGTCCAGCGCGCCCTACTTAAAATCAATAAACAACCTGATGTAAATTAGCTGGAAAACTGGCCTGTCTCTTGGTAATACCCTGATAGCTGTCAATATAACTTGGCTGGAATCAAAGATAACCGTAACCCACCTTCAAGACTCTTCGGAAGATCGTAGTGTATTATGTAGCGGACATCGCCCTGCGCGAATTAATCGAATGCGGATCGAAAAAAAAGAAGACGCGATCGAACCTTGTCAATTCCGAGTCCAAATGCGATGGTCGCGCATACAACGTCTACACCGCCGTTTCCCGCCCCTCCACGAGACCACTCTTTCAACGTCTTGTCTAGCGTTGCAGAGCTACAAGATCCATAAGTCAAGATTCACGAACAATAAACAAAGCACATACGGGATTCCGCGATGATAACTCCGCGAGCTTAGCCCCCTACCTCTGAGATACGCTGAGAGCTCATCGCAAGAGGCGCGCGTTCTGCAATAGATGATGCCGGAGGATGGTCTCCCCCGACGCTGGTGCAGGGTGAATATATAGTCGGATATGTCGGGCATCTGCGACGCTGGGTTCGGCGTCGACATGTATCGCACCTATAGAGGTTAAGTTCCGGACGTGGAAAGTAGTCGCATTAACCAACTTCGTAAAATAAGTTGGCTCGGTTGAAGGGGTGCACAACCTTGACGAGATGCTCTTCGGACATTCCAAGGGAACGGATGATATCGAGCTGAACCCTATGGTCATTTAGCGGCGAATATTACGCAGGGTGAACGCACGATGGGGTAGCCGTTGCTGTTAGGGCCATAATCGGAATGTCCTCGAACTTTTGGCGAAAGATACCGAGACGGCGATACTCGGCGCGAAAGTCGTGGCCCCATTCCTGTCCATGTCCATTGTGAGGCAAGATTGATCCGAAGGTCGTTGGCACGCACTGAGATACAATGGGCCTAGAAAAAAAGACGACGTCAACGATTTTATTTTTACAAATAACTGACTTGGCCCACTTCGTCCACGACCAGCCTGTTTAATTCTTTTTGCTCGTATAGCATGGTTAATATTTTGAGGAAATCGGAACTGCAAAATTTTTCCGGAGTGACTTTGTCAAAAGCCGATCAGACGAAGCGCTGAGATGGTTAAGCATCTTACTATAGAGGAGGCGATTTTCAGGGTGTCCGGAAGACAAGTCCCTCACGATCTAAAGGAGCGTGAACTTCACGGTAAAGGAGCAGAAAACCATCTACATTTGTCTTGTCTGTGAGGGAGGTTTCGGAGGTCAATGAAGCTACCGGGATGTGCTTTTGGCGCAGCCCAGAAACCTCTTTGAAATTTTAGAGCACAAGTAGAAATGAAAGTAGCGGACTTACGATTCTTCATCAAAGCTGCCGTTCAAACAGTTAATTGATAACCAGAGGCAAATCTAACATGATACGAACCAAGGAGAGGAGATATCACGATAGTTACGCCATGCTGAGTTGCATTAGAAACACGGACATGGTCCGTTTGGCTAAATGACGTACCGATTCCGCGACGGCAGGAACTTGAAAGCAGAGACTCTAATACAGCAGGTTGTCAGAGGTAGAGAGCATATAAAGCAGTTCTACCTTGCCCATGCCAGTCGGTGCGAGTACGAAGATGTCTGCCCCTAAAACGGGTGAGAAGACGTAAATTTATGAGTTCGAGCATGACACACCGCGAACCGCAGCCTCAACAATTTCCCGCTGCTTCCCTTTGTATTCCGAATGGCCAAATGCTGGTGAGGGCGATGACCGCGAAAAAACGTGAGCAGCAGTTGCCGTGGAGGGATAACAACCCACTCTTGGTTAAAACACTGTGCGAATGTTAGTAGAGGGGGGCTTGGGACAATGGGTCAGTTACCGATGACAATCCACAAGTCCACTTGGCTCCCGTCTTAAAGTCCTCGCCTTCGAGTGGCTTGGGCCGACGAGATTGCTGTAGGTAACGGCTGGAGGCGTATGAAGAACAGAGGAGCTGTATTCGGGAGTAGGATCGTCCTGAGTGAGATATTGCGGAAACTCCGAGTCTGAATCCATCGAGAGGGATGTCTAGTGGCGGCAGCGCCGCGTTCAGCCCAAAGGCAGCTGGAGAAGGAAACTTGAAAGGTGAAGGCGGTGTGTCACGTCATCACGCCGGGTGGCCGTGACAAGACGCGTTCGATTCGTCAGTCACCAATTTTTTTTCCATTTATTGAGCAGCTTCCATAAAGAAACGATAGTTCGGACCTTTGTACCACTGGCCCCGGCTGAGAGCCGACACAATTTTATTTTGGCGAGTCTTCAGTTGAAAAGCATAAAATGTCTACTCCGAATCCCGATTACCAGTCCGGCGGCCTTTCCGAACATCCATCGCCCAACCTAGTGCAGCAACGCCGGCCGCACCCGCGAAGCATGTTCCGACGTAAATTATCATCTTCTCGAATCGTCCATCCCCCACCTCAAATCCAGTGCTTTCCAGGCTGCCCGTTACATTGTGGGCTTGGCCGTATAATTTAGCCGAGATGGGAGTCGATACGATATTCCCAATGCCTCTGGAGAGTAGGAGGTACCCGTAAAGCGTCGTGGACATTGCGGGACCGTCCTCTTAGGTCCTTTAATGAAAACTTGAATAAGAATCAGGAGGAAAGTGACATACTGGCAAGAGGGCTGACGAGGCCCATCCACAGGCTGCTCCAGCCGCCCGCGACGCTACCATAGGCGATTGCGAATGCCATCAGTCCAGCAAATGAGTGCGACACAATACCCCAGAGTATGAAGGTTGCCACTGAAGTTGAAAAGAGAGTTGCGAGCGCCAATATCCACGGATTGAACTTGTCGGATAGGTATCCCATCGAGAGCCGACCCACGACCGATGCGGCTTTATTTTATTATTTCAGGAGGGGAGTGAGCAGATTGTTGAAACAACGTACCGTTCACCATGGCTAACGTGACGGCCGAGTTCGAAGCACTGACGTGCAGATCGTTGGCAAAGGCTGGAGTGGGATGAGTGGTTTGCGATTTGGTTAGGGAGACGTGAATTACTGGGCAAGTAGATGAGTGGGACGAAATATGCAAGGCTCTGCAGGGTGTTGACCGAGAGGATCACCCAGAACGATTTGTTTTTCATCCATTCTTGAGGCCCTGGTGCACCTCGGGGCGCCGGCCCATGAATGCGGACTCGGGTTTGGGGAAGACGTCCTTTCAAGAAAGGCAGGAGAGGGAAAAGAAGTATTACGATCGCAGTCGCAAGGATACGGAGTGTTTTTGAGGAGCCATAGTTGGATATCAACGGCGGCAGCACCAGCGGAAGAAGTAGACCACCTGCCGCAGTGCCTAGGTACATGGTCATGCTCAGCCCTAATGGTCCAGCGGGAAACATACCGGCAAAAAGAATACCGTTCGCCATGCCTCTGCGCGCGACGAACCATTCAGACATGTAGGAGATGCATGGTAGGTAGAGTAGGGCTAGAAAAATATCAGAATTTGGCTGATCTCTAGATTAAAACTCACATCCGCCGATAGCATAGAAGACGCCTTGGAGAAGAACGAGTTGGAATATCTGCGAAGACAATATTGGACCATGGCGAGGAGCATACTAATTAAAGACCAACTTCAGTTGCGTAGCTTGCTCCGAAGAGAGTCCCGCAACACAAAACTGCTCCAAACCACATCGACTTGCGACGATGGTGAGGGTAACGAGCAGCGATGGTATTAATAAACGGTCCTGTTGGAATTTAGATTGTTTCACCATAATCAATCGTCGAAAACTACCAGAACAATAGATGATTCCAGACGAGAGTGTGCCGATGAGGGGAAGGAGAGATGTAGCGTCTTTTTGTGAGGCATAACGCGGGTCCTGGAGATAAGCTGTCAAAGACGTCATTCAGCAATCCAGTACAGGAGCAAATGGCGGAAAATGTTACACTCTAGAAAGACCCCGTATGCATTCGGAAACCCCCAAACAATAGCCACAATGATAAATGCAGCAGCCAGCTTCCGTCAATGGTTAGATTATTTTGGAGGGAGCCAAATTCGGACATCTACGTACGAAAGACCAGGCCCCAATTCCACGGTCTACTGGGGGTAGAGCCGATTCATTTACACTTCTGAGAACATCTCTCGAGTTGCTTGAAGAGGTAAAGTCCCCGGCGTCAGGGTCTGCCAGTGAGGCGATAAAAAATGTGGAAGTAGATGGAGGAAGGGGAACGCGAGAAGCGAGCTCAATTTCATTGGACTGCACTGAGGAGGCGTCTACAGATGTTCGAGAGTTGTCGATGGACATGACCGTAAGAGGCTAAAAGTATGAGTCAAGAATCAAGATCACTTGGGTGTGAGGGCCGTGGCTGTGCCCGGCAGTGCTCGGATTTATGGACTCGTGCTTGTGTACTATCCCAAAGGAAGGAAGTATATTGAGTGAATGTAGTGGTACATGAAACACGGGTGAAAATCCCGGCGCTGTGCGCCGTGAATTATCCGGGTGGAGACCGCACTAGTCTGAGGGGGAAACAGTTAGCGAGAATTCCCTGGTAGTAGGAGTCTCGCGACGCATTCGCGCAGCTGGATTCCCCTGGACTAGGCGTGAGACTCACCCTTCAAGCCCTTAGCGCTGCGCGCGTGGTATCATGATGCGCAGGATGTTGGCGTGTAGTTGAGCTTCTGCCTGCATGTAGGGCGCCATAATTTGAGCGTGACGCCGCAGGTAAATTGAGAATGCATCAGAAGCCCAGCGGCCCTTGGCTTTGAGATACCACGAAGCAAGTATTCCAATGTGGAACCAATGCGGATACCGTGGACATGGATAAACTCGATGTCAGCGGCGCTAAAAGCCTTAGTGAGGCGCTTCTTGAATTTAGTTTTCGTGAGAGGACGGCGACTGGATTTGTGGAAGTACGAGAACTTGAGGGCGACGTCGGGCGGAGGCTTGTTGACAGAAAGATGATTAGCGAGCGCAGCTTTCGGATCCGTGGGACCGTTTTGCTTAGCCCAATAGACACTCTCCCCGTGAGGAGCCGACTTCGTACGAGACAGAAAGAAGTTGGTCTGCTCGAAGCCGTTGCGGTCGCACACCTCGGTGATGTTCGATGGTTTGATGTGGATGGCAGCATCAAATGAAGTTAGTGTTTTACTGTTTTTACGGTGAACTCGTCCCCTCGCGAAGTTGACCAGTAAAAGGTGGTCAGGCAGCCCCAGACAGCGGCGTCTAAAGGCTTTGAGAGATCAAAGTGCGGGTGCAATAAGCATAAGATTTCCGTCGTATACGGCATGCGGGCCTGCCGCTTCGACGATGATGGGGTCATTCGGTCGGCGGCCCTGAAAAGAACCTCCAACTCCGGGGAATTCATGATCCAATCCATGCTGTGGATGGTATGTCATGCCCGAATACCGGAAACATAGGTCGAGATTGTGGAGCCAGAGAGGAATCCCGCGAGGGTTGAAATAAATCCCGCAACCAGGGTTGAGGCTAGTCTCTCGTAGACAGACGCTACAACAAATTTAGTGCTCGTACCTCGCAAGGTTGAGGCCGCTGGTGCTCGCAGAACTTCGGGCACCAATTTTGAATCACAAAAAATGTGGAATGAGAGTAGACCGGATCCATATGTTCCGGCTGTACCTTCAAGTTCCGCCCATGCGTTAACGAGGACGTCGAGGATTAGCGACAGATCCTTGTCCGCTAAGGGTGATGGACGGAATGATCGCCCAGCCAGCAGTAGCCAGGTCCCGTGAAGCTCTAGCCAAGGGTTGTCCGGAAAATAGGATTTTTCAGGGCGAAAATTTCGGATTTCCTTGTCCGAGAATAGGATTTTTTAGGCCAAAAATCGCAAAGCCTTGTCTGCAGATAGGATTTTTCAGGCCCAAAATGGGTGATTTTGGGAGTATTTGAGTCTGATTTGCCCAGGACCGATGCCCAATCCAGATCTGGATAATTCTGGCGTAGGAACTCGCTCTGACACGCAAGCGGTGCTGGGGAGCGAAAATTTTGTAAAAAAAAAAAGGACCGAAAATGCGGTTTTTGGGGCGGAGTATGTCACCAGCCTGGTCCGATATAGGATTTTTGAGGCCCAAACAAGGCCCAAATGTCGCCAAAATATAGGATTTTTCAGGCCGAAATCTGCTATTTTTTGCGGACAACCCTTGGCGGGAGCTTCACAGGGCCTACATCAACTGAAAGATCAACGGAAAATGTAGGATCAAGGAATGTTCTGGATTCGTACTGCCATGCGATGCACTGGCCAAGTTCGATTCATCAGTCACCAATTTTTATTTTTATTTTTCCCATTTTCTGAGCTTTTGAACGTACGAAAAACAGAGGTTCTGTGACGAGTTGAACGAAACACTACAGTGATAGTATTTTATTCGGTATACTATTGAGCTTCTATAAAGAAACAACTCGAATAGTTCGGACCTTTGTACTCTACTATATGCGACTGCCTATCCGGCCGAACTAGGTATCCGGCCACTTGGATGCTACAAGCCTATGCAGTATAAAATTCTTGGATCTGGCACCTGTACAATGTTAGACGACCTATGAGGGCACTGTATGTCAAATTTGGAGGCACGGCAAGCCGGCGATCAACAACTGTGGGAGGTTTCCGATCAGGATGTCAGCGTGTGAACATCATTTCTTATTCTGGAACTGCCATCGCACTGCCTTTCTGACTGTTTCTCGGCCAAATCTTAGCTGATTCAGGACTTTGGGGGCTCGTTCTCATCCCCTGAATATGAGGAATCGCGCAGTTTGACTCACTAAATGACAAAGGCTGTGTATCAAGTGCAGTACCCTCAAGGAGAAATTTGATGTGCCCTGAGTTGCGCGTTCTGGCTGCCAGTGTTGCGCACACCCGGTGCTTGCTACGGACACAGGATTTGGTCAATGTTGTTGCACCCACTTTATGTTTCCTATGTCAAGTTAGCAAGCTTTTCACCTCTCCCATTCCTTGTTCACGGCGTGATATGACCGAAATCCGCCAAGTTTGTTGGTGCATACGTATGGATTTTTTTGAGCTGGTTGTGAGTGCGTGAGGAACATTATTGGTGTTCAGCTAAGTCCAAATACATCCCTAGGCAATATATACACTTCAACCTGGGACGTCGGGACTTTTCGTCATCTGTAACACAAGCCATTCCATCCACAGAGCAATTTCACCCACCTTCTGAGTCAGAAAGGCATCTGGATACAGTCCTGATACCACATAGATGTGAAGTTTCTCTGCACATAGTAATACATTCATATCCATTATATAGTCTGGCATATCTTGGGATAAACAGCACCACTTGCAATGAGTGAATTGGGCGGGTGGCCGGATAGCTAGTTTTTGCCATTTTGGGACATGCCCAGAAAAAAAAATCAGCCAGGTATGAAATCGTATCCTAAATTCCGGAGAAAAAATAGGTTCACTTATAGTATGTGGTACATCATTTAGGACCCCATAAACACGCATTCAAATGTCGTTATGTACGGGAATGAGGCTAAAGATGCTTAGGTGGCCGGATAGCCAGTCTCAGATAGTACTTGGAGCCGACACAATTTTATTTTGGCGAGTCTTCAGTTGAAAAGCATAAAATGTCTACTCCGAATCCCGATTACCAGTCCGGCGGCCTTTCCGAACATCCATCGCCCAACCTAGTGCAGCAACGCCGGCCGCACCCGCGAAGCATGTTCCGACGTAAATTATCATCTTCTCGAATCGTCCATCCCCCACCTCAAATCCAGTGCTTTCCAGGCTGCCCGTTACATTGTGAGCTTGGCCGTATAATTTGGCCGAGATGGGAGTCGATACGATATTCCCAATGCCTCTGGAGAGTAGGAGGTACCCGTAAAGCGTCGTGGACATTGCGGGGTCGTCCTCTTAGTTCCTCCATGAAAACTTGAACAAGAATGAGGAGGAAAGTGACATACTCGCAAGAGGTCTGACGAAGCCCGTCCATAGGCTGCTCCAGCCGCCCGCGACGCTACCATAGGCGATTCCGAATGCCATCAGTCCAGCAAAGGAGTGTGACAAAATACCCCAGAGTATGAAGGTTGCCACTGAAGTCGAAAAGAGAGTTGAGAGTGCCAATATCCACGGATTGAACTTGTCGGATAGGTATCCCATCGAGAGCCGACCCACGAGCGATGCGGCTTTATTTTATTATTTCAGCCACCTGGGGTATGAGCAGATTGTTGAAACAGCGTACCGTTCAGCATGGCTAACGTGACGGCCGAGTTCGAAGCGCTGACGTGCAGATCGTTAGCAAAGGCTGGAGTGGGATGAGTGGTTTGCTATGTGGTTAGGGAGGTGTGAATTACTGGGCAAGTAGACGATTGGGACGAAATATGCAAGGCCCTGCAGGGTGTTGACCGAGAGGATCACCCAGAACGATTTGTTTTTCATCCATTCTTGAGGCCCTGGTGCACCTCGGGGCGCCGGCCCATGAATGCGGACTCGGGTTTGGGGAAGACGTCCTTTCAAGAAAGGCAGGAGAGGGAAAAGAAGTATTGCGATCGCAATCGCAAGGATACGGAGTGTTTTTGAGGAGCCATAGTTGGATATCAACGGCGGCAGCACCAGCGGAAGAAGTAGACCACCCGCCGCAGTGCCTAGGTACATGGTCATGCTCAGCCCTAATGGTCCAGCGGGAAACATACCGGCAAAAAGAATACCGTTCGCCATGCCTCTGCGCGCGACGAACCATTCAGACATGTAGGAGATGCATGGTAGGTAGAGTAGGGCTAGAAAAATATCAGAATTTGGCTGATCTCTAGATTAAAACTCACATCCGCCGATAGCATAGAAGACGCCTTGGAGAAGAACGAGTTGGAATATCTGCGAAGACAATATTGGACCATGGCGAGGAGCATACTAATTAAAGACCAACTTCAGTTGCGTAGCTTGCTCCGAAGAGAGTCCCGCAACACAAAACTGCTCCAAACCACATCGACTTGCGACGATGGTGAGGGTAACGAGCAGCGATGGTATTAATAAACGGTCCTGTTGGAATTTAGATTGTTTCACCATAATCAATCGTCGAAAACTACCAGAACAATAGATGATTCCAGACGAGAGTGTGCCGATGAGGGGAAGGAGAGATGTAGCGTCTTTTTGTGAGGCATAACGCGGGTCCTGGAGATAAGCTGTCAAAGACGTCACTCAGCAATCCAGTACAGGAGCAAATGGCGAAAAATGACAGTCTAGAAAGACCCCGTATGCATTCGGAAACCCCCAGACAATAGCCTCGACGATAAATGCAATAGCCAGCTTCCGTCGAAGGTTAGATTATTTTGCAGGGAGCCAGATTCGGACATCTGCGTACGAAAGACCAGGCCCCAATTCCACGGTCTACTGGGGGTAGAGCCGATTCATTTACACTTCTGAGAACATCTCTCGAGTTGCTTGAAGAGGTAAAGTCCCCGGCGTCAGGGTCTACCAGTGAGGCGATAAAAAATGTGGAAGTAGATGGAGGAAGGGGAACGCGAGAAGCGAGCTCAATTTCATTGGACTGCACTGAGGCGTCTACAGATGTTCGAGAGTTGTCGATGGACATGACCGTAAGAGGCTAAAAGTATGAGTCAAGATCATTGTGGAGATTTTCAAAAGAAACACAAATAAACCAAATCAAATTGAAGCAAAGTCGGAATTTCCAAGCAGATATGCTCTGACCCAATAACCCCAGGTAAAAGGTTTCTGTCGGAGATTCAGCCTCCCAGCCGTTGACGAGAGTTTAACCGCTGACGTCATATTGATTACATAATTGTTCAATACGGTTGTGCAAACTGTAATAACTTAAGTTGTAGCCGGTTCTTACGCATATAAAGACCTTGAATTTATTCGTACCTATCTGAGATGCCATTCATTATTCCTCTTGGCTTGAGTTCTAAGAGGAAGGAAGGAACGTGTTAACCGCGGTGGTCCCTAAAGAGACTCCCAAACACCGCCTCGGGGACCCACCCTCACGCCGAGTCAACGCCGAGTGACAGACAGTGTCTCGTTCGAAATTCTCGAAATCCGGAAAAGCTCGGCCTGTCGTCGATGGTCGGGGTCGGGCAGCGGCTAAAATGCTTCAAGAAGTGAATATCATCCTGGGCTCTAAGGGAGCGGACAAGGGCCGCAAACATGCCACGCTAGGCAACCCCGACAGTCAATCAAAACCCGTGATGTCAGGCTGACTGAGACTCCCGGTGATAAGAACAGCAATGTCTTCGGGAAATGTCAGCAATCGTGAGTGAATCGCAAAGTCTTACTCAGTGCTCGCGTTTTCAGTACGGACTTGCGCAAGATGGATTATCATTTAACCTGGACGTTGTTGGGCAGCGATAACATTCCGGCGCGCTCCCGCTAGATTCAAGCGCACCTGTGTCCGAGTGAAATGCACGGTTACACTTCCTTTGCGGTATTTGGCGCGGGGCTCATCGGAGCGCCGATATCCAAGGAACTGCAAGCAAGGGGCGCATCAGTCCTCGTGCTCGCGCGCCCCGGATTCTGTCCCGACTCCGTCAAGCAGCACTTGGTCGGCCTTGAAGTACTCGAGGTCGATTATACCGACTCCGCGGCGATAATGAAGCTCTTGAAGGGGAGAGCGGTCAAGGTTGTCGTCTCGACAATGTCCGCTGCAGAGGTGGCGGTGCAGAACCAATTGGCGACGATTGCGCAGGAAGCGGGTGTCGAACTGTTTGTGCCTTCAGAATTTGGGGTCGTCACCGAAGGAATTGGACACAACAGAGGTGAAACCAGTACAATGGGTCAGTAATGAATTTTCGGAGCCTACCAGACTAACGACAAAGCGGTTTTAGAACATCTCAAATGTATCAGTCTGCCGTTTGCCAGATTTTATGTGAGTTTTTTCGTACCATAGTCGAAACTGAAAAGAAATGTCAAACAGGTCGGTTTCTTCATGGAAACAATACCTGCAATGACAGGACTCGTTGTGAATGGGAAGATCAACATCATCGGATTTGGCAACACGCCCTGTTCGTTTACTGCGTCAGACGATGTTGCAGGTAACTTGAAAACTCGCATATTCACCTCCGACATGCCGTTTCCTCAAATTCAATTTGGCGAACAGGTTTTGTAGCGCATGTTCTGACGGTTCTTCCCCGCCAAGATCTCTTTAATCGAACGTTTCGACTCCAGGGAGATCGCTCAACGCTCTCGGATCTCGCGACAATTTTCCGAACAGAAGTTCGGTTTGTCAAGGAGATCCCTGGTCAAATGGGTGAGGTATGGACGAAGATGCAAATGTGTGCCGAGTGTGGAGCGGCGAGCACTGGTTGGGATATTCTGCAATCGGCCGAGGGGGAGGAGCATGCAGGCTGCACGAATCATCTGTGGGAGGGTCACCAGTGGAAAACCATCAAATCGTTTTATAGGTTGTAGGATTATGTCGCGTGTAAGAGTATTACCATGGCAGTGACTTCTGGGATGTGGTGGAAGCCTGGAAAGACGCGTCAACTTCCTTGCGTCAGCTATTGCGGTGCCGAAATGAGTCACATGTCACATCACGCGGGTGTGACGAGCGTGTCTTCTTTCTTTTCGTTCTACCACCACAAATTATTTAATGAGATGTCTGCGGCTGAAAGCGACTCCGAGGGCGACTGGGAAGAAGTCCATGTCCCGGAGGAAGAAAAGAACCTCGAAATAACGATATCGACACGCCCAGCGCAAGAAAAGTCCGTTTTGGCCGTGATAGCCACTCCTCGGGCTCTTATGACTTATTCGTTGCAGAAAATTGCGGCTATCCAACTCTGAACGTCTCCTCCGTATAAATTGTCACAAGCTGCACACTCTCGCACTTCTCACTAATGCGTGGGCAAGAAATAAATGGATAAACGACCCTCTACTGCATGTAGGTTTCACCTTCTTCATTCAAGACGCTTTTCTCGGCTGACTGTAGCAGGCAAGACTGTTGTCCTTGACTCCGCTTTCGCTGCAGACGGCCTTTGCCGTGATCCACAAGTCCCGAGTGCCCGAACAACACAAGCGCGGGCGTATGTTTGAGACTGCCATGGGCCACCTTACCTTTTGGTGGGCCCAAACGTTCTTCGACGTCACTTTCGACGGCCACCTCCGTAACCGCACCTTCGATGCGATTCAAAGAACCATGGATCTGCACGAGTTGCCCGACGCTACGGAATCCTGGGACGTCGAGCTCTTGCAGGAGGTACTGGACGAAAAGGGCGAACTTATCAGGGGACCAAAAAGCCTGATGAAGCATGCGTTGATGCAAAAGGGCAGCCGTGACATTAGCGCGCAGCTCTTTACTGCGCTTTGTCGCGGCTTAGGTATTCCAGCGCGGTTGGTGGTCAGTCTCCAAAGCGTCCCATGGCAGAGCAATGTCGGGAAACCCAAGCCAAATTACTATAAAGGGAAAGGAAAGGCGAAAGCTGAGGAACTGGAGGTTACCCGCGATGTCAAGGGTAAGGGGAAAGCGAAAGCGAAAGCTGACTCGAGTGTCTTCTTAGGCGACGGGCAGCGTCTCGATGGTGGCTCGGTTCCCGAGAAAAGCGAAAAGGCCAAGGGCAAAGAGAAAGCGAAACCTGTGATCAAGCTGCGCAACACTAAATCTCAAGGCAACGTCTTGAGCGCGAGTCTCGCCAGTTCCTCGACCTCAGTATCGCAAATAGGTACTTATCGTGTCATATTTCAATCGATGCATACCGAGTCCTGACATGATATAGACCCCATCACTACCTCGCCCGTGTTTTGGACAGAAGTTTTCTCCCGACCAGACGGTCGTTGGCTTCCTGTCGATCCTGTGCGTGGCTTTGTCAATCAAGTATATGGTTTCGACCCCTCCTCCGACTACGTTAGGCCACCACATACATCCACCGCCACCGCCAATCCCAATTCCGCATACGCACGCCCCGGCGCTGGGCCACCACCGCCGCTAAATGCCAAGGCGGCAACCCGCGTTTTGACAGACAACCGCATGGTGTACGTCCTTGCGTTCGAGGAGGACGGCTATGGGCGCGACGTGACGCGGCGGTACGCGCGGCAGTACGCGGCCAAAGTCGCTAAGATCCAGGGCGGACAGAAACCGCCCGGGCGCAAGCAAGCGTGGTGGGAGCGTGTCGTGGACGGCATCCGACGGCCTTATCGTTTAGTGCGTGTGACGTTGTGTACTGTGTCCGTCTCCTCATATTGCTTGGTGTTCAGCACCGGGACGATGTCGAAGATGCGGAGCTGGATGCAGCGCAGTTGATGGAGGGGATGCCCACGACGGTGGGAGGGTTCAAGGACCATCCAATGTACGTTCTGCGCTCTTAACTTCCATTCCTCTTGTTAACGAGCGACAGGTACGTTCTCGTGCGACACCTCACGCAGACACAGACAATCCACCCTCCGCCCCCGCAGACGCGTGAGCTGGGCAAGTTCAGAGGCGAGCCCGTATATCCGCGGTCCGCTGTCGTCTCTCTGAAGACGGCGGAGAGCTGGATGCGCAGCGAGGGGCGGCAGATCAAGGAGGGCGAGCAGCCAATGAAATGGGTGAAGATGCGTGCGTCAACCATTGGGCGTATGAGGGAGCTGGAGTTGATGCGGGAGGGGCTCCGCGTCGCGGGCGAGCAAGCTGAGGAAGAAGCGCCAATGAATGGTGATGCTGGAGAATCCACTACGAAGCAGATTGGCAAGGAGCTGGAGAAGGAGGTTATGCAGGGGTTGTACGCACTGTCCCAGACAGAGCTATATGTCCCCGACCCTGTTATCGATGTGAGTTCTCCCTTTTCCCCGCGTGCAATTCGCCCTGATGGAAACGCATCAGGGAAAAATTCCCAAAAACAATTTCGGCAATATCGATCTATACGTGCCTTCGATGCTACCCGCGGGGGGAGTCCATCTTCCGTGTCAGTCCGTTCATTCTTCCTCCCATATCATATACTCATTCTTTACTCGCAGTTAAAGGCATCGCGAAAATAGCCAGAAAGCTCGGTTTCGATTTTGCTGAGGCGGTGGTAAGCGTCGGGCCATGTGCACCAGAGACGCGCTCGCTCAATTCGATGACCTTAGACAGGCTTCGAATTCAAAAGCAGGCGTGCAACTCCTATCGTGCAAGGAATAGTTATCGCGGCGGAGAATGAGGGGGCGACACTAGAGGTAGTCACATTCCCCCTTCTAACTTCTCTTCGATTAACCTGCAATGTGCGCAGGCATACTGGGAAGCCGAAAATGATGCCGCGGAGAAAGCGCGCGCCAAAAAAAGGGAGCGGGTATTGAAGCGGTGGACGAGGCTCGTCCATGGACTACGTATCCGACAGAGCTTGCAGGAGGAGTACAAGGACAGACAGCCTGCTGCTGCTGCGGGACAGCAGGGAGAGGTTCGTATTTTAAATTGATCAAAATGTGCTCCTCTAACCAGAAGGCCCTACAGGACGTAGAGATTACACCAGGGCTGGCCGGTGGCGGATTCGTCACCGGGGCGGACGACGTCGTACAGGCATACCAGTTGCCCAAAGCCTTCCTGCTGTCTTCGGGCGCCAACTCTATTGGGCCGTCCGGAGCGGCATCCGACAGCGAGGCTGTCGCAGAGCAGCTAACATACGATCTCGAGACGATGGATGTCGACTCAGATCCCGGCATCGAGGATGAGCAGCCTGCTCCGCGCCGCCCCGTCAAAGCGCCGAAAACCATGAAGCAACTGGCGGAGGAAACTTCCGCTCGGCTCAATAAAGAGTTTGCGCGACACGACATCGAAGACGATGTCGAGGAAATGGATATCCCGTTGCCGCCTGCCCCGACTGCGTCGGCAGCAAAGGCAAAGAAGACTCGCCAGGCTAAACCGAGTAGAGCTCCGTCAGAGCGTAATCCGACAAAGACGAAAGCCAAAGTTGGGGCTGCAGCTGCGCGGCGTGCGTCAGCTAGGAAGAGGCGGAGGAGCAATGGAACAGACTCGGATTCCGAGGGTGAGGATTCGGAGCCGTCTCCAGCGAAGCGAGCGAAGGCTGGCAACGGTGTCCCCGCTCCTGTGGCAGCTGCCCAAGCGCCAAGCAGGAGTCTCCGCCCTCGGCGTACGAAGACTCAGACAGAGCTCCAGGAAGAGGCGGAACGGGAACGGGCATTCCAGAGAGCGGTCGCAAAGTAGCTGTAGCACTAGCATTGTACTAATCGTATACATACATAATTTTCTACGTGGTTTCCGGATCTAATAGCAATGTACATCAATTGTCTTGCTACAATTGAAGGAAGAAAGCAAACCTTGGGACGGAGCATCCTCAGGTGGAGCTGGTGACATCGGTGGAAGAAGGGTTGCGAATGTGAGGTACGAAGTATGGCCACGGACTTCAGGGATAGCCTTCGATACGCTAATTTTTGCAGGGGGCGCGGGAATGCTGGCACCAGCACGCGCACTCTGCGTGGAGGACTCGTCGAGACTTCGAGAAACGTCGGCGTCTTGGGATGGGGTCCCGTCGTCCATCTCGTCATCAGTTTTCAGCCTTTTGCCACTCCCGGAATCCTCGGCCTCCGCGACTGGTGGCTCCTCTTGGTCGTTCATTTCTTCACTCCGTTTTCGTTTTTCACCGTGCGGATTTTCGTGGCTTCGTTGGCCAGCAGCAATTTGGCGTAGACGCTTTATCTCACGGACTCCCTCTGACTTTTTGAGCTTGTCTGCCACTTCAGTGATAGACTGAAGGGCGGGGACGTGGGTCACGTCGTGTGGCCGAACGAGCGTTTCGTACATGGTAATATCTGCCATAGATGCTGTCAGATTAGGTTTGTGCATCGCTACCCCGAGCAGACCTGAAAATCCCGCGTCGTTCAGGGCACTGACTGTCCGCAAAACTTGCTCCATGCAGGGGCTGAAGCAGCAGATGCGTGTCGTACGGTCTTTCTGCAGGGATGCATCAAAAGATATTCTGGAAGGATGAGACGTAGAACCTACTCGCAGAGCCTGTTTAGCATGCTCGACAGCGTCCCACGGAGCAGGTAAGTCGAGAAACACTGCGGAATGGCGTAAGAAATTTGGGGTGCGTTGGTGGAGCATAAAATAGCATTACCTGAATCTGCTGCATCCGTTAAATTAAAACCATCCTTGCACACGTTTTGGTGGGTCAGAGTTACGATATCTGACATTCCGTGCTGCGCGAATTCCTCCCTGCCTTGGTGTATCAACAACAGTAGCGAATGATGGCCGCTTTGGGAACTAACGTCGCTTTTTTCGCGCGAGCCTCGTGGAATTCATAGGACCAGAGATGACCGGAAGGGCCTATTGACCGCCCCACTGAGTGTGAAAAAGATCCAGATCCCGTCCCTGCACGATAAAGTTCAATTCATTTTCGAAGATCATACACAATGGTCGTACCTATAATTTGAGTCTCATTAGACGGGCTGGTCGGTGAAATACAAACTTCAAGTGGACTGCGGGGATGAAAACACGGCAATACGGACCAGCTTCGATAACACGACTGCCTCGGCGGATGTCCAGGTACGAGATGATCAAGGAGATGTCGGCAATGTACAAAATCTGTGTCCGGTGGGGAAGAGCCATGGTCCAGAGCTCTGGCGTGGGTCGAAGGACATGGATGAATCCCTTTCCTGTGCGAGATCCTACCTTCGACCCATAGGGCATTCCGATGAGATCTGAGTGGCGGTAGTGGCCAAACTTGCTGTTAAAGTCCTTCCCAGGAGTAACCACGAGAGATTGGACGAGCTCCCTGGTCTGAATACAACCAGTTATTCTTTGGGAACAGAACGCGACGAATCTACTTGCGAGCCAAATTATGACTGTATCACCCGCCGCAATTTCGCGAGCGGTGGACCACATCACGGAGGTAAGCAGGCAGGGTCTGCAGAGTATAAACTGAGTGCTGCAAGCCCCAGATCTAATGAATCGGATTGAGATGCGAGCAAGACGCGGTAAGAAAAAGAAATATTTGTTGCGGCTTTGCGCCGCTGATCCGTGCCTCGTTGACTTGCTTCTTACTCTCAACTTCTCACTCTGCGAAGGTCTCTAAGGCAAATCTGCAAGAATGCGCTCCGGAACCTTGGCCGGATGAGCATCTCCCGCGGAGATTTCAAGCTACAATTTATTCAAACGGCTTTCTTGAAAATTACTCAGTCAATGCAATGATGTTCCCACTTAAGGGAGTCTCTATATAACGCTGGCGGCCACTGGTGTACTGATTCCCCTTCCCTGAAAATCCCGCCATGAATAGCACTCCTCCATCTGTGTCATTCAGTGAGTGCGGAAAAAAATCTATCGCCATGTCTGACGATCTCTCTCCAGTCGTTATTCTGGACTTTTCGGTCTGCATACCAGCCGCCAGGCTTATTCGACATCTTTTGACGTCCTTTCCTCGCAGGCTCGCTGGAAGTATCTGACAGAGTCTGTTTCCGACCTGTTAGGCGAGTGCGCATCCTTCGAGTCGATCTATCTTGCACTGAATCTGATCTCACAGGATGGGAGCCGAGCGACTTGCGCGAGCATTCCTTCTTTGAGCTTGTACATCCGGAAGAGTTGTCCCAGGTCCAGCAGTTGCATTAGTATGCCCGGTATCGATCCAGCTCCTTGGAGAAATTGACCTGTTTGACAGTGAAACGATTTTATCGGACAAGGCTGCAGCTATGGTGTATATGCGCCTGAAGCACAGGGATGCCCACAAAGGTTACCTCCTTTGTGCCGTTGTTAGCTCCATTTTCATTTCCTTCAACTTGCGCGCTCATTCCATGCTTATCTCATAGTCGCGGTTTGTAGTCATTTCACGTTAAATTTCTGGCATTTATTTACTTTTTCTAGGACCGTCGTTCATGACAGGGTAGTGGGAAGGTACTATCAGTATTCTACCTGAGACCTATACAACAGAGTTTTCAAAGACCCACTTTCAGCGTCTCCTTCGCCAGTCCTGGGGGCGAGGCGCTTCACACCAGTTCAACAGCCCAGGAAATCACTGTCATCACTCCGGCGGCTGCAAACTTTGAGTTCAGAGTAAGCTGCATGAAGTGTCTTACGACGCCGGCCTCAACGATCACACAGCGCTGGCACGACCCTCCACCGGCTGCAACCATTTTCCCGTCCCCGCCTCGCACCTCCCCAGTCCCACGAGCAGCTCTTATGCGCGCCTCGAACCCGCCTGCGGACCTCCCCGCCACCCAATCCTCTCGGACCGCCCTGATCCTCGACCGCTTCTCTGTCAACTGCACAGTTACCTACTACTCTAACTACCAGATTGTCTCGTCCGCCGCGGCCACCAAGCGCCCATTCTTCGACTTTGTGGCGCGTCAGGACGAGGCCGTGGTGCGCAGCTGGCTCGGGGCCATTAAGACGTGCGGGGTGAACGAGCGTGGACATCCATCGAGCGGCGGGTTCGGGTACGGGCGGTTTCTGTTTTGCACTGAAGGAAGGGACTCGATGTATGCTTGTCCCGAATCGAGCTTTGATACCCGGCTGACTACACTGAAGTGCGTCGGAGCCTCCCCCGCCCGCTTCTGGCTGGCGCCGGAACTTGAGTCGATTGCGCGCGTCGAGTCAGCCTACAGAAAACACCGTCTCCGTGGATGCGATTTTTTCGGCGCATTCGGATGGGCTAGTCTGTATTCTGCGATTGGCGCAGTAGTGGTATACTACCTCGAGTTACAGACGAATGGTCAACCTAAATATGTATTCACGCTGCCTACGATTATTTTCTTGACCTTGCCTGATGTATGGTTCTATAGTATCCGTGATTCTGAACGACTATCTTCAGAAAATCACGAAGGCTATACTATAGAGGCTGAAACGAGCCTAATGTATGGTGACAAACCAATCAATTGATCTCATAAATTCTTTGACCCCAACCCTATCCTCTAGCTATCTGCTTTCTGTCTAGCTCTCCATCCTTTGAGAGCAGTCGCTCGCAAATCACCGAAAGAAAGTCGAATGGCATGAGGTGAAGGAATAGACGAATTTAAAGCAGTGTGACCGCATTGTTCTCCAAGAATCTCCAGCCAACAAGTTGAAGACCATCTCGAAGTTTCGAATCTTTCTAGCCTGCCTCTGACTATGACCACCAGTATCCAGGTTCGCTTCGCGGGGCTTCCTCCAATACACTGCCATTCCTTGGAAGATTCCCAACCATAGCTATCCATTCACGGCCGTACCTGCCGATGCCACTTCGATTGTTGTTCCTACGGGGGGAATTCTTATCAACGGCCAAGGAGACAGACTCCCCGAGAAACTCACCTTGGATGAGGCAAGGACTTGGGGATACAACGACGAACACGACACAGAGATCATTTATGCGCAAGCCCAATCCGCCACTTCCAGGTTTTGCCTCCGAATAGTTCTAGACGCGAGGAAGGTCATCCGCCACAAAAACTCGAATAGATATCGAGCCTTTTCACGGCTCGTGGAAGACGCCAAATTCCACTCCACCTACCTCGCTTATGCCGAGGGGTTAATGGTGCCCATTCACTACGGGATGTGGGTCACGGACACGGGCGATTGGGCCGGCATGGTGCTATTCAGCCTCAGCCAGTGGTGTGGCATGTCTTGGAATGAACTATCGTATACCAGGATGAATACCGAAGCAAATCGGTGTGTACGGCTCTTCGCCGCGTCTTGGCTTGCGTGGCTCATGCATCCCTACAGGATCCTCGTTGGAAGTACGCTCGAGGCCCTACATGACCATGGTGTTCATAGGGGCGGTCTTGGCAATTTCGATAATTTTAGACACGTCATTATCGACGTTAATGCCCCAGGCCTTTCCCGAGAAGACCTTCTGAATGGTAAAGCACCATGCTATATCGTCGGTTTCTCGGAGGCCTATGCAACTCACCATTGTACACGCAAGCTCCCTATCCTTCCTCTTGGCTCGTATATTCCTCTCAAGGAAGTTGGCTGCGACGAGATTGCCAGTGCACTTATCCTGCTGGACTTTATGGAAAAGTCTGATACAAGTATGTACGTTTCTAGCCTAAATAGTCGGATACTAACGTAGTGTGCAGCCACACCTGTTTCCAAAGCCCTTGAGTGGCACGACAAGTACTCTGAACTCCATCCTGACGCGGATAATATGGACGTGGCGATAGCGCAGCGAGCAAGACTTTATTCCGACGATCCACCAGTATATCCCGACCTCGACGTTTCGTTTGAGAGCGATGAAGAATACGCCAAGGCAATCATCTTGCGAGAGTCCTCCCTGATATTGAAGAAGAAACAGAGTTGGTGACCGATGACGGTCCTGATTCCTCTGCCGACCCTGCGAGCCCCAAACCTGTCTTAGAATTGTTGGATGAGGCCGACAGTTTAGAAAATGCTTCGGATGAAAAAATAACGGGGGTGCAACTTGATTCTGAAGCCGACAAAATATACCGTGAATACGCCCGTTAAATATTTTATTCATGCATATATAATGAATCGAATATCGGATTATTGCCGTCCAGCTTAAGCTTGACCTCTTTCAACGTCAATTTATTTGAAGCAACTTGAAGCGCCACTAGCTTCAAGTGTTGTGTTGTGACGTGAATAAGTAACTTGGGCATACAAACCCCACAACACGTCTTTCAATCCCAACTCCATTGGTGCCGCGGTCTTTCTCGTCATCTCAGTTCCAGGTCTGGCGCGTACGCCTTTTTGAAGAGAACTTGCTTGCTCTTCCCTCAGGAACTAGAAACTTTGGAGTTTCCACCCCCGCGGATCTCCACTTTTTTTTGACGTCGATCCACTCTGGCGATTGGATTCGTCGGTACTGCGGGTGCTTGAGGGTCTTTCGAGTATTTGGACCTAGTGCCTTTGGCTGAGGAAACCGAAGATCTTTGACTTGCGCTTCAAAGAGGTGAGACCGCACCGTGTCCCGAAAATATTCCAGTTAACTTGCAGGCGGCACTGGCAGAATTCACGTTTTCGACATGTCGATGCAAGATATGTCTGCTCAGCAGCTCAGGCAAACAATAACTCAACTGCATGCTGCTGCTGCAAACGTTGGGGCTGCTAGCACCCCGTACCAGAAAAATCTCCTCAATTGGTCCGTCACCACACCATCCGCACCCCCGCGGACCTCTTCTCGGACCACCCGTGCTCGCACCACTCGTACCGCAACTTCGACTCCGATGGAACAACAACCAGTCTATATTCCGCCAGTTCCCATCGCCAACTATCTCCCCGCGGGGCCACAATATCCTCCACCAAACCCCATCCCCGTGGCCACACAAGGCTATCTATCTACATATCCCTCGAGACTCAGGACTGGCGCCACGCTTCTAATGCAGCCCATCATTTCCGGTCCACAAGTAACGGCCTCCCGTTCCACGCGACGTGGTGCTATAAACTACGCGGACCCAGGCTCCGGAGACGATCTTCCTGACGCAGGTGCCCTTGATTCTGATGACTCCGACTTTGTCAACGAGAACCGCTTGGGAATCCGCCAGAAGACGACGCGTACGCGGATGGCGACTGGCATGTCGGTCTTCAACTCCACCACCGGGGTAACCACTGTCCAGCCGGCGCCTCCACCTCCACCGCTCAAACCCGAGAAGGCGGAGCTTGAACAGAGCTATTTGGGCATGGTCCCGCCTGCGCGGTTCATAACAGCGAAGGTAGTGGGACCTACTCACCATGTACACCAGTACGCGTCTACAGCTTTTTTTCTCTTTCTATTCCATTCCTGACAGGCCACCTGCAGTGCTCCAGAGGCTCTGGAACGGGAAGGAACCCGACGTGCCGCGCTCGTCCCCATCCGGGTCGAATTTGAGACGGAAACGCACCGCATCCGCGATTGCTTCGTCTGGAACTTGAACGAGGAGCTCATCCGGCCAGAAAACTTCGCCAAGATCTTCTGTACCGACCTCGACCTGCCGCCAGTACCCTGGGTGGAGACGGTCACCAACCAGATCCGCGCCCAGCTTGAGGAGCACGAGGCCATTGCGCGGCTCGAGCTCACCAACGACAACTTTGATGCTGCGGGCGAGGAGCAGGTACCCGAATGTCGTGTCATCCTCAGCGTACGTTCTCCTCTTCCGCTCATCCCGACGGCTTTCGCTCACCTCCAAGCGCAGATCGATGTGCAGATCGCGAACCACCACTTGCTTGACCACATCGAGTGGGACCTGCTTTCGCCGCTCACGCCGGAGGTCTTTGCGACAACGCTCTGCTGCGAGCTCGGGTTGACGGGCGAGGCGGTGCCTCTCATCGCTCATGCCATCCACGAGGAACTCATGAAGCACAAGAAGGACGCCGTGGAGTGGGGTGTCGTCGACGGCGGCGGCATGCGGGACAAGACGGGGCTGGGGCTGGGCTCCGTCGCCCGGGGACGGGGGCCTAAAGCCCTCGAGAGTGTGTGGCGAGACTGGCAGGAAGCGGACGAGTTCAGGACGCGGTTCGAGGTGCTTACGGCTGAGGAGGTTGAGCGGCGCGAGGTCGAGAGAGAGCGGGCTAGTCGGTACGTGCTCTGGTCCTTGTTTTATTGGTGCTGGCTCAAGTGTCTTTCATCTTTCAGGCGGTTAAGACGAGAAACGTCAAAATTCCAAAGCGCCCGACGACGGCGGTACTAGTTTGAGCCGTTTTCCTTTTCTTGTGTCGAGTGTTTGGACGGGGATACATCTCTAGTTCCTCGCGCAGTGCTTCTTTGAGCTTTCGATCTGTGGTCGCACTGGTGACGCTATTACATCGCGTCCGGACAACGATGCGTGTTCTACCATAAACGCTTGTGCAGACTATCGCTAGCTCAATTAGCCCCGTAAATGTAGTCGGCGAAAAATGGATATCGCTGAGTCCGGGCATGATTCCGGGTCATGATTACTACAGTTGGTAACACAGTGCGTCTGAAAGCTAGGGCATGTATATATAGGCGTTTGCCTTCCGGACAAAGTTTCGAGTCTAGATCATGAATTATGCGAAGGGCTCGACACTCCAGAGTCCAAGAGACGGAGGCTGTTACTCTATCGGCGACAAGTCTTATCGAGGATAGCGAAATGAATATGCAAAGCGGATATAGACGGATATTGAATAAAAGTACATGATGCGGATTACAAGGGGTGATACAAATATTCATGAAAAAATGCTGGTCGACATGATGTTCCCGAGGGAATCAGCTAGGACTAGCGAAACGAGGCTGGACGCGGGATGAGTCAAGGGGAGCATTTTGCGTAGAGTACATACCGATGGAATACCGCTAGACTTTGGAGGTAACGGAAGGGTGTTCCAGCTTCGCGAGCGCTAGCTTGTCGATGACTGTCTCCAACGGGTCCGAGATGGGCTCGGGACTCTGGGAATCAGAGCGGAAGCCTGCAACGCGGTCTGCAGCCAGCTCCGTTTCTTCGTCCGAATCGAGGATGTTTCGAAAGATGCTCGCCTTGGCGTATTCTTCAGCGCTCTCGAACGAAACGTGAAGTTCGGGATATACTGGTGGCCTGTCAGAGTAAAGCTTTGCTCGCTGTGCTATGGCCAAGTCCATATTATCTGCATCGGGATAGAGTTCGGAGTACTTGTCATACCACTCAAGGGCCTTGGAAACAGGTGTGGCTGCACAAGGACATTAAAATTTGGTCGAGGTAGATAGGAAACAAACATACTTGTATCGGACTTTTTCATGAAGCCCAGCAGGATAAGCGCACTCCCAATCTCATCGCAGCCAACTTCCTTGAGAGGCAGATATGACCCAAGAGGTAGTATAGGGAGCTTGCGCATGCACTGGTGATTTGCATGTGCTTCGGAGAAACCGACGATATAGCATGGCGCTTTACCGTTCAGGAGATCCTCTCGGGAAAGGCCTGGAGCATTAACATCGATAATGGCGTGTCGAAAATTTTCGAAATTGCCCAGACCGCCCCTGTGAACGCCGTAATCATGTAGGGCCTCGAACGTACGCCCAATGAGAATCCTGTAGGGATGCATGAGCCACGCAACCCAAGACGCAGCGAAAAGTCGTACACACCGATTTGCTTCGGTGTTCATCCTGGTATGAGACAGCTCATTCCACGAAATCCCACACCACTGCGTGATGCTGAATAGAACCTTGCCGGCCCAATCGCCCGTGTCCATTAGCCACATTCCGTAGTGAATGGGCACGTTAAACCCTTCGGCATCACCGAGGTAGGTGGCGTGGAATTTAGCATCCTTCACGAGCCTGGAAAATGCTCGATATTCGTTGGACTGTTTGTGTCTGATGACCTCTTTCGCGTTAAAAACCATCCGGAGGCAAAATCTAGAAGTGACTGATTTGGCATGCGCGAAAATTATCTGGGTGTCGTTTGGGTCGTTGTATCCCCAGGTCTTTGCCTCATCCAAAGTGAGTTGCTCGGGGAGTCTGTCGCCCTGGCCGTTGATAAAAATGCCTCCCATAGGAATAGCAATGGAAGTGGCATCGGGAGGCATGGCCGTGAATGGATGGATATTGTTGGGAATATTCCAACTTCTGGCAGTGTATTGGTGAGGAAGGCCTGCAAAGCGGACCTGGATGCTAGTAGTCATAGTCGGAGAGATTGTTCAGGTCCAGAAGTCGAACGAGGTCCGAGAACTAGACAAAGGATTCAGAAGAACAACATGCGCGATGATCACGTGACCGAGATAATCAAGGATTAACCGCAAACAGCCGCAAATATTGTTCTGATTCGCTTTTGGATCCCGCAACGGACAAAGCACCTTTGTTTGCATGGCAGAGCTTTGTTGTGTTTGTCTGAAACTTGAAAGGTTGCCACCCTAGGCACTCACCACCACCTCTTCGCAATGTCTTCACCGACTGAACAGCACGAAGTTGGACCGATTGAACGCCATCTCGCAGTTGGAAATTTCCTCGATACTCTCCTTAAATTTCTGGAATCTCATCCTGACATTTCCACCGCCCTCTGGAACCGGCGCGTTGATTTCAAGAACCAATTTTGTTTCTTGGCAGATGCCGTTGACAAGCTGCCCCTATCATATTTCTTCGACGAGGGCGAACAACCGTCCGATTCACTAGTGGTTGATCCTGGCACCTCGATGACCGTCGATGATTTTGCCAGCCAATCGCACCTCTTCTACGATGTCTCCCCGGCCCAGAGCTCCAGGCAGAGCCCTCGAGAGGAGCTCGAAGACGAGGATGACATCGATTTTGACTCAGTCGCCGCCACCGCTGCTACTGCATCGATTGCCACCGGCGAATTATCGTCATTCCAGGCTGACCGCTCACCAATCCCTCACACCGCAGCTTCGTCCCCTGCCACCGATCCCCGGCCCTTGCCGCATTTCCTTCTCAACCTCTCATTCGATTCTGAGTTTGAACCCGATCACTCTATCCTGGGCGAGAGGCAAACCCTTCACGAGTTCATTCTCGATCCAAACATCGTGAAACCCATCGTTTCCCATACTGCAAGTTGGATCTCGCCCAGGTGCCCTCGGGCCGTCGAGCTTCTAAGGCATCCGTACCAGATGCTCGAAATCGTATATCTACAGGATATGGGCAAACGTTTGCATGACTTCATGCACAGCACCACCGAGAAGCACTTGGACGAGATACAGCTAACCCCCCGAATGTTCCAACGTTTAAATGCTGGCCCTCTCGTTGCCAACTGTTCGACAAGGGTGCACTGTGAGGCCGACGTCGAACATGTTTTTAAAGTGTCCCAGGGTCATATCGTCGCAGAGACCATGAATATACTGGAGGAGTGTCTGGAACCTCCGGAACAGAAGCGACAGGATCACTACTACCCTCACAAGGGCACGCCCGGATCGAGACCTGGACAATCGTCTCATGCATTCGCAGATGTAGAAATTGGCCGCGCACTCTGCGAAATAAAAACAGGAAAATCCATCAATCAACATTTCATTTCAGCACTTTTTGATCTGCCTGCCGATGTTATTGAACAACTAGTTGCCAATCATAAAACCGGAGTGGGTTTTAAATTCGACTTCAGCTATCCCAAGTCATTCCGCGACACCTTGGGTCGTGTTGTTCAGCCCGTGGTTCAAATTTGGACTCAGCTTCACGAGAAAAGCGCGAGTTTTGGTCAAGGGTCGAGTCACGAACATTCGTTTTTCACAATCAAAGATCCCCAATCCCCACGGCGGCTGTATATATCTCCCTGTTATCAAACCTTCCCCGACTCCAAATTCACCTCCGGCTCGAAACCCCAGATTGAAAGTCCCTCGCAATCCAGCCTGTATACGATGCTCAACCTATTCAGAATCGCCAACAAGCCCGAATACGCAGACTCGTTTCTCCAGCACCTTCGAGAAGATATGGAGAAGCCGGGGAACCTTATTTCAGTGCATTCTCGCGATATTGATCTGGCGGGCAAATTCAATACTTCATCGACGAAGTTCGTCCAAACAGTTAACTTGTCGAATGGAACTGTTGGTGTAAAATACTACAACCAGCCAACCAGCAAGGATGAGGCTTTGCGAAAAGTCCCGGTGCCGGACTATAAAGACTTGTCGAGTTCACGAATCGACGAATCTGGGATGATTCTTCCTCCAAAGCAGCCGTCAAAAACCACAGCTAAGAAACGTATCTCGAAGTATCCCAGTCTCTCGAGGTCAGTGCATTCTCACCCAATCAGATTAACCCGCGGCTTACTTTTTGCAGTGGCAACAAAGCAATTCCGGCTCAGGTTCAAGTTGCCTCAGGCAGTGGAACGGGAGGGCGGTCTCAGCGTTATTTACAACCTACACGGGCGTCGAATCAAAAAACTGTTCCGTCCCAAGCATCTCCGGCGGTCACTCGCAGTGCTGCCAAGGCAAAGCAAGAGACTTGCACTGAACCCGCGATGAAACCACCAACAAGTGATAAAACCCAACGGGCTCCAGGATCGAAGTCTGTGGATACGAAAGGAAAGGGAAAAGGAAAGGCGTGAATGTTGAGCGCACTGGGAATTGAAACCAATTTTGTTTTATGTACAATATCTGAAGTCTATGCATATATACCGGAACGTCGCCAAATGCACATTAATTTTTGGCGATTCGGGACAATTTCTTGCACATAGAGGGGCGTAAGTGAAACTAATGAATGTACGGAAATCGGGAAGATTGGCGAAAAAGCAAATAGCAAAATCGTTTTTAGCGAGCGATAGAAGCGAGACGTATAAACGATCGATGACCAAGAAATAAAACAGAATATGCGATTCAATACGTGCAGGGAAGGGGAGAGCATGACGTTGGGGTAGATAAACGATGCAAAACAAAATCGGGCGATCTGAAAGAACAGTGTGAGTGATAGACGAGACGAATCGAGAAAGAAAGCACAAACAGGCGATCAGTGAGTGCGGATGGGTGCAAGCTGTTCCTTGTTAGCTTTGATCAACGCCGCAACATTCGCCTTGAGCACCCGGCTCTGACCACAAGCACACTGTTGCGCGCCAGGTAAGATTCCGGTCAACGTGCCCACCAAGCTCTGGACGACTTCGAGCAGCTCGCCGACGAGGTCAGTGCCGCAGGACGAGCCCAAGCCGGGGAACAAATCAAGCAAACCGGTGATGGAGACCAACAGCCCTCCATCCCCGCCACCGAGTAGCCCGCCCAAAAGTCCTCCATCGCCGCCGAGCAAACCTCCAAAAAGCCCCCCGATCAATCCATCGAGCAGGTCATCGCTCCCCAGAAGGTCTCCGAGCAGATCGCCTGGAAGCAAACCGCAAAGTATGCCACCGTCGCCGCCCAAAATCTGGCCGAGTCCGCCACCGAGGAGTCCTCCCAAGAGCCCGCCGAGAAGGTCATCGGATTGAGCGGGAACGAGACTGTCGATCATTTGATTGATGTATTGTATCGCGGCGTTTTTTTCAGACGAAGGGTTAGTCGCTATCTGAGTGCCGATGGCGTTGAGATGGGTGAGCTGCGTGATAACATCCGATGCTTGAGAAACGAGTGAATCAACGGATGAAGCAGTTTGGAGCTGAAGGAGATGTAAGTATCTGTAACTGAGGGCGAGAGGAGGGAATTTACCGGGGGAGCAGCAAGGGAAGACGCAAAGGTCAAAGAATAGAGAACGAAAGTGGAGAAGCGCATGTTATGAAGCAAGTGGGCAATGTAGGTGGGCGGTGGATGAAAACCTAAAGATGCGCCCCAACGCAAAGGCTTTTATACTGGAGTGGGAAATCCGATCGCGATCTAGAGAAGACGGAAAGGCATGCAACTTCGGACATGGGGACGCGCCGACGTCTTGAAAATGCGGAACTATGCTTCCGACTGTATAATTTGGACCTTGCCGTAGACATCGAAGACAAGGCAAGAATGGATAAAATGATTCAAAGTAACTTCGAAGGATTTTCAGGAACAGGGTATCCTATCGAAAGGCCTAGGCACCGCTGCCGCACGTCGAGGCGACCGTTGAGGCACGCGCATTTAATTTTATGAGAATATTGCGCGAGGGCGGCGCTTCCGTGTTGGCAATTGAAAATCAAAACGCAGGGGTAAATGCAAGAAGGATGTAGTGACTGTGTTGCAGTGACAGGAATTCTAGATCTGGGCCTTTTGAAACCTCGCGGAGCGAACCAATGGCCCGCTATCGACGGCACCAAACTGGAGAAACCTAATGGCAAAAAAACCCGCTCGTAATTTTCAGAATCGAAGGAAGACATCTTCTTTCAACAAATATATATCCACACTCACGCTCTCAAGGTATCTGCCATCCGGAGGCTCCTGGTCGGACCCAGCATGGCGCTTCCTGACAAGGAGTCTTTGTGGAAACGAAGTCCGAGGATCGGTTCGACACTGAAAGGGCGACCGAGCGGCGAGGGCCTCAAGGTCCAGAGCTGAGTCTAGATTCAGCCGAGCGGAACAAGTTGGATGCGGCCTCAGACCCACATCCAGGCAATCCAAAGCCAAAAATTTGCTAAGTCGGCCTCGGCAATAAAATTCCACCAGACGCCGTTTCAGGAAAGAGCAAAGCCGCGAGCGTTGACGCGTTGACGAGGAGGAGACATGTTCAATTTGGAAGTGTTTTCCAATTGCCTCTGCATTCAACTTGCACAAATTGAAGCTTGACAACCAACCAACTTGAAGTTCCTGGCCACGTCTTGACTACGTCACGGTAGAGCTGCCAGGGAGCAAGGCCGAGAACTCGCACCAGGCAGTATCGAATTGAACCAGCTCTAAACACTCTAGGATGATATGCGCCAGTATACATGAAATGTGCGACACGGTCTGCCAATTGTGCGGTATCTATGATTTTCGTGACAGCTTTCTCCATAACTTTTTAATCGTTCCAACTCGCTCAACCTGGGATGGAAGAGTGCCCTTCCCGCCATCTTGCGGGGATCCCCCGGTTTTGCGTCCAGGTGTCTCGATCCTCTTGTGCAACTGTTCTCCCTTCTTCCCAAGCTCAGGAATCTCGTCAACTTTCGTCCTCTCAAGTGGAGGAGAAATAAACACAAGTTTCGGTGTACTCGGCCGCCTCAGACTCTGCGCGCGCGAGGAGACCGAGCTGCTCAGGCTCGGGAGGCTTGCGACGCTCCTCACGCTACCAGAGTCTATACTCTTGAATCGACGAATCCCTTTGCGCTCCGGCATCACCACTCCAGGAGCGGCCAGCCCCAGACGTGAGAATCGAGGTGTCACGTCGTACGGCGCGGAAGTGAGCCAGCTCTCACCCGATTCGCGGGGCGACGACCGAGGACGCGTGGATAGGGGAGTCGCCGCGGAACCAGTATGGGATCGAGTTTCCTCGGGTCCGTGATCTTCATTTGCCGTATAAAAGACGTTGAGGATCGGCGTGGGCTGCGAAATGCTCCGGCGCTTTTCTGGGCGCTTGGGCGTGCCATCGACACCCAAAGACGTGGGGTCATCTGGGTTCGGCGATAATGAAGGACGAATGGTTGGCAACAAGAACGAAACTTTCGATTCGCGGCGAGAGTGTGAAGCGGACGAGGATGAATTGGAAATCTCTGCTGAAAAATCCAGCGAGTGGAGCGATGAGAATGATGGCGATCGAGATGCAGGTGCCGAAGCTGTGATACGGGGAGGGACTTTTACTTTAGTCCCTTCTGCTTCGTCCTTTTTTGATATCGCTGGGCCAGCCAACGGCGAAGAGCGGATTGGGCGCGTTGTCAGGGCCGCGCTATGGCGACGGTTTATATGCGGCGTGCTATGAAATCCCTGCGGTGCTCGAGCGCGCGATAAGCGATTGCTGCTCCCAGAGGTCTCCATGCTCTGACGGGTAGAAAAGACAAGGTGCGCAACAAACATGTCGCTTTTTTATACGGCGATCACTGACAAAGTAAACTTCAAGCGCCCCAAAAGCGCCCACACTGGATGACAGGCGATCGAAAATGTCGAGATCCTTATCTAGGAGACACCTTTCACTCTTGTCTGGCCTGCGTTCTCTAATCGTACGCTCCTCCTCCTCGATACTTAGCATGCAGTACAGTGGTGGCTGGCATGCGATGGACAAGTCCAACGCATTAATGGTTGGTAGTTTCCAACACCCCTAGGGCTCGCCCTAGTGATGACATGCCCGGGGCGGCTTTAGATAAGAAAGTATTACAGCAATGTTCCAGGCTTCGGTTGTGTTTTGTTTCCGCGAACACGTGTGTCCAAAACCCCTCCTTTGTCTAGGTGCTCTTGCTGCATGTTATTCCGCCGCCCGCTGCCATACATCCCGGAGAAATGCTACCTCCAGGAGGTATGGTGAGCACTTGGCACGGCTGTGGATGGGAGGACATACGACTCGTGCGCGAGTCGTGTTGACCATCCGGGGTCTGGGCAGGCAACAATAAAACAGTGGAACCAATTTCCACAGCCCCTACGAGGACTCCTTCTGTTGCGAGGATCGTGCCGGATTTGGAGTAGTATAAGAGGCATACATTCTGTAATTACCAACTAAAGCTCCTGGTGCGAAAACTACGCCAAGTATCTTAAATCCCAGCCAACCATAGAAAAAACTGCTTACCAATGTCACAAATGTTCCGTCCTCAAGTTGTTGTTTTCTGGGCGCCAGAACATAACCGAAGACTCGAGGAAGAATGACGCGCCATATTGCCCAATAAAGTACACCCAAAATCATGATAGCGATGCCAACCAAACAGTATCTGGGCGAGTGTAAACCCAGAAGAAAAAAGGGCAAAGATCATACAGATAATAGGGCAGAGGGGGCGTATCTCCGACTTTGTTGGCGGGTCGTAAGAACGGGGCGATGATTACTGAAAAATGTTCAGGTCACAAATAGGGTACATATATGAAGAGGCTGACGGAAGACAGCGGCCGCGAGGAAGAATACGGCGAGCGGTAGCCAGACTACAACCATACTGTCAGCGGTGGTTTGTACATCTAGGCGGTATTCTTGCCTTTGAAGGGGCGGTGCGTATTTGGCTCCCTGTATCGGAGCCAGAACAGTCCCTGATAAAAATGCCGGATGAAATCATGAACAAAGGAGAGCAGCAGACACGCACGATGACGATGAAGAAATTAATGATCTGCTGCGGATAGCCCTCAACGTCGAGAATGAATGGGTATGCTACCGCCGGCGGAGGGGCAATTATGACAATGGCCTGCCCTCTATTAATCAATGGAAGTTTTCAGATTCTGGTTAAATATACTTGCCGATGGAATCAAATGGATGATGAGACCGGGAAACGGAGACTTTCCCGTGGGCCAATTTGACGCCCAAAAGCGATTTCCGAACGGGAGAGGAACTCCTTCTTTGGCGAGCTCTGCACGTAGCAATTGAGTTTGGATCCTAGAAGGTCACGGATAACGATACCTTGGTTTACCTTCGAGGCAGCGAAGGTCTGCGAGAAGCTAAATCAATTAGTTCGAGTCGTAAGATTGGGCCCACAGTCGTAATGGTGTTCTACTAACGCCTCAGCATCCAGGAAACATTTAAAATGAAGAGAATCTCACCCTGATTCGGTGAAGGATGACCAGAAGGTGTCAGATTGTACGAACAGTTCATCTATGTAGCACTCTCACCCCAAGGCACTGAGCAGAATTGCTTTAAACAACGTTTGTAAGAGGAGCAGAAAAGCTACCTTAGTGCAACCAAAACTGAGAGCGCCTTTTCTGCCTTCACTCCAAAGACATTCTTGAAAAACAGCGACGCAACCGTAACAGACGACTTGACGATATCAGCCTTTGAGGCAGCTGCAAAGTAAGCAACGTTTGCGAGGAGGTATAGGGTGGCACATATGCCAAGCCCCAATGGACCGGCGATTTTGAGTGTGCGAATCGGATTTTTCACATCGTTGAGTACGTAGTTCACGTTCGACCTGGAAACTCGTCAGGATGGATGGTCGATAGGTAACGGACAAAGATGAGGACCATCCGGAATAAGCGAATAGAACCTTGAAGGTCGCGGTGGCGTACTAAAAACAATTTTGAGTCGGACTATAACTCGTGAAATCTGGATAGATACATCGTTGCTGCTGTGGGAGCTACCAGCAAATGCATCGCGGAAGTTCACATGTGGATCTTGGATGTGAGTTTTCCCAGAAAGAACCACCCAGCCTGTAGTCGTAAGTGAAAGGCAAAGAGGAATTAGGCACCTCCTACCCGTTATAACGATGATCAGGAGTATCACAATCTTGAACAAGCTGAGCGCCTGGAACAGAATAGGTAAACATGAAATTCAGCCGTTTTCAACACACATTCATGACCAATATTCCTAGTTTCGGAGTTAAACCGTGAAGCAGAGTCACGAAGAAGATAACTTGATGTTATCCATGAGCCTGAGGTAGTCTGAGAAAATAATACTCACCTCCGAGCGCGATACCGCGTACAACCCAGCGCTCACTCGGTTGTCCGGCTGCAATCAAAATACTGATACAGTCTGAACAGCGGTTCCATTTGCAGAATAGAATGTCAGACGAACTTCTGAGCAAATACGATACAGCCAGCTGCAGTGAAACCCAGCAAAATGGCATTCATCGCAAATATCATGGTTGCAAGGTATTTGGGCCTTCGATAGATCGCTTCGAGATACACTTTTTCTCCGCCTGACCGAGGAATCATGGTCCCCAATTCGAGCCATATAAACAGCCCGCAAAATGAGAGTGCGAACCCGAGGACCCAGAGCATCAACGACGCTCCCACTGAACCCACAGATCCAAGAATTGAGCTCGGGGTAGAAAATATGCCCGTTCCAATGATTCGACCGACGCTGCAAGGTGTAGAGCTTAAATCGAGAGAGGTAGAAAATTATTGATATAATCTCACATGAGCATGGTACAGCTGAAGATGCCAAGATGGCGGCCCATGCCTCCCTGGACGTCTTAATATGCCAGTGAGGTATGCACAATAATCGTTGAGATGAAGATACTCACCTTCCTCATATGTCAGCTCTCCTCCAGGGCCCAGAACCTGAATACTGGAGTCATCCCCAGCACCAGACTTGTCAGAGCTCGCCTCGGCATGTTTCGAATCCAGAGGATAGCTCGCCGGAGAACTATTGGCCGGCTCAGCTGGGGTAGTAGCGCGGTTGAATCTGGAGAAGAGTCCCATCGATGCTGTGAGGGAGCGCAGACGATCGTTGGTCAGTGTCTGCAGGTGGGTCTTTTAAGAAGGCTCCACCTGTCGCATTGTGTGAATATTGTGCGTTATACAGTAAGATGTTGGGATATCGTAATTTGCTGGGCGTAGATAAGGAGAGATTCTTCGAGGTGGGAAAATAGAATCCTGAGGTATAACCCAAAAGCAGTCGTTGGTTCCCGCACAACTGGACCATGACTGTCGGAGGGAAATCAAGCAAATTAGAGTTATAGTCGTCTCGACAGCGCAGCCCGCAACATAATTTACTCCGACGACGTCCAGAACTTGAACTTGCAGTTCAATAGTCAGACATAGAGTCGAGGAAGCATGCAAGAGAAATGTAGTGATGCGCCGGACGTCCATTTTGACAACAGTACTTGTGCCGGACGCTGTAGCTGTAGACAAGGGAGAGCACCGGAGTTTATTCAGAGTGCTGGTCGAGATTTAAAGAATTATACCCTGGAAGAAGCCACCTGGCAAAATCGTATAAAAATCAACCCCAATTATTCTGGATAACATCGATGACACTGACAGGTAGGTGCAATTTGATTTATTTTCGTCTCAGAATAGAGTGGTCAGAAACACTGTCGGATGCATACCCTCATCGTCTGAACAGAATCTAGTTGAAATCCAGAGTCGCCTTGCAGTAAACTAGAAGCTTAACGTCCTGGAATTGTGGGTCGTCCAGTAAGTAATCGAGTTTCTTTCGAAACTCGCTTACTTGTTGGTTTAGAAAAGACAAAGAAAGTGGTAGAATTGGCAGGGATGGCTGAGATTCGCATTCGCGTCGTCCCGCGAGTTCCCGCGAGTAGCAGCGGGTGTACGACTTCAAGACTTCAAGTTAGCTTCGAAAGCGAACAGAATCATCTTCGAATAAGACTGGAAGACACGCTCAGATGTCTAGAACCGTGAGGATGTGCTGTAAATCCAGACCTCAAGCTTCAAAAGACGCGCGGACAGCGGCAAGGTTCCTTCCCTTTTCTTTATCTAGGCTGTGTTCGCTGAGTGTCGACACGGAACGAGATGTATGCACAGAGACTGATTAGTACCGTACAGGAGATCTTTGCGCACGCGCCAACTAGATGCATGTTAAACTTATGGTCTTTTGCACAATGTTTTGGTAATACTGCAATATTACTTGCGAAACGAGGATGGAAGTTGAAAATGGAGGTCGCGGTGGGGAACGGAGGCTATATTCAGTCGGTCAATCCCATTAAGGGCCTGAATTCGACCCAGTTAGCGACTATGGGAGCTAGTTTTAGTCATCAACGTACCCTGTCTCTCCCGGCGCCCGCTGAGGCACGTTGTCAATGATAAAGGAGATAGGGGTGTTTGCTGATATGACTGCCCAATGACGCTCCATATTCATGGCTGCCATTCTGGCAGGAACGAGCGAGACGGGGACTCGGAAGTGGTGGAAAAGCTTCCGGACGACGAGCACGTCCCGATGGATGTCTTCATTAGAGGTGAAACCAGTCGATACGGCGCTTCCATAAAGCTTGTCGCGAACAGCTCTGAGCGCCGCGCTGAGACCAGATTCAGGGAAGTCCGTCTCCCAGATGAAAGCGGGGTCTTCCACTCCACTCCCCCATATATGCCAACCGTTATTTGACACCGTTGTCATTAGAACTGCCGATAGTCGTCAGTTTTTACGGAAAGAGAGCAGCACTTCACCGCACCGTGCGTTTTTCGTGGTCGTATCTGAAGGGAAGAATCAGGAAGATAGGAGTTTTACTCAAATTGGGCCTCGGCATCAGCCGATCCCAAAATGTTGGCGACAATTGTGTCCTGGCTGTGCCAGGATCACCCGGCGGATCAAATGATCAATCTTTCTTTTCAAGTCATGAATCTATGAGAAGGATGAATGTGTAGAGGATTCTTCCGCCGGAATTATCGTTCACGATATGTCCAAACGTTCACGATATAGCTGTCGTGAAGGATATGAGAACCCGTTCACGAAAAAGCAACTCCTTCACGAAAATATGTGAACCTTCACGCAGTGATATGTCATTCACGATATTATGTATCCGTTCACGAAAAGCAACTCCTTCACGAGCTGTCAATACGTTCACGATCTGGCAGCACCGTGAACGATATAACTGTCGTGAAGGGTGGAAGAACTCGTTCACGAAAATATATAACCCTTCACGTAATGTCAGATCGTTCACGGTATTCCCACCCCAGTGACCTACTCGGCTATTATGTAAAGTCCTCTTAGGTAGGTTATTGTGTCGTGAATTAACCTACCTAAGAGGTACTCTCTGGCGGGAGGCGCGACGTCTACGGGTGCTTCTATTAATCATCAAACCCAGCGCTGCTCGCCAGCGCCTCCTCCAGAGGTGACAGAGCAGGACCTCCGTCGCCGCTTTCAATTCTTCCAGCGTCATTTACACACAGTACGACAATTTATTACAGGGGTAGCTATATACATTACATATTATACAGCAAGAAATACACAAAAAAGAATTATACAGTAGAAAATACACAAAAAAAAAGAATATACAATATTCTACAGATGTACAACACGATAGCAACAAGATAGCAGCAAGATGGGACGGAGAGCAGCAAGATACAGGACAGTGGTGCGACAAGATAGGACGGGACAACAGTAGGATACAAACAGCAGGGGAGGCGGCGGGGCGGGACAGCATGATACAACGAGCGGCGTGGGACAAGAAACACAACAGCGCCTCCACTCAAGCACCCGGCCCCGGGAGCGGCGCGCCGCCGCCAAACAAGGCGGTGTAGAGCATCGCTTGCACCTGCGCCTGGGTCAAGCCGGCGAGAGGATTAGGGAGCGGGGCGGCGCCGGGGGCGGTGAAGGCGAAACCAGCGGGGGCAAAAGCGGCAGGGGCGGCGACGACGGGGGCAGAGACGACGGGGGGCTGCACCTCAGGCTGCGGGGGATTGCGCTGCCGATGCCCAGTCGTCTTGCGCGACGTACCCGACGGCGCCGATGGCGCCGGGGACCCGTCGGGGGTGGTCTTCGCCTTCTTGTGGGCCGGGGAGCTGACCTCTACGCCGTCAAAGACCCTGGCAACGGGTTTCGCCTTGGATGGGGCGGTTTTGGAGGGACCGGCGGCGGGTTTGGAAGGGGCGGCGGCGGGTTTGGAAGGGGCGGCGGCGGGTTTGGAAGGGGCGGGATTGCGCCCCCTTGACGAAGCCCTCGTTAAGCGGACGGGGGGCTCCATGACCTCGGCCTCGGCATCGCTGCCCTCGCTGTATTCGTCGTCCTTCGGGAGGGGGCGTTTGCGAGGCGCCCGCTTTGGGTTAGCGCGGGCTGGGGGGGCGCTGTCATCGGAATCGTAGAGGGGCACGGGAGGCTTGCGCTGCTGGCGGGCGGGGGCTTGAATTGGTTGGTCGTCGGAGTCGGAGCCCGACGATGCCCGGTTTGGCGTCATGAAGTGGACGCAGGGGATGGGGATAGCGGTACCGACGCGAGGGGGAGTCTTCGTGAAGTCTTTACGCGGCCGCTTGACCGTCGGGACGTCCACGCGGCGGGGGGAGCCCGGTTCAATACCACCGCCGACCTGGGCCTCAGGGGTATGCTGTCGCAACCTCTTCGTAGGCGGCGACACCTGCCCCTCTGGCTCCAGCTCGTCCTCGCCCTCGTCCTCCTCATCCACCTCCGCCTTCCTCTTCTGCGATGAAGACCCTGCGCGCTTCGCGGGCTCCGCCTTCGCTTTAGGCTCCGCCTTCGCTTTACCCATCTTAACTTCAGCTTTCGACGGCGCGGGGCGAACGAGGGAGGCGGGGTTATCGAGGTTGTAGACAGCCTCCCACGTGGTGTTATCACCGGCGGTGCAGTGTACGGGCGCGGTGCTCGAGCGCCAGAAGGCCTTGACGATGGGGCTGTCGGGGGTGCCCGATGGAGGCACGAGGGTGTAGTCGTGAGAGAGCACGACGAAATTAACTGTGAACATTCATGTTAGTTTCCAATCGACGAAGGGATAACCTGAAAAGACTTACGATCGCCTTCCGGGTGACTCATGCGCTCGAAACGCATCCCCTGCCCAGGCGTTGAGCGGGCCGCTATGCCAACTCGTAGCCAGCGGCGCTCCGGGCGGGTCCACGAGCCGCTCCCCTTGGTGGAAGGGGCCTCAGACGGAAGCCGGACGTTGTGGGGGTAATTAACAATGCGAAACCCCTTTTCCCGCAGCCGCCCCGACAGCACCGTCCACGTAAACCCATTGTTCCCCCCGAAGACGTCCACGCCGATGTCCTCCGCCGACGCCAAGCGCATCACGGCCCGCAAGTCCTGCACGTCCGGGGTGTCGTCACGGATCTCGCAAGAGAATATCGTGGTGTTTTTGGACACGACGTCCCTGCGGAGCATTGGGGTGGTGGCGGGGAGGAGAGCAGCGGCGGCGCTGGCGGCGTTATGGGGGGCAGCGCTGGTGTCGGGAGGGGGGTCGCGCTCGCTGGGCCCGGGGTTGGCGGAAGCGACGGGCTGGCGGCGTGATCCGCGGGTGGTGCGGGAAAGAACGGCGGCGGCAGATGGAGAAGCGGTGGCGGGAGATGGGATCGCGGTGGGGGCAGATGGGGCGGCGGCGGCGGCAGATGGGACGGCGGCGTGGGAGGGCGCAGCAACACTGGATGAGGCCTCCCTTTGGTCTCTGCGCATCTTGGCCTGCTCCAAAATAATAACCGTTCTGCTGGGCGGTGAGTATAAGTCAAAGGAAAGGGTGGAGGGAACGTACGCCGCAGCTGTTTTCAGTATGCCAATCATCTCATTCTCGTTGGTCGCCAGCCCGGTGTACAGCGCCTGAGGAGATGAGTCAGCAACACAACGGGCGGGGTGAGTGAACCACTTACTTCGTCCATCCCGGGAAGGGTGACAACGGTGCCTAGCTTCTCATCCTCGTTCGTGTGTGCGCCGACGAGGACGGTCAACGCGAAGAAGTCGTCGAGGCGGAAACGGTCAGTCTGCGGAGGCTTTTAGTTCCCGAGAAAGCATTAGCAAGAATATATGCGTACCAAGTTTTTGAGGGTTCTGGCGGCAGAGTGGAAACGCCGGCGGCGGGCTTGGATCGTGTCGTCGGCGGTGCCACCCAACTGGAAGAACATGTCGAGCATCCTGTCGGCCTCCTCCTCCCCGCCCGCGAATTTCAAGAACGCCTTGTAGGCGCCACTAAGTTCGTCAGCCTTGAGAGACGGGACGGGCGTCGCCGACGGGTAGGAGGGGTTGAGACGCCGCCGTTCCCTCAGTCGATTGTCATCGTCGTAGTTAGCGAACCGCTGGTACAGGTTCCATGTGTTCTTGCCGGCGCGGAGGCCGGCGTGTTCCTCTTGGTAAAAAGCCTTGAGGACCCCCCGTAGGAGACGTGCGCCTCAGACGCACACTGCACGATGCGCTCCCGAATGTCGGCAAAAGCGCGCTCGAACGCACAGCGTTGCTCCTGCGTCGGACGTCCGCCTGGGATCGGGTCCTGCGTGTCGTCCCTGTCAGCGTCGTCCCCCGCGCTGGCATCGCCCTGCTCCTCGTTGGCCAGGACGATGTCCTCCATCTCCCGCTTTGTCTCCGATTCCTGTCCATCGAGGGGAGGAGGTCGGGGCGAGGAGCGCTGCGCGTGCGCGGGTAACCAGGTCGGCGGTGGGGGTGGCAGGGAGGCGGGCATAAAGCCGGCCTGGGCCACGAACTCTGACATTGTCCCAGCAAACTGCTCGGGCGGGATGGGGATGGGCGTGTAGTCGAGGGAAGAAGCCCACATGGGGTGCGGCGGCGCAAGGTGCTGGGGCCCGAACGGCGTCGCCGACCGCGCCTGCCTCGTCAAAGGTTGCTGGGGCGCGGCCGGTGTCGCCGATCGCCTCGTCGACGTCGCGGCTGCGTTTCTCTGCAGCGGCGCGAGTTGCTGGGGCGCAGCCGGTGTCGCCAACCGCCTCGTCGAGGTCGCGGCTGCCTGTCTCTGTGGCGCGGACGGTGTCGCCGACCGCCCCGTCGAGGGCGCGGCTGCCTGTCTTTGTGGCGCAATTTCCTGCAGCGCAGACGGTGTCACCGCCCGCCCCGTCGAGGACGCGGCTGCCTGTCTGTGCGGCGCAAGTTCCTGCGGCGGCGCGAGTCTGTGCGGCGCAAGTTCCTGCGGCGGCGCGAGTTGCTGCGGCACGGACGGCATCATGAACGCGGCTGGCGGTGGTGGTGGGAAGGCTGGAGGATAATGCTGGGTCGGAGGCAGCTGGAACTGTGGCGCCGGGGGCGTCTGTGCGAGTGGGCTCTTGGTGGCCCCATTGGCGACTTTGCGCGCACGGCGAGCTGGACGAGCTTGAGGGCCGGGGTCGGCAGCGTCACCACTCCGGGATGACAACGCTGAGGGGCCGGGAGCGGCGTCGTCAGCCCTCTGGGCTTCGGCCTGGGCGACCCGCCGCCGCTCTTGGGCGTTGAGGCCGACGCGGTTGGCGCGAGAGGTGGGAATGATATTGGTGCGGAGACCATAAGGCCCCCCGCCGACCTGTTCCTCCTCCTGTTCGTCCTCCTGTTCCGCCTCCTGGTCCGCCGCTATCTCATCGTAACTGAACCCGTCGTAGTCGTCAAAGTCGCCAAAGTCGTCCGAGAGCGTGGCGATTCCCGGAGCGCTGATGCTAGTGGAATTGGGGTCGGGGAACACGTAGTTTGCGTCGCCAGGGAGTGGGCCGTTAAAGAGGTGGCCGTGGCTCACGAGATCGCTCTCTCCGTAGACTTGAGGGGATGGGGACGGTTCTGAGCTGGAGAGGGATGACATTCCCGGCGACTCTTGCGTCGCGACGCCAGGAGAAAACAGCTCAGCTGCAGGGCGAGCGCGGTGGTGGGGAGTAGTCGGTTCCATTTAGAGGAGAAAGAGGTTTGAAGTAAAGGTCTGAAAGCATCGTAAGTGTAGCACGGAGAGGTATGATATTGAAATACCTATCGTGCGCGCGGATGCGCAGCTTTTTATTTTGAGGTAACCTGCAAAGTGATCAGAGAGGTTCGGGGCCGTTGACGCGTGCAACACCACCGCCCCGCTTACGGAGTGCCAGGTGTTGACTCTACCAGGGAGCGGGGTGCTGCACAGGGAGAAAAACGCGCTTACTGTTGGGCGACACGTCTTTTGTCGACGCGTCTTTTCTTCCAGCGGCGAATTCTTTTCAGCGGCGAGAATGGAGGCGAAGGGTTTTGGCGGAGCTGTTGAAACATTAGAGTGAGAACTGTTCAGGGAGCTGTGGTGAACGCACATGGTACTGAACGAGCGAGAGGACAAGGCTGCAGAGGCAGCTGGAGGCGGCGGTTTTGGCAAAGACTATTAGCTTGTGAGTGGAAATGCCTCTGGGAGCCGTAGCTGACGTACCTGGTAGCGACAGAGGGAGGGGGCGAAAGAGAGGTGGGGAGGCGTTAAGAGGCGTGAGGGAGGTGGAGGAGGAGGAAAAGAGGCGAATGGGGTGGCAGTGCAACTCGGGTGGCAGTGCAAACAGCAAATTTTTCACTTCACGCCACCCACGTCGCCGCCGCGAGGGAGGCTTCTTCCTCGCCTCCCGCCGCGGAGAACGGTCTGGCCGCCATCGCTGGAGGTCCAGAACTGCGCCACTTACCTCAAAGGACAACCAATAGGGTCGCGAATAAACGTCAACCCCCGCCGTTCTTTTTATCTGCACCGTATTTTGCAGGGGACCAAGTGTTCTGTGCATCGCAATCGTATGTTATACGATGCCCGCTACTCATTGATTTTTTTTTACATTTTTTCAGGCACTTTAATTGGGCGTGCACGAAATCCGCCGAAATCCATCTAAAGTCCAATTAAGAACTTGCCTCTTACCGCCATCTTCAAGATGGGACGTCGTGCCAAGTTCCTCACCGTGGACGAGGTGGCTGCGGGACACTGTGAACGGACTCACAGATACAACCAAGGCCTCCGGTGTGTGCTTGTCCCCCCGTATTCATTCCAGGAAGAATCTATTATTGACCCCTATTTAGCGGGAAACATATGCGCATGGCTGAAAGATTAGCCCGCAACTCGAGGAAAAGTACGAGAAACAACACCAAAACATCCAGCCCGCCTCCATTGCCGCCTCCGACCCGCGCCGACGTCAGCCTGGCGTCGCTCGACCCCAGGATCTTGCAATGGCGGACGTTCCCGCTTCCCGAGGAAGAGGAGCTCTTCCTCGATGCTCTGCATGGTGGACGGGGCCGGGACTTCTCCCCCCTGGACATCTGGATGGTGGAGCCCCCGTTTGCGGACGACGATGACACGAGGGACCCCCAAAGCCTTTGGTATATCAGCTTCACTCACAACTCACGAATCGCGCTTCACGGGCTTCGGCTGCGGCAAGAGCAGGCCGACGATGTACGACGTCGGGCGGCATTCGCCACTGAGGGGGAGGCGGCACATCAGGAGGAATTGCGGGAGCTGCAATCGCATTGGGCACGGGTTATGGCGCTCCCGGCGTACCCAGTCAACTCACGGAAGTACGCGATGTGGATTCACTACACAAATTGGCTTGCACGTACCATATATCGTTTGTACCACTTAGAATTCTTGAATTAACCTCACAATGTAACGATTTGACAATGCAACAAGATATATTCAAAATCTAAGTACATTCTCAGAGAGACAGAAAATAGGTACAACACAAAGAAAGAGGATTAGCGTGCAGGCAGCGTGAACATGTGGTCCGTGAGATGTCGCCGTACGTCCCCCATATCCCTCTCCGAGAGGCCGGTGCTGCAATAGCCGCGCATGAAGGCGGCCATCATGCACAAGACCCAGACGCCGCAGTCGTAGCCATTTGTTTGGCGCGGCTGCCCCTGGAGGTGAAGAGGAATCAGGAACCAGCCTATAATCATAGGGAACAGAAACACTTACAGGCTCGAACAATGGATTCGCCTCCCAGGCGTCCTCCTCGACGCTGATATTCATGGGGTGGTTATGTCGTTCTGCGAGCGTCAACATGCGAGTGATCAAAGTCATAATATCCTGCGCAACGCATCAAATGATTGAAGACATAGTTAGAGGCCAGCATACCTTAAGATCGTGGCGCCAACCAGCTTTGGAGGCGAGGCTGTCGAAGAGAAATACCCGTCGTTGGTAAACAGGAATGACGGCGAGCACCCAGTGCTCCTCCGTACGTCGATGGATGGGGACAAGCCACGTTGATTTTTCCCAGAACGTCGTGCGGCTGAGGAAACGCCAGACCTCAGCGTCGGAGGCCTTGTATCTGATGCGGTGTAGGTCGACGGTGCTGAGAACGGCGCAATTCGCCGCGTCGAGGCGGCACGGGGAGTCCGGTCGCCTGAAGAAGGCATGGAGAGCGGCAGCGACGCCGTTGAGGCAGCAGCCAGTGAGGCGGCCATGGGGGTTGGTCAAGGTATCGAGGTCTTTGATCTCGAGCGTGTCGCCGCGGACACCAGGCGTCGGCTCAGGGAGTTGGCGTCGGCGGCGATCCCGGACGATCTGGAAAGATTGATTATATGATATCACCTCTTGCACGAAGGGAGAGTCTGTAACAAGTGCCTGGCAAGCGTGTTAGTTAGTTTGCAACACTAAAGAGTTAGTTCACAGCGGATACGCACGAGAGTTTCCCACCGAAGGTCACACGCGATGGCATTTACACCCGAGGTCTCCTCCACCTCCTGCCGCCTCTCCAGCATATCCCCGACCAGCAGTGGCTCATCGGTATCGGAGATGAGCCCCGGGTCAAGTTCCTCAGGCGCGACAATGTCGGTGTCAGCAGAGGCCTGAGGTCCCTCGAAGACAACCTCGTTGTCGTCATCCACATTCCCCACTCCACGTTGAAGTTCGCGTGGTGGATGTGCAGACGGGTGGGACGGCGCCGCAGACGAGTGGGACGGCACCGTGCGAGAGATGGTGGTCGAGGCAGGCGGCGCGGCCGTTCGCGGGCCAGAGGTAGTGGCGGAGGCAGATGTTGCGGCGATAGCTTGGGGTCGAGGGCGCAGGCAGAGCGCTGGTGCCCACAGTCTCCTCAAATACTCGAGCTCTTGCTGCCGTTGTACAAGTGGGAGTTGGAGATCAGGATCTATGAAATGTGAGTGAGGCGTGAATCGTGACAATATAAAACGCACCGTTGGCCGACGAAATGACTTTTGCCACCACGGCAAGCTCCTCCTTCAGCCAAAGATCGAGGTTTCTGCGCTCCAGGTTTAGACGATCCGCCTCCTCAGCGCATCGGTCGATAATATGGAGGCTCCGAATGCCATCGCGCACGTCGTGGTCCTCGAGCCAACGCGGTACAGGCTCGTTCGACGACTGGATCCAGACGTCCTGGTGGAGTGACGGATCGCTGCGGAGACCATCCAGCGTAGTTGGGAGCGCTGCCGGAATAGGAATGTTGCATCCGGGAGGACGGAGCTCCTCAAGCCGCGCACAGTAACCATTGAACTTCTTGAGTGCTCGAGTTAGAGCCGGCTGGCGCCTTGTTATCGCCTTCCGGGTCATCTGGTAAAGTTTGGTGCCTAAGCGGCCGGTGAGCAACAATCTAACACTGCATCGGATGTTGAGGGACACTTACCGAGAGGCTCCCTTCGACCAGAGACGGCACGGTCGAGCATCTCCCATTCTTGGAAGGATCCGACGGCGCGCTTTCGAATGTTCATCTTGAGATCGCGCATCATGAGTAATGTCCGTACGAACTCCAGCGGTAGGTTGCGTAACTCAGGGAAGGCGGTCGAGATGTTAAGGGAGGCGTACAAGGACTCGGCCTGTTCGCTTAGCGCCTGATGGGTTTCTTGGAGGCGGCGGAGGATGTTGCGGGTCTCGGTAGCGGCGGAGTCATCGCTGGCAATCGTGGTCTTGACCTCGAGAATCGAGGTCTCGACGGCGTCGATCTGGACCTGCAGGGCTAGAACTTTATCCAATTCGCGTTTGAGGCGGGCGGGGGGATCTGCGGACAAAGGATGAGGGAGGCAATGAAGGCGGCGATGTATGGGAGCTTACGGGCACGAAGGCTGCTCTGCGCCACCTTCTGCGCCGCCCATTCGCTGCGCAGCTCGGCTGTGGGGACGCGACAGTCCCGGAGCATCTTCTTGGCTTTGGCCAGCCTGGGTGCGACATTCTTGGCCTCCTGGCGCTGCAGCCAGGTACCGAGATTGGTGAGGCCTTCGGCGTTTATGAACGACATGTACAAGTCAATCATCCAGATGCGTCTGGAGTTCTGGATACAGTTCAGCGCCGCCTACAGAAAGATATATATTACGCACCCATTGGTTCCGCGTGATAGGGATGAGTTTGCGAATGCGCGACCAAATGCGCTCCACGCCTTCGCCATCCGTCAGCCCGCAGCCCGGACGCATGTGGGGGTTGTAGACGAGCTGACATACCCACTGATGCCCGTACGCGTGCATTGCGTTGATGGCAAAGCCGACGCGCTCGCGCAGGCCTGGAGTGAGGAGAGGGAACTAAAAGGGCATCCACAATATTAGATAGAGGCGACGGAGGCGGCCAGAACTACTCACCAAATTACAACTGTGGTCGGTAAGGCAGCCGACGTCGTAGTTTTGAAGGATGGTTGCCTGCGGCGGTAAGTGCTCTTGAACAACCTCCAATCCCGCCACGATATACTGCTGCTGCTCCCCAGGGGTGTCGACATTGCATAGGAATAGCACCTGCGAATGGCGGCAGGTGATAGCGAAAATGCCGCTGGCGTCATAGCGTTGAGGGTCCGCCTTTTGTTTCTTCTCATTGGCGGCCTCCCAAGATGATTCGCAAGCGTCGAGCACCTCCTGCGGGATTGCGGGCTTGACCTTAGCGGGCGGCCGGTTCTTGGCGGCGTCTATACGCGCTTTGACTTCGACCATTTTCTCCTTTGGGATGAAATAGTCGGGGGTGTACGAGATGGGACCGTCGCCCGCTGATTTCAGGTGGCGATAGCTGAAACAGCCATCGCCGCCAAGCTGTACATCGCCCCCTCTATTCGTGTAGGTCAGATTCATGCTTCCCATCCACCAAAGTGACAACTTACTCCTTCAGAGGCCGCCCCCACGTTTCTAGCCCAAAGCACGCCGGGCACCGCTCTCGTAAAATCCTGTCGGCACGCCCAGGCGTTAACGCTGGGGTTGTCTGTTCGCGAGGCGGTGGAGGACGGTCAGAGGCGTCGGAGGCGCGGGACGACGCGGGGTCATCAGAGGCGGGCGACGTCGCGGCGTCTGTTGTCTGTTCGCGGGCTGGCGCGGATGTCTGTTCGCGGGTTGGTGGCACCGGATGGTTGGAGGCGGGCGCCGACGCGGGGTCGTTGGAGGCGAGCGGCGCCGACGCGCGGGCTGGTGGTGCGGATGTCTGTTCGCGCGCTGTTGGCACAGGATGGTTGGAGGCGGGCGCCAACGCAGGGTTGTTGGAGGGGAGCGGCGCCGACGTGGGGTCGCTGGAGGCGGGCGCCGACGCGGCGTCTGCGTCTGCATGCGCGGGGGTCGACCCGAGAGGCGAGCCAGGCACGGAGGAGGCGGTCGACTGCAATCCGAGAGCAGTCGCCGCATCCGCGAGAGTAGCAGACACGCGGGCATCAAGGCACGTCTGAAGATTGCTGGACCAGAGGACGGCGTTGCTGAGGGCGGAACGGAACGGATCAACTGCTCGCATGCCCAAGTTCTAAGGCGGGTCAGAGGCATACAGAGGGTAGGTAAGATACAGAGACATACCCGTTGCGAGTCCACGCAGAGGCCGCGCCGCGTATATGTACTGTGCAGCGCCGCCGCGAGCGCTGTGATGGCGTCGCAGGATCTCTCGAAGAACCCGCGATATAGATCCAAAAGATCGATGGATACGGCGGTGCGGGGCCTGGTGGGGGATGCGGCGAAGAGACCGTGTTGCAGCAGAAGGATTGGGGCCGGAAGGCAGTCGCATGTAGTGAGGCGCACCGTTTTGTAATCTTTCAGAATTGAATTATGAGGGACGGGAAGTCGAAATGGGGACCACTTACGAGTAGGATATAGGCACTGTATCAGCAGTGTGTACGGCGCGACACACGCAGCCCCGCAGGTATTGTTGACCTCCGCAGGGATGATGGGGGGATGCGACCGTGCGTATCGCGTCGGTACTGCAGAAAGGGCCGCTCCAGACGGGGGAGAAGAGCGCCCCACGCCTTCACCGTCGAGTCATGCTTGTTGTCAGGGTGCACGACGAACACCTGGACTGCAGCAGGCAGAGTGGGGGCGGGAGGAGGCGGGGGCAGAGGCGGTTCGTCAACCCAGGCGTCGTCCGTTTCCATTTCAACATCTTGGCCGGAGGGTCCAAGCTGCGGGTCTCCAGTACGCAACACGTCGCCGGCAGGCGGTCTATCCAGCAACGCGTTCAGTTGCGCGGCGAGTGTCTGCCTTTTGAAGGCGCGTCCAATGCCCACAACGGGCTTCCTGTTGTGCTTGTCGCGTTGTTTAGCAGGGCTGGTAGACTGTGCGCCGAGTCCAGAGCGTGCTGCGGGGTCGTTGCGGCGGAGGGAGCGCCGTCCAGACATCAGAGTAGACCCCGATGTGTGGTGGCGTGGTGAAAGAAAGAAAAGACGTGATGAGCGCCCAGTGGCAGTGCCGGCGTCAAGCGGCTCCTGTTCCATGGAAGCATTCGGGATGCCGTTACGGCTCCTCGCCTCCCGCCAGAGGGTACCTCTTAGGTAGGTTAATTCACGACACAATAACCTACCTAAGAGGACTTTACATAATAGCCGAGTAGGTCACTGGGGTGGGTATTCCGTTCGCTTCAAGGAACAGACCATCATGAACGAGATGCAAACTCGTTCACGAGAAGATGTCTCCTTCACGAAATATTTGACCGTTCGGGATATGGCGCGCCCCTTCACGGTAAATAGCATACCTTCACGGAATACTTGACTCACTCCTTCACGATATTTGACGTTGCTCACATCGCAATGTTGGCCTATCATCACGTGCATGTTTACGCTCTTGTCCGGACTCCCACATCGTGCGCTCCCGTCTCGCTCCTGAGCTAGTCTTCCATGGCATGTACGCAAAAACACAGACAGGCAAGGTTTCTATCTCTGCCTTGCCTGCATTCAAGTTTCCCAAGCTAGCCTCTCCGGTGCAGGCAGTTTTGGTCGCGCAGGGAATTGGGATTGGAGGACAACATGAGCTCTCAGACCTCTCTATCCCACTCATCAGCCTCATCAGTCGATCCTGCGGTATGATTACTGCTTATCCTTTTCTCTGTACTTGCCTGGAAACCTAGGCTGGAATGCAGCGGTATGCACGTCCTGGTCAGGATTTTATCTCGGTTCGGGGTCCGCTTACACGTCACTCCTCTGCAGCTTTGCCAAATGCCGTGCCACGCCTTCGAGCGCACATTCCCGAGTTATGGCGCGATAGAACACGACGAGTCTGGTCGTCATCCACGTATGCGCCGGGGCCGGCTCGTCACGTTGCGGTGAGACTCTGACGCATAATCTTGATCTTAGATTCTTGCACTCACACTCCAGTTATCGAGGCAACAGGGAAAATCGCCAAAAGTCGCTAGTCAGTAGTGCGTGGATGTACTGTAAGTAGGACTACTGTGAATATATATACATTAGCGCGATTATGTTGCCCTTTCCTTGTTTCATTTTAAAGGTTTTGTTGTGTCATCTATACTGTGTCTTGTATTGTATCCTTCACGAGGGCATCCACCGGATGAATCCTCTCTAGACTCGATGTTTATGACCTGCGAGACAAGAATGACGTCGGTGTGAACTTGAAGTCATTCACGTCGGCAGAGTGAAGGACGTACCACTGAAGGTCATTCACATAAACTATATCGTGAACGGTCACCGTTCACGATACCTCAGGATGTGAAGGCGCAAGGGAGCCGTTCAGGCATAGGAACAACGTGAAGGGGAAGGGTTCATCGTGAACGGATCTCAGGCCGTGAAGGCGAGAGGAGGCCCTTCACGCATAAAAACAACGTGAAGGAGAAGGGTTCATCGTGAACGGTATCTCAGGCCGTGAAGGCGAGAGGAGGCCCTTCATGCATAGAGGCGACGTGAAGGGGAACCTGGGGAAGGGTTCATCGTATCTCAGGCCGTGAAGGCGAGAGGAGGCCCTTCACGCATAGAGGCGAAGTGAAGGGGAAGGGTGCATCGTGAACGGTATCTCAGGCCGTGAAAGCGAGAGGAGGCCTTTCACGCATAGGAACAACGTGAACGGTGAGGGTCCACCATGAACGGTGTTGTCGGGCCGTGAAGGTCTAGACAATTCGTGAACAATGATATCTCTATCGCGGAGGCAACCGTTAGAGCATTAAGGTATACAGCGTTCACGAGCGATATTCCAATGAAGGCAAGATAGAGCGACGTGAAGGGTAGTGCGGTAAGGACATGAACGATATCTGTTAGCGTTCACGTGGGCGTCTGGCGGATCCGGCGGATCCGGCGGATGAATCCTCTGTAGACTCGATGTTCATGAATCTATGAACTTCTTGAAGGGATTCATGGTTACTTCATGGGACACCAATTGGACACAAAACACTGTGAATTTCAATGAAAGGGAGGGACTTGACGAACCTGGTGCTCGCTGCGATGGCACTAATAGTAGGGATGCATATGTCATTCCATTGTGGATCCTGTGGGGTCCACGACCCAAGTCGGTGCCCGTGAGGGATCGTTCTGCGGAACTCCTAGATATCAGGACCTTGGCCGTTTCGAACAGGGTGTAGCACAGCATCCCTGCTGCGACAGCGAGGGTGCTGGTAACACACCTTACTCAGATGGCACCAAACTCATTGCCTAGCCTGAGAGTAGTCAAAACATCCGCTCGAGTAACGGTTCGGGGGTAGGAAAAGACAGTTAATCACTTGTGGCTTGAGCCTTGTTGGACATTTAGTTTCAGCATCGCAGATGCCGACTTATCCCGAGAACGTGGTCCAAAAGTCCGGGGCAGGTGTACGAATCTAGCGCGAACTTGGCACAGTTTCGCCGATAATCCAGCACGATCCTCGCCCGAGACACCGGCCGACATCGGTACGGTGAGGAACAAGCTCTAGAGTCCATAAGTAAAATTCTTAAATCAATTCAAGCAACGGGTCGAGCCGAAGTGCTCGATGATATAAGAACCACTCTCGGAGAAAATTGAAGCGGGAAAGCCAAAGAAAGATCATTTCCGAGATGCAAAAGCACAATCCCGGCGTTTGCAAGTGGAAGGGACATCACTTAGCTTTGACCTCGGAGCTGGTGTGTTTTAGGGGTTTGAGTTACCAAATCGGGACAGGTGCGCAGGCAATACGCGGAATCGATTTCTGTCGCGTGAACAAATCCCGTTACAGCTTCGCTTTCGGCGCATCATACTTCGCCCTTCCAGCATTCACCTCCATCGGTAGTGTCAGTGCCATCTGTGTCGCTGTCGCCAGACAAAACTGCTCGTCGCGCCAACCCTCCACCTCTTTCCCCTCGCCCAAGTTCGCCGGCGCGGTCCACACCTCCAGGTACGCGTCGTGCCTCCCCTGCGGCTCGCCCCAGAACGTGCCGCTCGAGTACAGGCCTACCGTGCGCGCGGCGTGCCGCGTCGACCCGGAGGGGGGATAGGCGCCTGGAACTCGATGCTGAGCGTCATCGTCGGGAACCACCTGCATAATGTACATGTCAGCACATACCTGCACAAGAGAAAGAGACGACGCAACGTACGTCTCCGCCGGCACGAGCCCCTTGCGCTCGCTCCGTGGCATGAGGGACGGCAGGTTCAAGAATATGTCCGCGAGGAACGCAATGGAGCTGGGCGTGACGTGCTCCTCCGGCCCCACGAGCTCGAGCCACGCGCCCCAGACGAGGCCGCCGCCACCGATGGTTTTGGAGTTCGTGCGTGTGCTGCTGTCGGGGGCGTTCTGTGCGCGCAGGTGCGGGTCGCCCGCCCATTTCATGTGCGGTTTGAAGCGCCAGGGCCGGGCCATGCGGGTCTCGACGGCGGCGGAGGGGTGGACGTACAAGGGTAGGCGGCGGGCGTAGGGCGAGGGCGGGACGAGGCGCGGAGGACCAAGGGTGCCAAATACGATGTGCGTGGTGATTCGGGTGCGGTCCTGCGGCTATATTAGCACAAGGCTTTACAAAAGGATCACTGAATGCGGGTGGACAACGCTGCTCGATACAGCTCACGACGACACACCAAGACGCCGGCAGAAGGGCCTGTTTATGGGCCCAGGGAATACAGGGATATTGAAGATAAGCTTACCAGCTGGACGAGGTCCGCGAGGACGTTGGTGAACCCCCGACCGCGTTTCAAGGTTCGTACGCGGACTTCGAAGGGTGCAATTGACGTGGCTTGCAAGAAATGCGCGGTGACATGGATAGGATCGGGGTGAGGCGTGGATTTCTGATTCTGTATACAAGCTTCTACGGCGAGAGCTAGGACATAACCTGGCGAAGGATTTATTCAATCAGCCTGGTTCTGAAGAACATGGCATTGATTTGACCTCCGTTTGGGACACTGGTGGACATTTAAGAACGGGATTTTGATATGACACGTCAACATACTGCCCAACTGCCCACTCTGGATCAATTTCGCCATGGTAGACCTTCGTATCAGCGTTGGGAGGACCGTCATAACAGACATTTATTGCTTTTCCGAGAGGTGCCATGTCAAGACCAAGGACAATGATTTAAAGAGCCCCGCAAGCGAACAAGAAGCAATCCAGCTTTTAGGAAGCAGGCTGAGACACGCTAAGACCTGTTGAGACACACGAATCCAGCTCTAAGGTGGAGGAGGAAGAAGGTAAGCGGCATTGCCGGGTTTACCATCAATTGTGAGCACAGCCACTTGTCGCCCACTAAATCTGATCTGCCTTGGTGATCACTTGCTGCTCATGTATCTTCAGTAATAGCCCTTCTTCTCAGTCCTATGGCCCCCAAGTCGCCTTTCAACCCTCTCGATACTATTGCGCTGCAATCCCCCACCAATTCTGTTGAAATTTCGCCCAAGATTGGCCCGTCAAGGGATCCTGAGGGTCCCGTCAAGCGATGGTACCATTACTTGCCACTCTGCGGTATAGAAACCTCTCTTTTGGAATATGAAGCAATGAAAACTAACAAGTTCTAGCTGCGGTTCTTCTAATCTTGGCACCTCAACCGTCATGGCTCTACGTTCTTCTTGATTACCATCTCCAAACCATTCATCGGCCCGCCGTCTTCATCACCCACCTACTAGTCACATACACGTTGATTTTCATGATATTTTCATCGCTCATTGTCTGCGTTGCTCGCGACCCCGGTCCAGTTCTGTTAGACGAGCCTCGAAACGACGCGGGGGAGGGCCAGGCCCTCATGGAGCCGCACGATGATTACCTTTCTCCAGGACGATGGTGTCGCAAGTGTTGGGTGCGTGGCTTGTTCTGGTGTCTTTTCATCCTTCTAATTGACTCGCAGGGACCGAAACCGGAGCGGACCCACCATTGCAGTGTCTGTGGGCGCTGCGTTCTTAAAATGGGTACGGACATCCCATTTTTGTCCCGGATCATCTGTTAGTAAACTTTTAAAGATCACCACTGTCCTTGGCTGGGTGGTAAATGCATTGTATGCGTCCTTTCGTTCCGGCCGAAATCCCAAAGCTAATTGTTTTCGCAGGGTCATAGAACATACCCCGCCTTCCTACACTTTATCTTGTGTATAACCCTACTCGCGATATACATTGCTGTCGTCTGTGCTTTTACTCTCTGGCACGCTTTCGAGGATCCCCTTCATATGGTGGGGTCTTACTCTGTTGCGTACTACTGTCGCTGACCCCTCGAAGAAGAATGAGTTAATGCCTCTTCACGCCCTATTCCTCGCGTTCTACGCGGTCGTTTTCGCCCTGGTCATGGGCTCATTCTACTGCTACCACCTCTACCTTGTATTGTACGTCTCCCCCTCGATTGGCAACGCGATCTAATATCCTTCCTGCACAGCATAAACCAAACGACGATCGAAAACCTGTCGCCGTTCCTCATCTTGCGGCACCTGCCGCCGCTCCCACGGACGGGACACGACCTCTCGGATCCACCGCTGGAGCCAGAGCTCTCCCGCTCGCAACGGCACCTCGTTCGGGATGCCCATGGTTACATCCGCATTTACGACGTTGGGTGGAGAAAGAATTTCCGGCAGGTCTTTGGGTGGAGCCGCCCTTATGGCTGGGTGATCCGACTGTGGTGCGGGGGCTCTTCGTAAGTATGCATCTACCGTCTTACTCTCGGCACTGAGTGTTTTGTGTCGTGTTACAGGCTAGGAGACGGGCGGACGTTCCCCCGGAATCCCAAATCGGACCAACTCCTGGCGCGATTGGCAACAGAGCTTGTCAAGGAGGACAATCGTTAATCTTAAAAACTAATCTATTTGCTGCGTTTATTTCTTAGGACAGTCGCCTGCTCAACGATATAATATATCTGTAGCCATTTTAATTATCAAGGTTCTCTGGGTATCGCTGGTACCTTTCCATAGCAAGATCTACAATGCCAGTGGCCAGTATTCTGTGCTCTCGGCGCAAAGATTCGCCTAGCGATGCGAGCGTTAACGGGCTCACATTTCCAATCTTTAGCTTCAACGAACTTCATGTCAGGAAGAATTCAGTCTTTGCACAGAATGGTTAGCGGGATTTCTGAAGGAGGGGGCAGGGTCGCACTTGTGGTACGCATCGCGAACGTGCACATGCTTTTTGCGCTTCTTGAAGATGTGGTAAATATTGGACATCATTCATGTCCACACACGCTTTCCCCTTGCAGAGTCCGTACCTTGTCGTGAGAATGCTCTGAGTCGTAGAATACCTCGATTCGGCACCGCGGTCAAAGCGAGCTTCGACAGTGGGATAAACGGATAAACGGAAGCTTACGAATTGCTTACGAAGGGACCCTTTTAACCGACATCCACGTTAGGAGGAACGCGAAGGAGTGCGATGCTGAAGGTCGGAAATTCCCGTTTATATTTTGAACAAATTTCCTCCTTGTTGGCTAAGAACAGCTCTATTTTCGGCGATACCCGCCCCTTTTCCATGCGGATCGGATCCACACGAGCGGACCCAATTTGGGCTCCGCAGATTTTGGGGTTCTAAAATTTGTAGCTGGCCTGATTATAAGTATATCGTCAATGAGCCCTAAGGAGCTCGAGTACGCTTTGCGGAAGATGACGCCACATCGTCGTTTTTTTGCGACTTCAACGGGGCATTATGTATAAAAGAACGCGGCTCTCCTTGGGCTCTCCCGCTTTCTGGTTCCCTCATCTTCTTGTCCGTAAGCCCGCATCCCTCTAGTTCTTACGGCGATGATCGGGCGGCCCGCTTTATGTGCGTAAGCATCGATATCACTCAGGCTTCACCCTTCTCCTGGGACCAAAAGTCGCACATTTGTGACGCGTACGCATCTCGTTGGCCGTCGCTGACTGATCTTCACGACCTAAACTGGCTGATCAGCTGCTGCGCATTGCTCGGGTAGCACGGTCATTCTGCGTCTGGGATTTCTAATGAATCCGTCATGGCCGTTTAAAGGGAATTTGAATTTCATAACGACCCCCTCGTGATGTCATGCCCGCCCCATTTAAAAGGATCGGGTTTAAATCCAAATCGACGAAGACAATTTGCTACTTCATAACACCAGTCAGCTCTGAAATTCTGAAATCGGACACACAAACGCTCACCAAATGGCCGCCCAAATCATCAACATTCAAAAGGGGCTCGAAAAGGACTTGGCGTTCGACATGTCGGCGCAGGTGTTGAAGGGTTTGCAGAGCCCAGCAAAGAGCGGAAAAACCTTGCCAACGATGCTCTTGTACGACGAACGTGGACTGAGGTGATTCGAGTGCAGCGTGGCGACTTGACGAGGAGCTGATCAACTTCAAAGAATGTACGACGACATAACCACACATGTCCCAGAATATTATCTCTTTGGCGCAGAGGAGGAGATTTTGAGGAAGAAATCAGATGAGATCGTCGCAGCCATGCACCAGGTAAGCGGCGGCCTGTTCACCAACGAGGTTGTCTTGGAGGTAAGCATCATCGTGGTGAATTTTCTGGTCGTCTACTCATGCACCCATCTTCAGCTAGGCGCAGGGTGAGTCGGATTTTGTCTCTCTGGAAGCAAACACATCGACGTCGACACTGCGCGTCGGCATCGACGATTTGGTTTGAGTTTGAGGCTCTGAGTTTGCATCTGCGGCGCATCGCCTTTGCGGCCCGGCTATTCTTGTACTTTGCTTCGAAGCTCAAGGAGATGCTCATGTTGTTCCCAGAGCCTTGCGCAAGACGTCTCATATTCTTCTTGCTCTATCTCGTCTCGTGAAGGACAAGCACGCCGGGGTTGCCCCGGTCACATACTACGCCCTTGATTTGGAGGAGCGTGAGCTTCAGCGCACTTTGGGGGAAATATCTCTGTCGGACGTAGGGAAAACCTTACAAGGCAAGGTCAACACCCGGGGTCTTTGTGCTACCTACGAACAAGGCTTGAAATTCGCGGAGTCGGGCGGTTTGACCCAGAATACCGCGGGTCGGCTCACCAGAGCATCTGTTGGGCCGTTCAAAATTGACGCGCGCGACCCTTCTCCGATGTCTGGATCTTCTGCAAGCGATTCTTCGGAGGCCGCTACATCGCCGCCTTCGACTCCTGACGATATTGCCCCGCCGATCCATCTCATGTTCCTAGGATCTACCTTGGGGAATTTCTCTCGCGCCGGGGGAGCGGACTTCCTTCGGTCATTGCCCCTGCGCTCTGGTTCTGGTGACACCTTGCTAATCGGAATGGACCACGATAACGAGAAGGCGTTGATCGAAGAGGCATACAATGACCGCCAGGGTTACACGAAGAAGTTCATCATGAACGGATTGAAAGGCGCCGGAAGAGCGCTCGGCGATGAGAATTTGTTCGATGAAGAAAATTGGGATTACGTCAATGTAAGTTGATGTCTTCAAGTCATCAATTCGAATACTTATTTAAATGCAGAATTACGACGTTGCTGAACGTGCGTCGAGCTAACTGAATATTAATCGATACTGTGCTGACTTTATTCCACTAGGTCGCCACGAAGCTTTTTTCAAGGCAAAACGACCTCATACCGTGGTTGTGCCGTCGACGAAGGAGACAATCAGCTTCTTGCAGGACGAGAAAGTCAAGATCGAGGAGTCTTTCAAGGTAGATTCGCGACCCTCTCCGCAAATTCTGCTTCTAATAATTTCTTCAGTTTTCTGAAGTTGATGCATACACTTTGTTCGCGGAGAGTGGTCTCCGTCCTATTCAACGATGGACCGACAGCATGTCCCGCTACTCCTTGTGGCTCCTCGAGCGTCCGTCGTTCATGTTCCCCCTGCTGTCATCCCCTCGCGCCTGCAACAGCAGAGGAGAGCTGGTCCTGAAGAAGCCTTATTCGTCGTCGCCTTTCGGTGTACCCTCTCCCCAGGACTGGCAAAACCTGTGGGCTGCATGGGATTGCATCACCCGTCGCATGATCCCGCCGTCGATGCTCATGCAGAAACCTATTGATCTTCGCCATATATGTCTTTTCTATCTTGGCCACATACCGACTTTCCTCGACATTCATCTGTCGAGGCTGCTACAGGAGCCCCACACCGAACCGGACGCCTTCAAAGTACGTCTTCTTAGCCTCGCTGTGATTCTCGACTGACGGGCGTTTTGAATTCAGTTTATCTTCGAGGTGCTTTAGACTTTTATTCTGTCTCGCGATCCCACCTGATCTTTCTCGAAGCGCGGAATCGACCCCGATGTTGATGACCCCACTGTGTGCCACGTAAGTCGCCTTCCATTCACCGTTTTAGTCCTCCTTATATCTCGTCCAGCCTCACTCCGAGGTCCCGCAGAACGATGAAGACTGGCCGAGTCTCATGTCTATCCTGCAGTTCCAAGCCCGCGTGCGCGCAAGGCTACTGAAGCTGTACGAGGATATCGATGCCGGCACCCAGCTGATGAATCGAAAAGTCGGGCGCGTCCTCTTCATGACGTTTGAGCACGAAGCCATGCACGCCGAAACGCTCCTCTACATGCTCCTGCAGCGAGCGGGCAGCGGCACCCTTCCGCCCCCCGGATTCACCCCACCCCCTTGGGCCTCACTTGCTGAGACATGGAATTCGGCCCCGGAGCCTGAATCGTCCACTATCACGCTCGGGCCCACGACGATCACGCTCGGCCACGACGACAACGAGGCGGACGACGCCTTTGCCAGTGACGTGGGCGGACACGAGTTCGGATGGGTGAGCTATTCTCCTGTTGTCTGCGCGTTCCACAACTTACTATCATCTCGAGGACAATGAGCACCCGAAGCGAGAGGTCCACGTCGACGAATTCCGCATCGAGTGGCGCCCGGTGACGAACGGGCAGTTCTTCAAGTACTACGTCCAGGGTGATGGCAAGGTTGCTGTCCCCGCCAGCTGGGTCGAGTTTGACGGAGAGATGCATGTACGTTCGTACAATTTGTCGTCCCCGCTTGTTCTCAGTCCACCGGCGTTTTAGGTCCGCACGTTGTATGGACCTGTCCCGATGAAGATCGCACAGGACTGGCCGGTCTTGACGTCGTACAGTAGCCTCTCCAAGTACGTCGAGGTGCAGGGCGGGCGCTTGCCGTCGGAGGCCGAGCTGCGCGTTTTCTTCGAGAAGTTCGAGTCGGGCTACGAAGGTGGCGCGAACGTCGGCTTCCGCAACTGGCACCCCATCCCGTGAGTCCGCCCCAGCGCCGTACGTTCGGTGCTGATTCTCGTTTTTGTTGCAGAGCCACAACGGGTGGCGCGCGCAGCGGGGGCAAGGGGAGCAATGGGGGCGTGTGGGAGTGGACTTCCACGGTGTTTGACAAGTATGAGGGATTCGTGCCGTCGGTGCTCTACCCGGGGTGAGCGTCCTTCCTGTAGATGCGCGTATCCAATTAAACGATGGGACAGGTACTCGATGGACTTCTTTGATGGCGCGCATCAGGTCGTGGTGCGTCATTCTTCTTTCCTGCCTCCATCTTTCTGCGTCTTAGATTCGCACAGCTTGGCGGGTCATACGCGACGATCCCGCGCATCGCGGAGAGGAAATCGGTGCGCAACTGGTATCATAACAAGTATGCATATGCGTGGGTGTCGGGTCGCATTGCGTATGATGTACAGAAGTAAATTAAAAGGACCGGACCATTAAAGGTCTTGTGTATGTAACAGCCTATGTATCTCTTTGACTTTCTATAAACACAGGGATGTCCCTACGTCGGAACGAATGAAAGGATCTCAAGAGGTGTGGGGCAAGAAGATCTTGAAGACCACGGATTCCAAAAGTATCTGGCGAGGTTCGAGCTTGGAACTCAAAAATCTCTGCACTGCCTGCGAAACTCGATTTCCGTGGCCCTGCACCAGAAATCTCATACATTTATTCCTTTAAATACAAATACAGACTACCGCTTCGAGGGTAGATCTATCAACTATCCCACCAGGAGGAATCCATAACATGCTGAGCCTGGTTGTGTGAGAGAAGTATTCGTAAATCAGCACTAGCAGCATCCTTCAGCGCCAGGCCGTCGAGCCGCAGATGTAACCGCGCGCTGATGATGGAGGTGAAGCTCCAGCACGTCCTGCGATGTTTCGTCAGGAACTCAGACGACAAAGGAAACAAATGGCTCACGCTACGGTGGCGAAACATTGTCCGGGCTTGTAATAGAATATATTTAGAGGGATGGATGTATGGGATGGTATGAGACCACTCACGTTCCCCAAGAGAGAGCTGACGAGATACATACTCCGTAGACAAAAGATCATCTGGATGGGGACGGTAAGGATGTAATGTTAGCGCTGCCAGGCGAGTGCACGGACCAAAAGAAATTTAAAGCCGTCGTTCGCCAGGGACGTGATGACATCTCCGTGGTTCCGATGCGGCCGCTCGAGTGCGTTGTACACCGTGATGATGATGGTCAGGACGTCAAAGAAAGACTGGTGTAGTGTCAGCGGGAACCAAGTACTATTGGCAAAAAGCCACTTTCCTGTACGGCGAACAACACAGTAACCAGCCGTGGTGTGGAGGAAAGGATACAAGTTGTGAAGAATTCCGAGAATTTAAAGAGGGCTGGAGCAAGAATTTAATTGACGATGCTCATGCACACGGCCAAGAACGCACGTTGTAATTGAAGCTCGCAAAGAACGCCAATCGTGGTTATAACGACTATGCAGATAAAGAATGTGGCTGTCAACGCCCTGGCGACATTGGTTCTCTGGTCCCAGAGCGCGTAGATGCGGAGAACGACGATGGCTGGGGAGAAAAGTCATTAGCAATCTGAGACATTCGAGGGTAACTTACAATGGATGGCAGCCCCGGAGAGTATGGCCGCTGAACCAAAAAACCACAGGAATCGTCCGCAACTTGTCTCGCCGTGAGAATCAGGCATTAAATAGAAAATGTAAGCACTTACAGCTGCATTGAAGTGAGCAGGACAACCTCGTGGAATTTAATCTCAACTTACGGTATCATTTAATTCAAAAGTCCCGCTGAACACTGTGCTAATTCAGACAGAGGAAAAAGTCGGAGTGACCGAGGACATACTATACACCGTATATGCGATAACGCTTTCTGTCAGGTATCGATTCATGGCAAACGCGGCCTTGGAGGCCAAGCCAGTCTTCGGGTTCATCCAAATAACTTGAAATTCCTGCCTCAACGTCAGGAAGTGGTCGTAGCCTATGGAAGCGAGACCGAAGGCTGCGGTGGGTTTGAGGGAATTGTCAATGAAAGCATCATAGAAACTGACCAGTGAAATACCGCAGAAAGAGGAGGGTGTTCACAATTTCGGACTCGGGATCGACGCCCATGACGGGGGAAGGAGGAAAAGGATGGAGTCTACATCGTCTGACCACGAAGAATAATAGGACCGTGTAATCCTACCTACCTACCTACCACAAGATCATCCATTGCTGATGGTAGGTAGTGACTTGACTATCGGAATCCATCAAACTTTACCAATGTTCTTCAGGTTCTCATCTGCCTGCCGTATCTTCAGACCTTCGGCTCCGGCGGGGTTTATCGTATAAATGTCCGGTCTTGAGAAAAAGAAACCAACGTCTCCATGGGCACGGAGGGCTGACGGGAAGATCGAACAAACTTGAGCACCCCACCAAAAGAAGTGGATCCACCTAGACGGCGTAGACGAGGAGGCACAAAACCAAGAAGAGTCCAGGCACGAAACGGAAGATAGTCCACCGGAGACAAGTGTTAATGAGGCAATCTCAGCAAGTTGGGCCCCGAGCACATGTATGAGCGATGTCAGTCCGGATCCTCGGATGCATTACATGTTGGTTACACGAATTTGTTGTGGGCTGTGATCATCTTGGGCGAGCAATTGGGCATTGCAGCAGCGTAGCGTCGCAAGTTGATGGACCCAAAAGTAGATGCAGCGGTAGAGCTTGGTAAAGTAGAACGGTCCCGCGGCGGCGACGAATGTCTCGTGCCAGATTGGTGCCAGATCCGTCGAGTTCCCTCCCAACGAACGCCACAAATCTGATATGCCACAAATCTGGTAATCAGTGGTATGGGAAACTTGCAAGTCACAGACGGCGCAAGGAGAGTGCAGGAGAGAACTCTGAGAAGAAGCGCATCAAACTTGATTCCGGCTTCCGATTGATCTCCGACTCTGCATCAACCAATTTCAAACTCAGCTTTCCTCTCAACACTCTCTCGACATCTTCCTCGCAAGACTGTTTTTATGGCTTTCATATTATTTTGAGCTTTTGTCCCCCATGTACCTCCGCTTACCAGTGAGATACAACTCCGCGACAGCGTTCAAACTTCAGATGGGCCTGAGATGGCCTCTGGCCGTTACATCGCTGCGCTGTTTTTCCCTAGGTCTAGGGCCCATAATCAGTGCGGGCTCTTTTTCATGGCCTCAATTCCTCTGTCCGTTTGTTTAATTCACTTTAATTGATATACTAGATGAACCGCCGACAGAGAACGTAGTTACCGCAACCAACAGGCTGTAAGAGCCTCGGGGGAACTCAGAAGGAGAAAAGGGTATGTTGACCGCATCTCGCAGCCCGTATGGATTTCCTTGTTCAGATATTTTACTCCTTCCAAAGTCAGAGGAAGTAGGCGAATTCTATCTAAATCCTTCAATGTCTTACATAGGCGAATCCCGCCGGAATCAAAAGTCACGGAGTCTTCTCGTTCTCCTCGTCCACCACCAGATGCTTTGCTCCAGGTGCCCGATTTATCACCCGTGCCTTGCCAATCCTGTTCTCGATTCGATGAGCAGTTAGCAGGTAGTATCACAAAACCCTTACAGCGGGTAGTGCGACACGTCCACTGGCGCCCTGTTGGAATATCAGCGACGGATTTGCTGAATAGAATTCACAACACTATAAATACCTGCTTCCTCCACAGAGGTACTCCATTCCCTCTTCACCCGCCCGAAACGCATGGGGGCGCCGCGCCGCAGCGGGGAACCCCACAAAGTCGCCCGCAGCCACCGCAGTGTCCTCGCCTTCGCCGGCACAGAGCAGGGTCCCGCTGCCCCTTAGGACGTAAAACCACTCGTCGTCGATATCGTGGAAGTGCTCCACGGACGAGACCGCGTGCGGCGCAAGCGCCGACTTGTGGATCCCGAGCTTGGTTAGGCCCAGCTGGTCGCCCAGCGAGGCGGTCATGCGCACTCGCGACGAGTCCATGGGGTGCGCGCGGGGTTTGAGGAGTGATTGGATGGTGGCGGCGCGGAGGATGGACGATGAAGCCATGAAGGCAAGTACAGAACTGGATGGTCCGGCGGAATCGTTACCGAGCCGGTACCTCCGCCTTACTGTGCTTCTTAATAAATGGTCACCGGTCACCGAGAGGGTAGCCGTGATAATCCAAGTGAGATTCAACGACAAATTTAAGCCGGTTGGATATCACACTACGAGGTACTTACATACGGTCGAAGCCAATCATGGTGGATCGTATGAGCAAAGGTGAGTCCTTTCACCCTGTGTTGGCAGAATTCAAACGTTAGTGCTCATTTTTGGCTTTTGACCGCAGATTTTTAACCAGCTCAACCTTGAAAATTCCTAAAAGCCTAATGGGCCAGCCATAGGCTTATGGTTCAGAATGGTTTAAGTTTTGTGGTCAGGGTTCGCTGGATACAAACTACCTTCAGGCTTTCTGATCACCAAAACAGAAGAATATACTGTACTCCAAGCCGCACGAACTCTGCATTGGATTGCAAGGTCTGCCTGGATCACCCAAAGCCGGAAAACGATGAAAAGAATTGACCATTTTATCAACAATCGCCAAATTGTCAAAGGTCCAGTTTAACTGTCAATGCCAATACATCTCTTCAATTCTTCTTGTTTTCGCGCCATAAACCCGTTCAAATCCCCGGTTGGCTGAGTGAAAATTCAAACACAAAGTTAGACTGGTCAGCCGTACCTCGGCATGTTGAAATTTAAACTCAAGATCCACTCTGTTCTTCAAGTTGTTCAAGTCGATTAAGTAGTTGACTTGAACCACCAACAATGGCCGAGTTCACGGAGAATACGCGTCGTTGTCAACTGGCCAGGGGTACATAAGGGGTACATCATATGTTCCGTTACAGTTCGCCGCCGGCCCGTTACGTTCTTCAGTGTCGCATGTGACGCAACGCAACCCTGTGAACTCGCCGTTGAAGAAATAATTGAGAAGAGAAAAACCCTTACCCCAGCTCTTTGAAAAATGAAAGCTACAAAGTGCCGCATGTCCGGTCACTGTGTCCAGTGTCTCTAAGTAAGTAGAAAGGAGAGATGTGACTTTGTTTGACAGGGATGTCACGGTGACATGCGATATTTCATGTCCGGCTGCTCACGTGGATAGGTAACCGATTCTCCCCCATCTCCCTCTTTTCCCGCCGCCCCTCCTCCTTCACTTAGCACCAGCTATCCTCCGGAATCCTCCTGCAAAATGTTCGCCATGTTCAAAATCTGGTCAGCATTACCCAAGCCTTTCAATTCGTTCTCCATTTATACATTGTTTTGTCAGTGCGATCCTCGCCCTCGCAGCGCCCTTAGCATCCGCCCTCGCTATCACATCGGTCACTGGAAATGCCGTTTCTGAGGGCTCCTTGACTATCAGTTGGACGACCTCCACCTCCGACCCGTAAATTTTCTCTAAATTTTCTGGAGACCCACCGAACGCTGACGAAAAATCTGCCTATGACAGGGCCGGCACATTCTCTATCGAGCTCAATCACCCGTCGTTCGTGCGTGTCCCTGTCCCGTTTTAAGAGCTCGCTTTTTAACCTGATTATTTGCAGAATAACGCCCTGGCCATCGGAAACAACGTCGACGCATCGAGCCTCAGCGATACCGTTGCTCTGCCTAATGTGCCCGCGGAGTAATGCCATTCGATTTTAAATCTTCACTCGCTGAATTTCTCTTCCTCAGCTCTGGTTACTGGATTACATTTGTCGACATTTCCAATATAAACAGCATATTTGCTCAGTCCCAGACCTTCTCCATCGGCGCCGTGTCTGCAACCCAGTCGGTAACTGTCAAGGGAAGCTCCATCGCCTCGTTCAAGTCGGCGAGCAACTCCAACTCGGTTTCTGGATCCAGCGCCAGCACAACTGGTGTCCCATTATCGTGAGCTCCTTTATTCACCATTCTTCCCTTCAAATGTCGATTCGACGCCGCTGCGTTCATTTCCCTCCCCTTTTGCCCCTTGCCCACCCTAATTGCGCTGATCAACGTCTTTTCACAGGACCAAGCCCTTGCCGTCTACCACTGGCTTCGGAACCACTGCAAGTGCTCCGCCCACCAGTGCCGCCAGCTCCGCGGGTCCATCCACAACCTCCTCTACCGGCGCGGCCCTTGCCACGCGCAGCGTCGTCGGTGGAAGCCTCTCTGGCGCTCTGCTCGTTGCCCTTGGTGTCGTCACCGGCGCCTTCGTGCTCTAAAACCGGATTGTGGACTGTCGTTGATAGCTGTAATGAAAGGCTGCGATCGCTTGGGTGTTTATCTCTACATCACTCTCACTCTCTTTTATCACCACTCTCCTTGTCTCTGGCCGTCGTGGCGGCATAATACCCACATTAAAGACGTACGACGCGTGTAGCAGTGTAACTTGTATCAAAGTACATTACTACTCCCTCTATTGGCTAACTTTTCCTGTCTTTACGTGTACCACTTCTCTCTTTTCGTCCCCTTTGACCCCCAGTGAATGGCCACGACCGCATATGGAAATTTCCATATCATGCCAAACAAGTCCTGCTTTTGGCATCTTTGCAGACGTCTGCGACGCAATTGCAGCTGTCGTTTATCCTCGTCGCTTTCGAGCAGATCTTCGTACTTGGTGAAACCATTGCCTCGGGCTTTCTCCAATTTGAAGACCAAAAACGGATCTGGCCGCACTGGCCGCCCAGGACTTGGCGGGAACTCCGATGTCCACGACTAGGCCCCCCAAACGACGATGTATCCCCGAGACATGCCAGTGCTAGTGAGTCCACGCGGCCTCAGACCTTCTCAGGCTAGCATTGGCCGCGGTACCCGTTCTGCATGTCCGTCTTCACGGTCAAGCGTTACGGTAATCAGCCGCTGAGGTTCTAAAGGAAGCTGCTACTAATGTTTGTGCACTGAGCCCGACGTGACGCGAAACCCGGAACCGGCTGACTGAATTGGCTGCCGTTCGTGGCAATAGCTGTGAGCAGCGCCAGAGCAGCGCTTCGAATTTCTCGAGTCAGCTCCCGGGCCATTGCTGAGATGCTCCGGCTTCAAGTTCGCTGAGCCAATGACATCTGGAATGGAACACTGCTGGCTGTAGACGAGCCCTCTCCGTGCAGAATCTGCAGCCGGGCTTTTATTCAATTTCAGGCATCAAACAGGGCTCAGTTGAATATGGGCGTTAGAGATTAGTGTCTTGCGCCATGCTTTTCTCTCATCGCACTTGTCACCCTCAGCCTTCTCGCCGTAGGCGAGGAACGCGCTGCGGATGCGTGTGCCGACGTTATAGTGGGTCAGATTCGGCTGAGACATTTCTGTAGGTGATTTTCGCTCGCGGGACTGAGGCGGCGCAATCGTAGGGCCGCCCTTACGGAATGCCCTTTAATCGGCGTTGGGCGGAAAGTCCTTCACCGTCACCAGCGTAAATTACGCTGCAGATATCGCTGGATTCCTCGAAGGAGCAGATCCTGCGGGCTCTGCTCCCATGGCCCAGTTCCTTGGTCCTGGTTACTTGCTACGCATTGGTTTTATTTAAGCTCACCAATGCCGCGAATTCCTGCCCGAATGTAGGTTGTCAGCACCTTTAAACTAAACTTAAATACCATGCAGGCGGTACTTGTCGCGTCCAGCTACAGTCGAGGTATTCGAGGATGTACACAACTCGGTAGCGATGCTCTCTTCTAGTGTTTTGGCTCACATCAAAACTGCCGTGAGCCCGTTTCCTCAACTCTTGCTAGTAAGATTACCCAACAAACACGGTAAACAGGACGATCCTGACGACTAGGACGTGATGCAAAGTGTTTCGTCCGCGAATACCGAAGTTATATGTCATGTCGGCGACGATATTTGCTTGCATGGCGATTTCATTTTTGACGCTGTATCCGTCCATCACCATCAAATCGAGGCTTTTCTCACTTTCTAACGGTGCAGGTACCCCAACTGTTGCGGTATTCATCGCCTCGGAGGTCTGAACAAGTGTTCAAAGTTTCGTATGGATTTTTTTCATCTTCAAGTTAGTAAGTACATTGTTGTTCTGAAATAAACTTTCGAAAAGGCACAAAAAGAAAGTTGACTCTGCGCATCACAGAGAGCCGCTCAGGCGAATATCCCGGCTGCTTGCACCGATCGAGATCCCAATTTTCCCAGCAGGAACCTGCCAGCGTTGTTGAACCACATCCCACATGGCCAGGTCGAACCGGGAAAGCGAGATGGTTACACCTTGACTTTGGCCAGGAGCGACGAAGACGCTGTCAAATCCTTTGAGGACACGGGGTGGGGAATTAGTGGCCGCCGGTAAGGAGACATAGAGTTGAGGAATCTGCAATGCGGCTCGTGAATTTAGGTACGTGTTGAGAAACCGTAACCGACTTCATGCCCCGCAACTTGTCCAGTATTTTTCAATGTAAAGTGGACGGTCACAACCGGATCGTGTAGCCTGTAAAGTCGTGTGAGTGCAGAGAGCAGCTCTTGGCAGATGGAGCGCACCAAGGGTCCACTGAGAGCCAGGGCCGGTTGGAGCCTGCCCCCACGTGGAGAGCCCGTATCGACAACCCAGAATACGCAAAAGTCGTAAAGACAACCCGAATCCAAACTCGAATCGAGGAGCGATACCCGCAGCATCAAAATGCCGATAGTCGATGAAGATTCCCTCAGAATATGGGATCGACAATATCGGCGTGGGTGAGTGTAGATGACCTGCGCTGGGTAGTCGGTAATACTCTTGCCAATGGTGTACGGTAGGCGGCCGCTAGAAATATTGAGAATAAGAGGGAAAGGCTGGTTTTTCGTTGGGCAAACCTTGGATTGTAAGCCCGAATAAGATGTCGGTCACAGAATTTCCCTGATGTAGTTGAAATTAATTCAACACGCATCTTGGAAACAACCCACCGCTTCCTGTCCAGGAAGTCCGCTCCAGACCTCGGATCAAATAAGAATATAGAGGAAAAGACAATGATGCATGACTTACAACAGCCGTGACTGGAAACAAAATAGGAACTAAGATTCAACACAAATCTTAACACTTACCGTTCGGATTATCAATCCAAGCCTCGACAACAATCGGACCAACGGAATTCACGACGACAATAGTATTCGCACTAAATTGTGCAACCTGTTGCACGAGGGCATCCTGCAAATAACATTAATAATTAACGGAATTCAAGACTCCGGAATAGCGTACACCGTTATGCCAGGCCTGCAGGTCGTTTCTATCTCCGGCGTTTCCTGCAAGGCGCGTCATTCAAACAGACGTTGGAGATCATTCAGTAAATACCTTCAACAAGGCCACCGCCTTCGCCACTGTCGGCGGTAATGAAGACGAGCGCAACGTCTTTGCCCGATGCAACAGTAGCCGCCGCCGCTAGATCAGTGTCACTCAACGAAGACGAAACTGTGCTCCCGTCCTGGGCCGCTCGAGCAGTGATGGCATCCAGAGGCTATAAATAAGTATAGTATTATCCATTGGGCCTATACACGACAGAGAGATTGGACAAACAGTTATGAGGTAGGGGAAATTGGCTGTTCCACTGCCCCATCCTGGTCACTTATTTAGCGCGTGGAATGCTTTGAATTTAAGACGTACCCATCGCCAATACCCCATCGTCTCCTTGACGGTTCGGAAAACTGGAAAATAAGAGTCAGACGATGTATGATCATGGCCTTACTCGACTCACCCGTTAGGGCCTAGAGCTGCGGGCCCGGCGCCGTTCCCGATAATGCCTATGGTTTTGAGGTTCTTAAACGGCAGTGCTCCTCTGTTCTTTAACAGCACCGTAGAGGCTTGGCCAATTTCTCGGATTAATCTTGAATCTTTATGTCAGGCAGGAATTTATCACAAAGTCCAGCTACTAACGTTTTATGGTCATCCTGAACGTCGACCTGTTGATCGTCTGGTGCATTGTTGTTATGGGAATCGAAATTGACTGGCGGGTACCCGCTATCTTGGCCGAGCATGTACCTAATCAAGTATTTAAAGTTAATCCATGGCCTGCCGGCCTGTCGACGGGAACACACCAGGCTGCCAAGACTCTGAGAGCCATATTCTGCCCTTGAAATCAATACTAATATCCCTTTGAATAAGGTTTTTCCTTACATCGACTCGGGATTCCGGAACGGTTCCGTTTTGGACCGAAGTCACCAAAGTTGTTCCAAAAAATCTGAGATGTTGACCCTTGAGTTGTAATGCTGTCCTGCTAATTCTTCGACTTACGACGAGTTCGTACCACGAACCGGGTCACCAGGCATGGTGGCCTAGATGGATATTATGAGATGGTGCCTTGTACGGTGGTGAACTCACATCTAGTCCGGACATGACAGCAGGCGCCGTACTATGTGTAGCTCCCCAATCTATGGGTAAACGGAAATTGAACATGAATGCTATTATCGACATCATACTGACTGACCCGACATGACGTCTGCGCAGCGCATATAAGTGGAATGTGCAATGGATGGATGGAGCCACCTACATCCTTGGAACCCAAGCTCTCCCTTCAGTATTCCGTTCATAGTCTTATCATTTTCGCAAGCGTAAGTGCCGTTGACTATTGACATATATCAGTGGCTTTCTAGGACACTAGAATTTCACTAACTCTGGTTATAGCTGCACATGATAGCAGCGACCTGGAACAATCTTCTGTCAGTTAGGCGTCAGTATAAAAAGGTTGGTGAATACCCCAGCTTGCACACTGCGCAGGAACTGTTCCAATATCAGGTACAAAGACGGCTGGAATCGTGGAAATTAAATACAGGGATAGTGTAGATCTCGTGTTGTGTTCTACATAAAGTCGATTAGAATGTAGATAGGATAGAACAACAACTGACCGGTCATCCACATTTGACGTGCTTGTCGTACGGAAATGCTCTGGAACGTGGATGGTTTAAGAATGCAAGAAACAGCTCAATCGTGCGTTTCTCTGACCCTGTTCATTATCTACGAAATGCTTGGCCGTTGCTAGACTGCATGTGAGCGCCGCAAGCTAACAACTGAACGCATATGCTTACCCTGTACACCCTGACTCTGCATCCCTGTGTTCTACTTAGATTTATCCCCGCCATTCCAAAAGAAAGTCGTACCGGTTATAGTCTCAAAAGCTCCCTCGCCGGACAGGTAGGGATCTGCACCAAATCTATTCAACTCTGTCAGCGAAACATATTAATCTGTAAATTTCACCAACCCTTCCCAATTGCGCCCTGCAGCCGGTGCACGCATAAGATTCCTTCGAATGTCCAATGAGTTCTTTTTTTTCCACGTTAAAAACATTGCGAGAATAGATACATCATGGGACCCAGAGCAACATTCACCCCTGATCCGAGTTTAAGTTTCGAATAAATTATGACAAAAAATCTGACCCGACCTTTACCGCGGAATTCCGCTCCCATTGCCACCCCGCGCTGTCTCATCAAGGTCCGATTGAAGGTTGAAGCGATGTTGATGGCACTGGTAAAATCAGGCTCAGGTCCATTCAGGCCGAAATAACCTCACGCTGGGAATGCCGAGACACTGATCACAAGCGTCAGAGGAGCGCTAATGTCAGGTGGGGTAGCCTACTTCGAGGCGAGTCGCACGCCAAGCGGACTATCTGTGATGCACAGTGTGAAGCATTAGAAACACTCAGGTTCGTTCAGCGGGACGAACCTTCCAAACAGAAACCCGGAAACCCTATTGAAGGCACAGCGAATGTGTTGCCAATGCATCGCGCTGAAAGCAGAGAGATGAATCAAGTGAGCCAGGGCTAAAGATTAAGGATAGACTTGCATTGAGAGCCCTGGCCTATGAAGGATCAGCCACAGCGTCGCCAGAGATGCGGTAGCTTAAATACCCGTCAAAATGTTTACTTTATCTTCCAGTGCTAGCTGCGATACAGCTTTCTCGGCCTGAGCACCGATTAGATGCGTGGTTGAAACGCGACTGAATGAGCAGTCTTGCCTTGACATATGCCGCCTTCCAATTTGTATTCGATTGTGCGCTGGATGAAGAGACAAATAGCAAGAGTGTCAGCAAACTCATTGCCAGTGAAATGGGAAAGCTGCGCGAGACATTCCAGGTAGGTGGGACAGCCATTTGCTTGGACGATCTAATGGCTTGCTGAGAAGCTGTTTAAATAGGATAGAAAGCACAGTCATGCAGATTAGGAATCAAATGTTCGGTTTTCGATAAGTAGTGTCAAGAGAGTAATCGCGTATACACGATGAAGGAGGCGGAGAGGCGCGGCACCGTCACGAGCCAAATTTTGACGGAGATGGGGACTCCAGTAGAAGCCGTCCATGAACTTGTGCTTCAGTCACGGGAGTCCTGGATTTGAAGGGATGCGGGGGTAGAACATTGAGAAGAGAACATGGTGCCTCTGCCGTGATGGAATACGGTGCCGAACATTTATGAGAGAAAGAAAATCCAGACAAGGAAAAAGAACATGGCTGACTATTGGTATGGCTCTTTCCAAACGAACTTCCTTGAATCAGCCACGAAAGTCAGCGGACTGAGGACTGGGGAACGGACTTTCAACTTTAGTATCGCGGTCCTTCAGTCCCGTCACCAACTGGCATGCGACCGTAAGGTGGCAAGAGATCCCAGACTAATGAAATCGGTCATGTGGTAGCGTCAAACGAAGCGTTGTTGGCCAGGAATGAGCGGCGGCCGGGACTGCACCAAGTTAATGAGAGGTCCAAAAGAGGATCCGATGGATGATGGGATCATGGACGGCATCACAGCACTGTGAATTCTGAAGTTGAACTTCGTTATCGTCGCTTGGCGACAAAGCTCAACACGAGTTCCTCGACATATAAAGCAATTCCCCAAAACATCCTGGCTAGTCCGCAGGATCTCACCCTTCGAGGAATCGTGCGATACTTATCTGCAGTGTAATTTCCGCTATTACGTGTGGCGCTAGCTTGTTTAGACGCCACGTATATACACGTGTGGAATCCATCTTGCCAACTGCCATGCCCTCGAAATCTGCCATCTGCGGAGGCTGCAAAGTTCTCAGTCGCGGAGATCATAAGAGATGCTCTGGTGTCAGTGGATCGTCTATCTGGTTGACCTCCGTCCCGATCTTCCTAATCGTAGTGCAACCAAATGACATACTGCAGTCAAGAGTGCCAAAAGAAACACTGGTCAGACTCACGAATGTGGCTACGTTCATTCCGATGCTGAATATTGAATACACCCGTAGGCCGGCTCACAAGGTTGACTGCCGCAAGATGCAGAACCCGGATGGAAAAGCACCCGCCAAGAGCAACCCCGTCATTACCATCGGTCGTCGCATCAACCAATGCGAAGCTCTCCTCAAATGGGTCGACTACGTCCTCATCGCGAGCCTGGATCTCGTCAATAACCCGTCCAACGCGCTGCACCAGTCCGTCAGCCTCGTTTCCATTGTCAAACCCACTCCCGGACGCGCTGTTGTCAAAGGACATCAGAACGTTTTTCTGCATGTTGCTTGCACGCAGGTTCAAACCAGCATCGAGCCAAACGTCGCCGCTTGTTCGCGAAACGAGCGCCTGGAGATGCTCAGATCTGGTGCGGCAAAGGACACGGTTGACAAGCTGGTGTGGGCAAACTTCCAGTGGCATCCGTTCCCACTGGCGAATGTCATCTTCTTCCGGAGAATCATCTCTCCGGAGACTATTGATGCGTTCAAGGCGCTGAACCCCGACTTTCCTATTCCTTCGATCCCCATGATGGCAAACAAGGCGCAGAAATACGTCGAGTATGTCCTGCGGCTTTCTGACATTGTTCACGGTCCTGACATCTTTGTTCAGGTACCTAAACTATCAACTTCGTCAACCCGAGTTCGCCGACATCGCAACGACCGTGAGTTGAAACCTCTTGTAATTATGGGATATCCTTAGCATATACGAACAGAGCGCGGTGGTTTCGGACCTTCATGATGCTGAGAACAGGATCACAGGGTTCGGGAAGAAAGTGATGAGTGCAGCTGCAAAGGGAGCCACTACAGTTGAATTTTAACGTCTAGTCAAACTTTCCTTTTCAAACACATGTACAATTACGATATCGAATCTCGGCCGACTTTACGTGTTCACTGCCCAGAAACTCACCAACTGAGAAGCTCTCGAACTGTGATCACAAGCTAGATTAAACCAGCATAAGTAACAGCAACTCCAAACACGCGGCGAGGTACGAATGCTGTTCAACAACCGGTAGGCTGAATTCGGGCGAAGCCACGAGAGTCAGCGGACTGAGGACTGAGGAATGTACGAGTCCGTGGCATCTTCGTCACTTAGTTACTTCGCTTAGCGCTGCGAAAGTTCGTTGATGGGAATTCGTGAAAGTTGGTGAGTTTGCTGACTTTGATGGCTTCTGTGAAAGTTCGTGAGTTGGTATTCCAGCCTTGTCAAACGGCGACTCCTCGGCACATCACAGAGTGATGTGCATCAACTGCTTGCCGAGGTTGGCCGGTTAGGTTCCGGTTAGCTGGTTAGAGGCTAGGGTTAGAGGTTAGTGTTAGGCCAGGGTATCAATATATAAAAAACGGGGGAGAAGGAAATGATGGCCAGATTGATGCGTCTGATTTGTGTAGTTTGTTCACCTCACGAACTTTGATCATGAGCACCCACGACAGGATGACCGTTCGAAACGCGTTTGCAGGTTCTGCAGGTCAGAAGTTGAAACCCCAGAGCATGCTCTCCTAGGATGTGACGCTTCACCTGAAGTTGTGCACCTAAGAAGCAGTTTTTTGGTTCAACTATTCGCGACTGCACCGAACCTGCGCCGTCTCATGGAGAAACCAAACTTGACATTGATCAAGTTCTTCAAATCCATGGTTTACGAATGTTCAACAATCCCCTTAGTGGCCAAATTTGCACATGAAGTTCTTGAGGTTTTCTATGCGAACGCCGTTGTTAGGTTATAATTGTGGCTGGGTACTAATGTTCATTCCGGTGTTCAAAATTTCTGCTTCTTTTAGTCGTCTGGGTTCTACAGCGTGACGGGAAACTGGGTGCATGAGCTCGGCTTGGATGGCTTCTAGAGGCGAGGGACGATGGTGTAAATATAAAGCCTGTATTATGCCTGGATACTTCCTCAAACCGGTGTTCCTAAGCGGGACCGTGCCGTGTAATACTACCTACCTACCTACCTACCTGGGAATTCACCATCAAAGTGATAAACTTTCACAAGTTTAAGCGAAGTAACGAAGTGACAAAGGTGACTACTACTCGGAACGGACTTTCAGGTTTAGTACCGTGGTCCTTCAGTCCCGTCACCAACTGGCATGCGACCTTGAGGTGGCAAGAGATCTCAGACTAATGAGATCGGCCATGTGGTGGCGTCAACAAAGCGTTGGCCAGAAATGAGCGGCGGCCGGGACTACACCAAGTTAATGAGAGGTCCAAAAGAGGATCGGATGGATGATGGATCATGGATAGCATCACGGCACTCGGTGAATTCCGAAGTTGAACTTCGTTATGGTCGCTTGGCAAAGCTCAACACGAGTTCCTCGATATATAAAGCCCAAATTCCCCAAAACAGCCCAAACTCGGCAGCAATGGCCCCGCCATATGTCCTGAAAAAGAGAATCAGCATATTTCACTATCGAACAAGTGGGGCTCCAAAATCAACCAGCCGACAGCCCCTATCCAAAACGATCGTGTGCCTTTTAGGGTGAGTTATTTTTGTTCTTTGTTCTTGCCTCGGCGCGCCGACAAAGCATCATAACAACATTTCTTTCTTCGTTCTTCTACCTTCACTTTTTGCCCCTGTCTCTGCGATCCTAGGGCTTTCAGTAGTTCTGGGGATCAGACGGCACTGCTGGTGATATCTCTACGAGGAATGCCTCAGCATCATCAAGAAAGCAACACCACAACCACAATAACGCGCGTCCGCGCTACGGCCCCAACGCTCCTGCTCGGTAAGTCTCGTTCAAGGAAGATGTATTAGATGGATGCTAATATGACATGGAATAAAGGAGACCGGCCGACGCCCCAATTGTACGGCTGCCGTCGTACAAAGAGCTCACTGCCGCCTTGCGCTGCGACGACGTCCACGGCCCGCCCACCCCCACTGCACACGGCGTGAGGAGCAGCCTGCTCACCCATGGGGTCATTCACCTGCCGCCGTTGAATGTGCCAGTGGTAAGTCCTTCCTTCGTCTCGCGTGTGAACGAGCTGACCGACGCCTCTTAGCCTACGAGCCCGTCTCTGCGTCTGCATCTGCGTCCGGCCCCTCCACCCACGCCTCTGTGTCTGTGTCTGCGTCTGCCTCCTCCTCCTCCTCCTCGTCCCCCTCCTCCACCTCGAACCTCACCAAACTCCTCAACGGCAACGCCTGCAAGCACCCCGCCCCCTCATATACGTACAAAGAGCACGAAGCGAGCGAGGACAAGCCCCCTGAGACGAAGCGTTATCTCGACCTCTCCGTGCACTGTCCCCTCCCTTCCCAGCGGGTGCCCTCGCCGTATGTGGATTCGCAGAGCATGGACCCTGCAGGGTCGCGTGGGGTGGGACAGTGCGGGGGGTATTCGCCGCAGCACAACCATAACACCCGTTACGCCTCTGTGGGGCGCCCGGGACCGGACAAGGACACGGGGGGTGCAACGCGCAAGGCCACGCGCACCCGGCGTCGAGCCTGCCTGTAGGGCCTGCGTCTGCTTCGTCCCTTGGTACGTCTTTGCCTCGTCCTCTTCCCCCCTCCCCCCCTCTTCCTTCCCCCCTCATTTGTCTTCCCCCCTTACGTACTCAACTTGAACACCACCCCCACAGGCTACGACCTAACCCACCCATCCCCCGACTCAAGTTCTCGGGGAGACAGCCGTTGTCGTGCTACTTTTGTAGGAGGCGGAAGATCGCGTGTGGGAGGTCGCAGGGGAAGGTGGGTGGTGGGCAAGGGCAGGGGCAGGGGCAGGAGAGTGAGGCGTGCAAGTGAGTTACGCGTACTTCGTACGCTCGTTTGTTTTACTCTGACTTCTACCCTTCATTTTTCTCTCGTTTGGTCACCCTTCCTCCTACTCGCTCGCTCTCTTCCCTTCCCACCGTGCTCTCCACCCACTCGCCCTCACCCCCGCTCTCCCTTGCCTCCCCTCGTCGTCCTGTGCCCTTATTGTCTGTTTCCTTCGTCCTTCGGCCTTCGCTCCTTCGTTATCGCGAACTCCCCTCCTTTCTTTTTTGTATTCTTCTTTTTTTCTTGTTTTATTCTTCTCTTGTTTTATTCGTCTCCGTTTTCGTCTTCCTCCTCTCTTCCTTCCATCATTTCTTATCCCCTTTAAAACAGACGCGTACTAACTCCCCACCTCTTTTAAAAGCCAATGTGTGCTCCGCAACCTCGAGTGTCATTACCCGATCGTTTCGTTTCGGGGGGAGCATAATCGGATAACGAGTGCGGCGCGGAAGGGGTTGTCTGTTTCGTCGGGTGGGGTGTCTGCCAGTGGGGGTTGAGTGGGGGTGCGGGGGCGGGGGCGGGTGGAGTGTCTGCCAACGATTGGTGATGGTGTTGCGAATTAATGCAGCTCGGCATCTGACCGATAATATTACTAATACAGACAGTTCAAGTAGATAGTATAGAATATTCTAGATATGTAGTATATAAGCTTGCAGTACAATCCTGCTATAGCATCTGTTTGCTCTAAAGCAGTCTTCCAACCAACAGTGCTATTGCAAACTTACTCTACTCTTCATCTAATCTCACCTTCCCCACTTTTACTTTGAACAGAACATGGTGGTTTTGGACCTTCGTGAGGCTGACAGCAGGATCACAGGGTTCGCGCACAAAGCAATGACTGCAGCTGCAAAGGGAGCCACCACAGTTCAATTTTAACGTCTAGTCAGACTTTCCTTTTCAAACACATGTACAATTACAATACCGAATCTCGGCCGACTTTACGTGTTCACTGCCCAGAAACTCACCGGAGAAGCTCTCGAATTGCGATCATAAGCTCATGATTAAACCAGCTTAAGTAACAGCAACTCCAACATGCGGAATGCTTGGATTTCAACCGAGGCACAAATGCTTGTTCAATAACCGATAGGCTGGATTCGGGCGAAATATCGAAGCTGCTATTCGAGACCTTTTCGTCCGTTCATTTTATTCGCGCGCTCGGGACTGGACATGGGCGGAGCTTGTCGAACTTAGTGCGTTGATGCGTTTTGCTCAAGTACGAACATATTATGTTCAATAAACGGATTCCACCATTCAAAAACTACTAGATAGGACTGATCGCAGGAAGCGGCCCGCCCATAGTATGAGCATTAAATGGCTTTTGCGAAATCAAGGTTCCAGAGCCAGTGTACGAGTTGAGGGCGGGCGGGGCTTTCAACGGGTGACACTCCGTGTTGAACACATCTGTGAATCATGAGAATATTACCGCTAGACGCTCGGAGGGTTGACGCACAGTCGTTCAGGCTGATATGCTCCGGGTCGTCAAAGTCAAATACCTGAATCGCAATGAGCAGCGACAACGACGCAGATAGAAAGTTGATTTAGGACGTACAGGTACTTTAGCACCTCGGCAAACCTTGAAAGTATAGCAAAATTAACTTGTATCCACATTTCACCAAGACAGCTATCCTCACCAGAAACTTTCGGTCATGTCAAAGAGTCCTCTAGCTGGGTTATTTACATCGTTGAGGGAAGCGAACGCAACACCGTCGGGAGGCGGCAAGAACTTGTTGAATGACGCGATTGCCGCTGCCGCGTGATCAAGGTATTTTGTGTCGCCAGTTACTTCGATCCGCGAGTTAGCCACAATACGACGAAGTATCGAAACATTACGTCGCCAAGCCATGAAATTGCTCTCTAAAACTGACGGCGTAGGTGATTTAGACCCTGAGCAGATGATACAACCTGAAAGTTATACCCTCTGGGCGCTGCTTGTAGTCGGGAGTCGTGATGTAAAACCCATGCTTATTGTAGAAAGCTATCTGGTCGGCTGTGATGGTGTCCCCGGTGAAATTACCGTCGGAGCTAATGAACGCAAAGTCTTCTGGACCGATACCCGTTCTAAAGCTTTATGAACATTGAAGGGAAATATGGTCAACAAGTTGACGCACGCAGTACCGGCATATGTGTTCTGGATCGTTTGTTAGCTCAAGTAGTAGGAAACAAAGATACATTAACTTGTCCAGCATCCATCATTGAGTTCCAGCGCAATATTGACAATGGTCTGGTTCTTCAGCAGCTTGCCGCCTGACAAAACCATGAGAAGTGTCATCTTCTGCAATTCCGAAACCTTGTTTTACCGAGGAGCCAATTTCCAGCATAGAAACAGGCTAGATGTCTGAATAGGTTTTGGTCAAAGCGAACACGAGTCAAAATGGAATTATGCACGATCCAATATGGCGTATCAGACCCTGGTCGTCGAAGTCGGCGAGATAGAAGTGGTTCCCCACAGTGGAAGTCTACAAAATAACATTAATGACTCTGCATCACGAATGAGCAACCTCATGTTAGACCGACCTTCAACAAAGTCTTGATGGATGAATCAATCGCTGTCTATTGTGGCAGTTGTTAACGAATCACCATGAATGGGAACGAAATGTACCTTCCAAGTGTCGATGAAAATATTATTGTTGGTGTTAGTAAGGCGCGCGTATTTGAGAAGATATTCGAAGTACGAATCACTTCCGCCACCCCAACCCTACGGATGAGATTAGTAATTCCCAGGAGGGACAAAGCGATGTCACTGACAACGTAGGCACCGTCGAATTGACCCGATACGGGGTCGATAAATCGTGCTGCAAGACCTAAGCAGGGCCTCGATGAGTGAAGCGACTGGGAAGTTTATTAACCAAAACTAGCCTGGCAACGGAGCGGCCTGTGAAGAAATAGTCAGTAAGGGCAAGGCTTAAATGAACGTAGCGCACAAGGTTCGCAATGTGTTCAACGGATTTAGCCGTCAGATCAGAGTATGTTGCATTTCCCGTGAATTTGCTCAAAGTGACCCATTCCAAAGACAGCGTTCCAGCCTCGGCGATGTTTGTCTTTGAAATAAAGTCAGGATAATGAAAAATAGAGGAACATGAATTAAAACCTACAACTGCAATCTCTGGCGTATTGTCGCTGAAATCGATATGGCCAAAGGGCAGATCATTGTTCTGGTTCAAATGCGATCGTTAAGGTACACAACCATTTAAAGTAAAGTACGTACTCCGACCCAGGCAAAAGCCAGCTTATCGGCGACCTCCTTGGCTTTGGTGAGCAGAATAGGATGTTGTTCTCCGCTGAGCTCGTACGCGGACAGCAGTCCGCCCACGAAGCGGATCGTGGTTTCGAAGACGCTTTCAACATGAATATCCAAATGAATACAGACACTAATTTTGTACCTGACGGTACCTCCTGCCGGCGCCACGCTAAAGTCGATGTGGCTTGAAAAGTTGACCGCCTCATTGAATAAATCCTGATGCGATTCTCAAAAATATTTCAGAACATTTGAAACGGAGAAAGTACAGTCTGGCCCATGACGAGCTGGAGTTCTTGTAAGCGGGATATCGTTTAAGTGCTAGCCAGGTAAACGAACCATCGTACTCTGAAAGCCAGCCCGATTCAATAATTGGATCCCGACGAATAACGAGGCAAATGACGCGCCATTGCATCGACAATCGTCGCTCCCCATCCGCCCAGGTCATCCTGAAAGCTCTTGCTTATGGGTAACAGTTCATCATGACCAAACGCAAACTTCCTGTGTTGAAATCAGTCTTTGTAGAAAATGGTGTGCGGACTGACTTACTTGTAGGCGGTGTAAGAAGTGAGGAAAATCTTCTCCGCTGCGTCGCGATTCGTTTTGTATTTGGCAGGGACCGTCAAGCCGAGATTTTGGACAGTGACTCCAGCAAGAGTGTAGGGCGATAGCCCAAGGAGTGTCAAGATGAATGGGAGACGCATTGTGCTGGGGGAACGGCAGCTGGAGTTTTCTGGCCGGCTTTATGCCCCTGCGACAGGTGCTTCTTGTACCGTTCGAGGAAAGAACCTGATCCCCAAAATTTATTCCTAGAATAATCCCGAGAGATGGGTTTAAAAAGGACAGATCGTTGATGAACGACATTCAGCTATTGTAGGTCCAGCAACAAGACAGGCCATAGATTAGTGAACACAAAGGACGCCTTACTTTTTCCAGGAGGATAATAGCAGAGGAGCTCTGAGGGGTAGCAGCAGCTAAGTAGCTTGGGCCTGGAAATAAACTTTAGCCAAAGATGGAATCGAGGAACAAACACCATCAGAATTTCAGGAAGGAAGTTCAGCCCACCATGAACACATGGACGCGGAAACGGAGATATGTAGGGTGCAGAAGGGGACTCATCCAGATCTTCTTTGCCACTCCACTTCTTCCGAATATTCATCTGAGTTGGACTCGCGTCGCCCAATAAAGCCTTTATCGAGCGGCTGTGTCGACTCCACCCAGCTTGAACGGAGTAGCAATTCCTGAGGCCACAAAAGAATTCTGACGACTTGGTATCGTAGAGCAAACGCAATACTCGTGAGGATTGGGAATATGAGATCGATTGACAATGTGGCCCAGAGGATATCTGGAGAGATAGAAGTGGCGGAAATATCCAAGTGATAGTGATTGAAACGCTTTGCAATGAAAAGCTCCGGCTCGCACCGATAACCATACTGGGCGCATAGCCCATTGTCCGTGCATCCATCTGCTTCTCGGGTCAACGATCGACCCCCACAACAATCTTAAGTCCGGATACCTGCATTATCAAAACCATAGATAGGCCAAGTCTAGTTCTAGACGTTGGTCGAGAAACAATGGGAAACGTTTGAAGGATAGGCGTGTTGAGGATACGGAAGAATCTCGAACCCGTAAACTGAAAACCGCCGGCTAGGTGAGGTGCAGCGAATGATGAACACCGACTTGCAAAAATGATCGCTGGTCCAAGCCAAAAAAAAAAAAAAAAGGAAGTTAAAGAAGGAGGCCAAAACTCAAAAGAGGTTGATGCAATAACAGCTGGGGCAAGGAAGACTATATAAAATCCATCTCGTCTGATGAGGGCTGTATTCGTATTCCGTATTTATTGCGGTTCCGAAGCGGGTCGACATCTCAAGCGGGTTTGGGAAGGCTAGTGACGTCGACGTAGCTTTGTGGTAGAGGGCATTCCGAGGGCCTTGGCTTATTCATTGCACAGTGACAAAGGTGTTCGGTGGAGGCACTTGACAGGAGCACGGTGCATGACAACATGTATAATGCAGCGAACAAGATGGATGCGGAGAGAAAAAATAGCCGACAGTGAAAGTAATTGGCAGAGCCTAGGATAAATTCGTGGAGAGAATTGGAGTGCGCTGCTGGCAAGACGAAACCTTCCTGATACCTCGAATGCAGAAGACAAGCAGAAGACGTCTGAGTACTTGGCAGCAGCTGGGTATGAGCGCGTTCGAAAGAGCTTGATATTCGAATAGTGGCAAAACCCGAAAGCGCCGCTGGAAGGTATAATCTAGCCATAGCCCTGAATATGAGAGCCTCAAACTGCTCGAACAGTTGAAAACGATGGGAGAACAGGACAGAAACATGACCAGCACAGCCACACAAATGCCTTGCCATGAACTTTCATGACGCGAAACGGCGGCGGTCTTCAACCTCACCCAACGAACTTGAACCACCATCTAAACGGCCGGAATCCGAGTCGCAAATATTGTCTCCTGGGCTCGTAGGGATCCGCGAACTCCATGATGAAATTGGAACGAAACATCTTGATGGGCTTGATGACTTTGAGGCGAATCATCTTCAACTTTTTCAAGACATCCACGAACCAGAAAGGAACCATTCAAGTTCTAGCATACGGCGGAGGCCAATCTTAATTCCCGATTTGAGGAATCACGCACTCACACCCGCCCTCAAACGGCCACAAACCCAGAGAACGCGCACCGTCGAGTCCCTCGTCGAACGGGGCTTTCCGTATTCGCGGTCTGCAATATCTAATTATAAAGTTTGGGTGCAATCCGCTGAGACTCTGCTAGCAAACTCAACGCACACACCTCCTGCGTGAACGCGCTTGCGTTCTCCTCGCTTGATGGACGATTCCTCGCGAGCGGCGGGGACGGTTCGTTTTGCTTAAGGTTTGACTGCGCGCGGACTAAGTGTATTCCTTTCAGACTTGGACATCCACCTGTGGGACTTGCACGAGGAGCGCGTCAGTTCGCCATGTTTCTCCTTTACAGGGCCCCGGGTACGTCCCAGTTCAGGTGTTTTGTGGTGTAGCTCATGTAATAATGGCAGAGAAATATATTCGTCTTGTCGTTCAGCGCACACGACCGATTTCTTTTCTCGTGCGTCATACTCAAATCTTCCCTCTCGCGTAACCTAATTCATTAAAAGGGGAGGCGCAGACGAGATCGTGCTCAAGTTCGATGCCTCGCAGCTAGAACGGCCGCTCAACCCCCAGCTACCGCGCTCCCCAGACAATATATTCCGGCAGCACGACGTGCGCTTCTTCGTATATAGTACAAAACCCTTTCTAATGGATTTCCAGGGCAGCATCCGCGGCATCGCCCCCCACCCCACTCAAGACGATATTTTCATCACCGGGAGGTTCGTGCCCGCCTCCCAATAAATATCCTCAGTATTAAAACGTGTGACTAACAAAGCGAGGACGGCCGCCTCATCCTGCACGACTCGCGCGTGCCTCCGACCACACGCGGCACCGCCCGCGCGCAGGATACGATCCAGCTCACTGCAGAGGTGACGGGCGTGCAGTTCCACCCTCACATGGAGCACGTCTTCGTCACCTCCGACGGGCATGGTCATGTGTGTCTGAGGGATACGCGGATGGCGTTTGGAAGGGCGGGGGCGGGAAGGACACAGGACGGGGTTGTGCAGATCGTGCGTGCCTGCCTTATTTTGCCGACCAAGCGCGTAACGAGCAAGGTCTAGTATAACACGAAGCTGTCGCGGCGCAATCGGGCATATTTGAGCAATCCCGAAACGAGCAGTGTGTCGTTTAATCGGCAAGGTGTGTTTTTCTTCCTTCTTATTTTTCTTGAATGTGGTTAATTTTTTGATCGCTGTTGCAGGGACGCAGCTCGCTGTGACGATGCTCGTGAGCCACTCCACCTGCACATGCCGCTGATTCATTCATTGACACTACCCGCGCGAAGCACTACTTCCCCACAATCTACGCGCTTAATGACCTAGACCCGCTCGCCGTGTGCAGCGCTGCGGATCTGCCGGACGGTACCCCCGTCCCGCGCGGGGAGAGGTCGTATGGGAATGCGTGTACGATGAAAGTGCGTTTCTCTCTCTCTCTTTCTCTCTACGCCCCGTTCCATTATCATTTTCTTCTTTTACGCGCGCTAACTACACCCACGGCAGCACGGCGCCTTCGGCGGCCCCGGGTTAGACGAGGACGTACTGTACATCGCAGGCAGCGACGACTTCCGCGCGTACGTCTGGGCGCTGCCGCCGTCCGCGGTGCTCGAGGCGCAGCGCAGCGTGCTCTCGCACGCGGAGTGGGAGGCGGGGGAGCATGTGGGCGTTACGGGTGCGTCTTTCCTCCCCTCCCACTATCCACCATCGAAGCGCGCGTATGTACTAACCAAGGAACACAGCCTTCGCAGAGAGCGCGACGGGCCCGCGCACACTCCCCGCTCAGCTGCAGACCCCGCGCGCGCGCCTGAGCGGGCATACGTCGATCGTGAACACGGTGCTCGTGCACCCGCGCATGCTGCTCGCGGCGACTGCGGGCGTCGAGGCGGGGATCGTGCTGCACGGTGCGGTGGATTCGCTGGTTGGGGGAATGAAGAGGACGCCGGCAAACGTACGCGGGCTTGGGGAGGAGTGGGTGCCTGAAGAAGGGGAGGGGGAGGGTGCGGGTGGGGACGGGGACGGGGAGGAAGTAGAGGGCGAGGGGCAGGGCGAGGAGTGGCAGGACGAGCAGAGGGTGACGATAAGGTTGTTTGACCAGTGCGTTTTTTGTCTCTCGCTACTTTATTGAGGCTCACAAGGGATACGTAGCCTTCTGCGAAGGGAGGATGCTCAGGCGGATGTGTTTGATGTTCGGCGGTGGTTTGGCGAAGGGCTTGACGACTCTGGATCGGATGAGGATGAGGGTGGAGACGCGGAGTCGGAGGAAGACGAAGAAGAGGGTTCGGAGTCGGAAGAAGAGGAGCCGGGAGTGGAGGAGGCAATGGATTCCAGTGTGAATGCGGAGGATGAAGATGCTGATGAAAACATGGACATGGAGGATCCTCCTGAGGACGTTGGGTGATGTATGGCCTATCTATGGTATTGATAATGCAGGTTTTCGGACTTGAGATTGTTCTAGGCCGTCTCGGACGGTCATTGATCTGAGAAGTAAATGGATGGACGGACAATGGGTTATGCGCCGAATATAATTATCGGTGCGAGTCTGAGCTTTTCTTCGCAACGCGTTTCAATCACTTGGATATTCCCGCTATTTCTATCCGCAGAACGAGAGCTCTCAAGCCATTGCTTTTGCTCATAACAAGTTGTCAGAATTCTTTTATGACCTCTGTCGCGCCTGCAGGAACTGCTACTCTTACTCAAGCTGGGACCTGGTGGACTCAACAGAGCCGTTCGGCAAAGACTTTACTGGGCGACGCGGGGTCCGACTCAGATGAATATTCGGAAGAAGTGGAGTTGCAAAGAAGATCTGGACGAGTCCCATGAGCAGGACCTCGTCCGGGGGCCACACTGTCGAATTGACCCGGCGTACTGTGCTATTTTTGCAACGCGACTGAACGCGCACTTCAGACGTTTCCGCATCTCAACTCAAACTAGACTGAGAATTCACGGACGATTGCCCTCTGGCTATCCATTGAAGCATGAGTCAAGACATCCCCATGCTCACGGACAAGCTTAAACCGCATACTGCATCCCTCGCGGTATTTCTCAACGTTGTCAAAAAATGTCCTTCTGCACCCTACATATCTCCGTTTCCGCGTCCATGTGTTCACGGTGGGCTGAACTTCCGCATTCTGGTTCCTGAAATTCTGATGGTGTTTGTTCCTCGATTCCATCTTTGGCTTAACGTGGCCTCCAGCCCCAAGCTAGCCGCCACCCATGCCTCAGAGCTTCTCTGCTATTAAGCCCCGTGGAAAAATTAAGGCGTCCTTTGTGTTCACTAATCTATGGCCTGTCTTGTTGCTGGACTGACAACAGCTTAATGTCGTTGATCAACGATTTGTTCTTTTTTTAGCCCATCTCTCGGGATTATTCTGGGAATAAAATTTGGGGATCAGGTTCTTTCCTCGAGCGGTACAAGAAGCACCTGTCGCAGGGGCATAAAGCCAGCCAGCAAAACTCCAGCAGCCATTCCCCCAGCACAATGCGTCTCCCATTCATCTTGACATTCCTTGGGCTATCCTCCTGCACTCTTGCTGGAGTCACGGTTCAAAATCCTGGCTTGACGGTCCCTGCCAAATACAAAGCGAATCGCGACGCAGCGGAGAAGATTTTCCTCACTTCTTACACCGCCTACAAGTCAATCCGCACATCATTTTCTACAAAGACTGATTTCAACACAGGAAGTTTGCGTTCGGTCATGATGAACTATTACCCATAAGCAAGAGTTTTCAGGATGACTTAGGCGGATGGGGAGCGACGATTGTTGATGCAATGGCGCGTCATTTGCCTCGTTATTCGTTGGGATCCAATTATTGAATCGGGCTGCTTTCAGAGTACGATGGTTCGTTTACCTGGCTAGCACTTAAACGATCTCCCGCTTACAAGAACCGCAGCTCGTCATGGGCCAGACTGTGCTTTCTCCATTCCAAACCTTCTGAATGTTTTTTAAAATCGCATCAGGATTTATTCAATGAGGCGGTCAACTTTTCAAGTCACATCGACTTCAGCGTGGCGCCGGCAGGAGGCACCGTCAGGTACAAAATTTGGTGACTGTATTCATTTGGATATTCATGTTGAAAGTGTCTTCGAAACCACGATCCGCTTCGTGGGTGGACTGCTGTCCGCGTACGAGCTCAGCGGAGAACAACATCCTATTCTGCTCACCAAAGCCAAGGAGGTCGCCGATAAGCTGGCTTTTGCCTGGGTTGGAGTACGTACTTTGATTTAATTGTGTTTGTGCATCTTAACGATCACATTTGAACCAGAACAATGATCTGCCCTTTGGCCATATCGACTTCAGCGACAATACGCCAGAGATTGCAGTTGTATGTTTTAGCTCATGTTCCTTTATTTCTAATCGTCCTGACTTGATTCCAAAGACAAACATCGCCGAGGCTGGAACGCTGTCTTTGGAATGGTTCACTTTGAGCAAATTCACGGGAAATGCAACATACTCTGATCTGACGGCCAAATCCGTTGAACACATCGCGAACCTTGTGCGCTACGTTCATTTAAAGCTTGCCGTTGCTGATATTTCTTCAAAGGCCGCTCCGTTGCCAGGTTAGTTTTGGTTAACAAACTTCCCGGTCGCTTCACTCATCGGGGCCCTGCTTAGGTCTTGCAGCACGTTTTATCGACCCCGTATCGGGTCAATTCGACGGTGCCTACGTTGTCAGTGACATCGCTTTGTCCCTCCTGGGAATTACTAATTATCCCTAGGGTTGGGGTGGCGGAAGTGACTCGTACTTCGAATATCTTCTCAAATACGCGCGCCTCACCAACACCAACAATAACATTTTCATCGACACTTGGAAGGTACATTTCGTTCCCATTCATAGTGATTCGTTAACAATTGTCACAATAGACAGCGATTGATTCATCCATCAAGACTTTGTTGAAGGTCGGTTGAACATGAGGTTGCCCATTCGTGACGCAGAGTCATTTTGTAGACTTCCACTGTGGGGAACCACTTCTATCTCGCCGACTTCGACGACCAGGGTCTGATACGCCATGTCGGATCGTACGTATTTCCATTTTGACTCGTGTTCGCTTTGACCAAAACATATCCAGACATTTGGCCTGTTTCTATGCTGGAAATTGGCTCCTCGGTAAAACAATATTTCGGAATTGCAGAGGATGACACTTCTTATGGTTTCGTCAGGCGGAAAGCTGCTGAAGAACCAGACCATTGTCAATATTGCGCTGGAACTCAATGATGGATGCTGGGCAAGTTAATGTATCTTTGTTTCCTACTACTTGAGCTAACGAACGATCCAGAACACATATGCCGGTACTGCGTGCGTCAACTTGTTGACCATTTTCCGTCACTGCTGATAAAGATCCAGAACGGGTATCGGTCCAGAAGGCTTTGCATTCATTAGCTCCGACGGTAATTTCACGGGGGACACCATCACAGCCGACCAGATAGCTTTCTACAATAAGCATGGGTTTTACATCACGGCTTCCGACTACATTCAGCGCCCAGAAGGTATAACTTTTAAATTGTATCATCTGCTCGGGATCTAAAGCACCCACGCCTTCATTTCAGTTTTAGAGAGCAATTTCATTTCTTGGCGACGTAATAATTGTTTCGATACTTCGTCGTACCGTGGCTAACTCGCAGATCGAAGTGACTGGCGACACGAAATACCTTGACCGCGCGGCAGCGGCAATCGCGTCATTCAACAAGTTCTTGCCGCCTCCCGACGGCGTTGCGTTCGCTTCCCTCAACGATGTAAATAACCCAGCTGCAGGATTCATCGATATCACGGAGAGCTTTTGGTGAGGGTAGCTGTCTTTGTGAAATGTGGATACAAGTTGATTTTGGTATACTTTCAAGGTTTGCCGAGGTGCTAAAGTACCTGTACGTCGTAAATCCACTTTCTCTGTGTCGTTGCTCATTGCGATTCAGGTATTTGACTTTTGACGACCCGGAGCATATCAGCCTGAACGACTGTGCGTCAACCCCCCGAGCGTCTACCGGTAATATTCTCATGACTCACAGATGTGTTCAACACGGAATGTCACCCCTTGAAAGCTCCGCCCGCACTCAACTCGTACGCTGGCTCTGGAACTTTGATTCCGCAAAAGCCGTTTACTGCTCATACTATGGGCGGGCCGCTTCCTGCGATCAGTCCTATCTAGTGGTTTTTGAATGGTGGAATTTATTTGTTGAACGCGACATGTTTCGTACTCGAGCGAAACGCATCAACGTACTTAGTTTGACGAGCTCAGAAAAAAAAAACGTCCGCCTATTTTGACGCTCGTGTCTTAAGTCGGATGACGACATAAGTTGTAAGAACATGTTACACTGCGGGCTCCTGTAGAGCAAGACGGCCATCGTACTAAAAGATTTCATGTGTTTTCAAGTTCGGCAGATCAATGTTGCGGGCGCGGGGCGTGGAGAAATCGGAGCGCCACGGTTGAAAGTTGTGGTTGAAAAATTAAAACAATTCTGCGTTTTTCCGCTTGCTCCTATCAGCTATCAGGACCGCTATACCATCTTATATTTTGCGCTTGTTCTTTGTGTTGATGACGCGCCTTGAGTATTAAGACAAGACAACCGATCTCGAAATCACAGACCCCATACTCGGACCCGGGGAATCACAAGGATAATGAATTTCCCATATCGATTTCATGTGATTTCTGGATCTGCGTCGGGTGGCGTTGAGCTTCGTGCCGCGTGAAATGATTATCCTGACTCTTACATGTATCCTGGTGGATACCTACACAATACAATTTTTGGATGTTACACATCTGCATCGATATCAAATTTCAATGTCATCCCGACGTGCTGTGCATTCAATTCAGTTCAGTTCTTTTCAAGTTCGTTTAACTTCTTTTGTTCAATTTGTATACAGTGCGTAGTTCCGCGCCGGTTCGAGGAACGATTTTACACTGACAGTGAGAGTCACGGTCTCCATAGGAGCGCGATAGAATATCTGCTCAAGAACGCGCCGAGTCGTCAGTTCTCCATCATTCCTGTAATTCTCCGTACGACAGTTTTCTAGATTTACAGGCAGGACTAGTACTGTGTGACGACTTTCAACCAAAGGGCTCCGGTTCCTCCCGAAAATCCAACCGCCTCTGACCGATTCCTGAAAATTCAATCAATTATCACATGAAATCGTTGTGAATATGTCCCTGATCGATTGTCACGACGACTGGGATATCCGAGTCGATATCGATTTCATATGATTTTGGGAGCCGGAGTCTCGCCGACCTCCGGATGGTTGAAATTTCGAAGTTGAACTGTATGTCTCTTGGCAAGCTTAGGAAAAATATGAAAAATGACCTAGATCTCGAACCGGAATATATATGTGGCGTCGAGCTCCGCGCCGCGTGAAATGTTGCAATTGGTGGATACCTGCACAATACAAATTTTTTGGCGACATCAAATTTCAATGTCATTCCGCCGCGACGTCGACGTGCATTCGAGTTCAATTTATATGTATGTAGTTCCGTGCCGGTGCGAGGAATGAACCACGATTTCAAGTAGACTGAGACCACACAGTGACAGGAGCGCGACAGAAATTGAATTGAGATATCTGCTCAAACAACGCGTTATCCGGATCCGGATTTGAGTCGTCTTTGAGTCGTACGCGTAACCTGGCGGCCTCCCCATCCCCATCCCTATCCTCTATCACATCCCACTCTGCCCCATTCCTTCCGCACCGACGTCCCCTCAATGACGCGTTTCTGACGTACTGTTACTGTCGCTTCCCCGCTCACCCCACTCACGCTAAATCCAATTCGGGGTAAATGCAGATTGGGGATCGTTTGCCCCAGATCTGGCACCGGGCCGTGCCCCGCATATGCATGCGCATCTCCAGTTGGGCGTCGGGCGACCTCGTCGCTCGAAACGGATACGCGCGGAATTGAAGGGGAAAGAGATAGGATTTGGATAGGAAAGGCAAGGAAGCGAAGCACCTAATAGCCTTCTCATCTCGTTATACTTATAGCTCATCGCTTCGCGGCTGGCCCCGCCCGCCCGCCGAATGGGATCAAATCGACTTCCCTTCCTTCCCTCTTCTATCCTTCCATCCTTCCACCCCTGATATCCTTCGCGGGAGCAAAGCAGAGGTAATTCCATTCCATTCCATTCGTCTATAGAGTGGCAGGCAGGGTAGCTAAGCTATACTACGTCTATGTGCATGTGCAGGGTGCGTCTATCTAGGTAAGTAGCGAAAACAACAAGTGGGGTAGTGTACAATATGTAGGGAGGTGAGGTATTTGTAGCGCGAGCGGGCGAGCGAGCATGGGGAGCGGCGCGCATGGAGGTCTGGGAGGGAGGGCGCATGGAGGTATGGGAGGCATGCAAGTAGACCGAACGAAGGCGAAGGCGAAGGGAGGGAGGGAGGGGGCGCATACGACGTCGGTCGCGGTGGTGGAAAAGCTACCAAGGAGGGCAACAGAAGGAAAAGTGGGAGATCTCTATGGTATACGAATATGAGACGAGAATACGAGTAGATGGATATGAGAATATGAGCGTAAAATAGCCGATGAGATGAGATGAGGATACATATGTGCGTTCAGCATTCCGAGTCTAGCTGGATTCCAGTGAGGGTCGAAAAATTGGTGGGTCTTGCGTGTGCGTGGTGGGCCGTACGCAGGATGGGGGAATGGTGGGAAGGAAGAATAGATGGTGGTGGCGGAATGGTAGCGGCGCCCGTCCCCCAGCTCATACGCGCGCCCGTACTCCAGCTCGGGGGGAGGGAGGAACACAGACGCCCAGCGCCCGCCCACCCTCCTCAAACCCCCACCCCAAACTCCCCCCTCGACGCCGCCTCAAACAGACTAAACCCCGGCAGCGCCACCTTCTCCCTCTCCCTCCCATGCCCTTGCCCGTCTCCAAACTCGTCTTCACCCCCACCGTCCCGCGGACTCCCCGCCCTCGAGCCCGCCCTCGAATTCGCACCCCCGCTCCCATTCCCATTCCCACCACTCACAGGACCCGAATACTCCCCCGCCACCCCCAAAGACAAAGGCAACTTCAGCGGCGCCAGCCTAATCGGCGGGCTCCCGCTCCTCGACCCAGGCACGCTCGACGACGCCGAGGTCCACCCGCTCCAGCTCGTGCTCGTGCTCGTGCTCGCGGAGCTCGCCCCGGAGGCTGTCCCGTTATGCGGGGAGGAAGAGAGCGAGGAGGCGAACGAGCCGGGGAGGTGCGGGTGGGGGAACGAGGGCCAGGAGGTCGTGCGCGTGTACGCCGACGAGGGATGCGTATGCGCCGACGGGGGGTACGAGGGCGTGTACGGCGACGAGGGCGCGGTGCTGTGCGGCGAGTGGGAGTTCGAGTTGGCGTTCGGGGAGGACGCATGCGAATGCGAAGAGGAGGAAGGGTGCGAAGAGGAAGAGGACGCGTGTATCGGCGTCATCCCAAACGCCATCCGCACGCTATGCGCCAGATGCTGCGGATGCGGCGTCCCCCCTCCACCTCTGTCGGGACCAGCGCCATTCGGGCCCTCAGGCGAGAGCACCAACGGCGGCGGGCTCGGCGCGCGCGACTGTAGCGTTAAAGTACGCAAAGGCCCGAGGAAGGGCGACGTGCTGGGAGTGGGATGCCACGCCCCGCTCCCACTCGCACTCGAGTTATTGCTGTTGCTATTACTCCCACACCGCATCGTCAACATCTCCGAATCGCTCGCCGCGTCCCCGCTCGACGTCGGCGGGCTCGCGCTCGCCCGTCTGTCCTCGCCGAATGGCAGCGGATGCGAGGAGGTGGGCGACACGATGTGCGAGGCGGAGCGCGAGTGCGTGGACGGGGGCGGGAGGGGGAGGACGGCGGGCTCGCGGGAGGCGGGGGTCATCTGCCACGCGGGGCCGCTCAGCCGCCGATGGTTCTTGCTCGACTTTTCGCGCTCGCGGGCGTGCGAGAGGCGGTAGGGCGCTGCATCGTGGTCGTGCTGCGAGTGCGAGTGCGCATGAGGGTCGTGCGCTTGTGCTTGTTGTGCTTGTTGTTGCTGGGATGATGGATGAGGATGCGATTGCGATTCAGCCCGGCGCAGGGCCGCGGCGTGCCGGGCCTCGTACTCGGCTCTCCGCAGGGCCTCCTGGCGTTCGAGGGCATAGAGCTCGTCCATGGCGACGGTGGAGAGGGTGGTGAACGCCGAATGCGGGGGACGGCGTGATGCGTCGTGCGGGCGGTGTCCGTGGTCATCGCGGAGGTACTCCCGATCGACGTCCGTGGGCCGTGCGTACCCCGTATCCGCCTCGTCGTCGCTGTTTGCGCGGCTGCGGGCCTTTTTCTTGGGCGGGGCAGGATCGTTGGTGTGGATGCGCGAGTGCCGGGTCAGCTCGTCCGACCGCGAGAAACGTTTCTCGCACGAGGGGAACGTGCAGATGAACGGCTTTTCGCCGGTGTGTGTGCGGATGTGTCGGGTCTGCGTCGTCGAATGATAATTAAATAAAGAAAAAGAACAAAAAAATAACGAAAAAAATTGAGCACAGCCCGTGAAGCGAAAAAGCGACAGCACGAACCTGGTGCTCGAGACGGCTGAATGCACGGCCGCACAGAGGATATGGACACTTGTATGGGCGGGGCTGGGGGGCGGCCTGAGTGGCGGCCATAGCAGCGGACGGGGATGGTGGTGGAAGAGGAAGAGAGGCAGGAAGGCAGCCGGGGAAAGCCGCTCCTAGGGCTGGGCTGATCTGATGGCTTCCCCGCACCGATCATTATCCGAGATAATCATGGCCCGCCGCCTATCCGGTCCGTACACCGCAGACATGTGAATCCCACCCCTCATGTCTCTCAGTCTGTGCAGACCTGTGTCTCGGTCTCTGTGCCTCAGAATTCAAGGTCTAATCCAGCTTAGCCCAGAGCCTCCATTCCCACCCATCACCACCCCCTTTCAACCAAATCCCCAAACGTCACTGCCCCGCAACCGCCTCTATTTTAATTTAATTTACCTCGATCTCCCTCCAGGCCCCGCAAAGCCCCGCATACATGACGTTATCGCTGTCGGGAAAAAAATTGAACGAACCGATGTTGATGGCATGTGAATAATCCAGTGGGTCCATTGTGCAGCTCGCATCGTCGCGCATGTGAATTCAAGGATTGGCGTTGAGATGCCCAAAAGGCGATTGAGAAGCCGGTTTCGATACGGCGATTGCGCAAATTCACCGGCCGCGGAGAATCACAAACCCCATAAATTTAATTTTGGATACCGAATAGAGGCTGGGGAGGGCTGGGGCAGACCGGGACGTTATCCCAAGTCTTATCACCGCGGTTCCGGTTCTCTCCTTGAATTGATTGAGATCCTCCAGGCTTGCCTGGACCTGGATGCTCAGCTTACATGTAGAGTAGATTACCCCAGCCGCAGGCTAAGATCAAGTAATTTATTCGTGGCCAAGCTTGCGCAGTCTTTACAGTACGTCTGGCGATAAATGACTTCCGTATATATATCCTAGACCTCTTATCCCCACTGGTACTTTTATACATTATGCCTATAAAAAAATCTTCTCGCGCGCGCGGATCCATAGCAATCATATGAAATCGATATCTAAAGTTGTAAAGATTCCCCAGTCGTCCTGACAATCGAATCGATCAAGCACATACATTCACAACGATTTCATGTGATAATTGATTGAATTTTCGGGAATCGAGAGGCGGAAGGGTCGGGAGAAATCGGAGCCCTTCGGTTGAAAGTAATGCCCGCATCTAAAAAAATGTCGTACAGGAATGATGGAGAACTGTGGATATACGCCCGTTCTGGGCAGATATTCTATCGCTATCGCTATCGCGCTCCTATGGAGACTCAGAGCTCTCACTGCGTCTACTTAAAATCATTCCTCGAACCGGCGCGGAACTACGTACTGTATACAAATCGAATAAAAGAAGTTAAACAAACTTGAAAAGAACTGAATTGAATTGAATGCACAGCACATTGAAATTTGATATCGATGCAGATGCATAACGTCCAAAAATTGTACTGTATTCGTATACGCCACATATATATTCCGGTTCGAGATCTAGGTCATTTTTATTTTTTCTAAGCTTGCCAAGAGACATACAGTTCAACTTCGAAATTTCAACCATCCGGGGGTCGGCGAGACTCCCACCCACCCGGCTCCCAAAATCATATGGAATCGATATCGACTCGGGTATCCTTGTGATTCCCCGGGTCTGGGGTCTGTGATTTCGAGATCGGTTGGTTGGCCCCTTGGAGATTCAAGTCACGTCATACGAGGAGGAGGAGGAGGAGGAGGAGGAGGATATATTACTGCGGTGGTCCCTATAAGGAACAAGCAGGTATTGTACCGACATACACGCGTCCAATGTATGCTACAATCATCAACGGCCCAGTCGCTGTGGAAGCATAAGTACCCAGAAGTACCTACACACCTCACGAAAAAGCTAAGAAGACGGGTGAGTTTATGGAGCCCTGAATACGAGAGGGAAGAAGCGCGGGAACTCCTGGAATAAACCCAGGACGTCGAAGACGAACATGGCAAAAATGCGTACTGCCCTTCGTGACGGGATCAAACGCAACAAGAAGTCGTAACTTGACATCTGCGTATGGCATTCGTGCAGAGTCGGGTCGCATTCAGACAGCTTAATCAGAAAGCGACCTCTGATATCCACGAGCCGGGCGTTCGCGACACAGTCAAACAGAGCATGCACTTCGTCTTCGACAGCTCCTCGCGAGAGTATCAATATATTGGTTTGAGGAACGCGCAAAAGATGAGATGGCAACTTCGCCTAAATTTATTTACTGTTCCATCGCTGGAGGACGTTCAATTGTTTTCAACCACAACTTTCAACCGTGGGGGGCTCCGATTTCTCCCGACCCCGCGCCCCGCAACATTGGTGTATATAAGCCGTCGTGGGCAACCTGTGGTTACGAGTCCAAAATTTATTTAGGAATCGTTCTTGTGATCCCGTTTTCTGCCAAATTTCGGCAAAATTCAGCCCTCATTTTGGGATAATTCTAATCAACAACCCCCTGATTTGTAAGTCAAGATCTGATGGCAGCAGTAGGCGGGACGTGTTAGGGCTCTTCTTTGCGACGAAAAAAGGCCAGAATAAGGTTACAAAAATTCATTCGAAGGAAGAAACCGCTACTCGAATTGTTTTGGGCTGAAATCCGGGAATCAATCGCATTTTCACACTTTGGCTCTGCTGGAAGTCAAAAGAGTTCAGAAATAGTGGGGAAAAAACGAAAGAAAAAAAAAAGAAATTAGAGGAGACACGGGCACATACCCTAGAAAATATTGCTTCGTACCCGCAATGTGGCCAAAATCGACGGCGACAGGCGGGATAACGGTGTCAAACCCATTTTCAACCTCCGCTTCGGCCTCACGTGGGGGGTTGCTGGATAGGAAATTTCTATCCAGCAACCCCCGTACACCGACAAGGGGGGTTGCTGATTAGAATAATCCCTCATTTTGATTGAAGTTGTCGTTATTTGCTGACAATTTTGATGTCCATGTGATTTTGGTTACTTCCTCCTTTCAATAACCTGCAACCGTTTCTTTCCTTGCTGGTCACACAAATCCATTCCTACGTGTTTCTTATTTCTCTTATCCTGCCTGGTCCTACTGAACCGGCGGACAAAATCTTCGGTTTCATTCTCATCATTTATTAGCACAGCTTTCCGGCTCCGGCAGTAACCGACTTTCTGATGCTTGCTCATGTTTACTATTACGACTAATGGGTCTGGATTTTGCACTTTTCTCTATTCTCTCTTTTCCTTTGCCCCGGAATCCTCCGGGATTGGTAAGTGTGCTGGTCGTCTACAGCTATATAAAAACACTAAGGGATACGGCTCGAGGCAGCTATTGAAAAATGAGGAAGTTGTCTGTGTCCTTGCTTCACAACTTACCCCGAGCCCCTGGAAAATTTTGAAGGGGCTTCTGTAGCATATGAAACGATTTCTTTCTCCTCTGACTCTTTTACTGGGACAGGCGTGTTGTGTTTTGGAAGTTGCATTTGAGTTTGTACCTCACCTAATGTGACCGCCTATGACAACCCAAGCCTCAGCTCCAAACACAACAACCTCTTCCTGGCAAATTCTGAGGACATTATGCATGATATTGAGGGGCCTTCAAAATTTCCCAGAATTTATAGAAGAGCTGCGAGACTACTGTAGAATATTGATCTCTGACTGTGAACTTTTCCTTGGTATTTCCCCCTCTCTGTCTACCTTAGTTATTTAGTACGATGGTAGAGGACCAGTATATCTAACATTCTTGGATAATTCCAGGGGCAAAGAGGGAGTAAGGGGCAGAATAGAATTTGAGTGGTTGAGCCGGGCACATTGGCGGCAAATTCGAAATCCGGACCCATTGGGCATAATAGTATCTGAGAGCTTTTGAGGTTTATTTTATTTTATCTCGCCGAACCCAAGCCAAACCGTTGAAAGCCTGAGGCTTGGTCATTTGAAGTAGAAAAAGCCATTCAAGCATTAGTAGCTGCCTGAGATGGCTTCCTCTGTGCCCGAAATTTTTTCGGGAATTGATTCTTGATATTGCCACATCACCCGCCATATCCCGCCTCTCCCGCCAACAGCTGCCATCTGAAGCAATCTTACAAATCACGCAAGAAAGTAGGGGTGTTTCCAAATAGAATTATCCATTAAACCCGTCGGAATGATCAGAAGGAAGAAAGGTTCAAAGTTCACCAAGACCGGACTCGTACTGCCATGCGCCAGCACTGGCCTCAAAGCGCACGTCATAATTATTGTATTCCCATTGCAATGTGACAAACTCGAGAATTTCGTTAGATGTTACAAGACCACAAGTTAACAGTCAGTAAACTGCTTTCGCTCCGCTCCGGCATGTCATGTTTCAACTAATCTTTGCTGTCAGAAATGTAAAGGTGAGCCTTTGTACAATGTGATACGCACACGCCTAATTACACAACAGCTACGGGGTTCAAGCCGGTCAGCTTCACCAACGACACCATAAGAGGTGACCTAACTCACGGGCTGCAACAAGCGTCCAGGTCTGCTGAGGTTGTAAGGCAGTGGTGTTCTCGACGAGAATAGCCTGTTTAGCGGTATTATATCGTGTTTTCAATCCATTTCAAATTACAAACCGGAGCAACCGGGAAGCCCGCAACTGTCTTCCAGGACGTCAGTACCAATTTACTGCTGAATTCAACAATCCTAACCGAAATATAAATCAATTGTTGAACCGAACTTTGTGAGATGACTTACCGGACAGTAGTTCCTGAAGAACCGATGGGTTGAAGGAAGAAGTTGGCGGGGAACTTTGAGTAAACGACCAGCTCAGCGCCGTAGGGATTTCCATTAAACGCGGCAGCCGGGTATGACAAGAACAAGGACGAGTTCAACCCGTTAGCAATGTGAAAGTTAGATCCCTGAGCGATAAAAGTCCACTACGATATATGAATAAGGAGTCAGAAAGTCAAGATTAAATCGGGGCTTACTTCCTGACCGAGGTCACCAGAAGCAGACCCGGGAAACACGGTGACTGCTGTGCCCTCTCCAGGCCCAACAGCACCGTTGTTGACGAGATTGAGGCCGAACCCTTGGAAGTCGTTGATATTGATCAAACCAGCGGCGGCGACATTAGCAGGAGACAATGCGACAGGCTTTACTGTCGCGGCGACCGTGCGAGCCGTAGCAAGGGTGATGAAGGCAACGAGAGAGGAGATGATCTGCATTAGTGGATCTCTGTCTGGGTTGAGGAAAGGCACTTTTGGATGAGCGAAATTTGAAGAGCCTTTTAAATGTCTTGGATTCAACTAAGAAGGATCAGTTTTGGCATGCTGAGCACTAATGTCCCTGTGAACATCCTAAAAACGGTGATAGTGTGCGAATGTACTGAAAGTCCCGACCTTTCCGGATACACCTTGTAAGCACTGTATTACGAAGAAGAATTGGATGTCACTAATAGCATTCGGAATCTTCATCGACCCCTGACGTTGGCAGAAACGCGAACAATGGGCCTTGCGCGAAGATCGAAGATGATCCAAGTACAACTCTACCAATGTCTTGACCAATGTCCCTGTCAACATCCTAGAAAAGAAGCGGTGATAGGTACTGCAAGTCCCGACCTTTCCGGATACTTCTTGCAAGCATTGTATTGCGAAGAAGAATTGGATGTCACCAATGCATTCGAATTCTACATCGCCCCTGACGTTGGCAGAAACGCGAACAATGGGCCTTGCGCGAAGATCGAAGATGATCCAAGTACAACTCTACCAATGTCTTGACCAATGTCCCTGTCAACATCCTAGAAAAGAAGCGGTGATAGGTACTGCAAGTCCCGACCTTTCCGGATACTTCTTGCAAGCATTGTATTGCGAAGAAGAATTGGATGTCACCAATGCATTCGAATTCTACATCGCCCCTGACGTTGGCAGAAACGCGAACGATGGACCATCAGTAAAACTGCAGATTCGTCTTTGACGTCTTTGGCGTCTTTGCCAGGTCAAAGACGAATTTTCTCCAAAGATGTCGCGTCTTTGCTAGGCAGGTCCAAAACTCTTGGCAAAGATGTAACGTCCTGGGAAAGAGGCCAAAGACGTCGGTTCTCTTGCACAGGCAGCGGCAGTTCTTGTTTCAAGATCACTCAAAGACGATTGAATGGAAAGACATAAACTTTGGCGGAGAAATACAACAAATAGAATAGATTCAGCACTAATGACGCAAACAAACGAGGTCTACTTGAAGTATCGATCCTAATCTGACGTAAAATGAGCTCCCAAATTCTTGTACAATAGAGAATAAGAGAACGCACCAGAGACATTGAGGACGAAGGCGCCAACGGCCCTGCCAGGCAAGGAGACGACTCAAATCCGGATAGCGCGCCGCGTTCTTTGAGCAGATATTTCAATTCAATTTCTGTCGCACTCCTGTCACAGTGTGGTCTCAGTCTACTTGAAGTGGTGCCCCGGGCCCATTCCTCGCACCGGCACGGAACTACGTATAAATTGAACTCGAACTAAATAAATTGAATGCACCTCGACGTCGCGGCGGAATGACATTGAAATTTGATATCGCCAAAAAAAATTGTATTGTGCAGGTATCCACCAACATTTCACGCGGCACGGAGCTCGACGCCACATATATATTCCGGTTCGAGATCTATTGTCAATGCAAGGAGACGTACAGTTCAACTTTGAAATTTCAACCATCCGTAGTCTCCGACTCCTCCCCCAACGCAGATCCAAAAATCATATGAAATCGATATCGACTCGGGTATCCTTGTGATTCCCCGGGTTTGGGTCTGTGATTTCGAGATCGGTTGTCGCAATGGAGATTCGCGTTATACGAGAGTATCAATATATTGGTTTGAGGAACGCGCAAAAGATGAGATGGCAGCTTCGCCTAAATTTATTTACTGTTCCATCGCTGGAGGACGTTCAATTGTTTTCAACCACAACTTTCAACCGTGGGGGGCTCCGATTTCTCCCGACCCCACGCCCCAGAGGCCGTCGTGGGCAACCTGTGGTAATTCTGAGTACGGAGGACGAAGAAACAAAAAAAGGGGCCATGTACCAAAAGTTTTTCTACCCATCCCCCCAACTCCGGATGTGTATTCCGGAGCAGGACCGCAGCTAAAAATGCCATAGTCCCTGTGTACCCCCCAACCACAGCACTGACGATGCTAGTTGTCTCTACGGAAAGTCCCCAGGCCGCAAAGAATGTCGCTGCTCCTCCTGATATATATTTTCTGTTAGTCACAACTTGAAGATATGTGCCAGAGAGGCGACTGACTGATGTGTGAACCAACAGTGATGACAAATAGGAAGGTCAGAAGCAGCCCCTTATACGCCCCAGCCCAGGAGAACTTCCAGACTCCAGTTATCAAGGCGAGTAGCACACGAACAGCTGGTATCCTTGCCGCCGATAAGGTTGGGGATTCGATGGGGAATGGCACGAGAACAACGAGAACGATGCTGAGGCCCAAGGGCACGATGCGGCGGGGGAGGTGCCAGTGTTTGGCGGGAGCGGGTGCAGCGGCCGAGACGGGGAGGGCAAGGGTGGGCGACTGCTGGGAGGCGGGCGCGGGGGCAGGCTTTAAGACGACAAGCGCCATTATGTTGTGATAGTTTAGATTAAGATGTGATTTGGGTTGTTTGGCTTGAGCTACTGTACTAGAGCTCCTGTTACGCTAACGTGAATGCCATATGAGCATCGTTCGGCTTCCGGACTATTCTCCGCCTGCGAGCAAGTTGGTCTGAGCCATGACGTATGAACGGACCACAAAGCGCCGCCCGTCACGGTGGGCGCCTCTTTTGCTCGAGTCTGGCGTGGCGAGTCATACTATGCCGACTCCATCAAACACACAAGTTCCGAGTCGCCTCCAAGTCTCCAACTCATCCCGAGAATGACTTTGCCCCAGGAATTACTCGACACCATCATCGACCATCTCTACCATGACGGAGATATATTCTCTTTGAAAATGTGCTCACTTGTATGCGCCTCATTTTGTCATTCCAGTCAACCGCACATCTTCAGACGCGTCACCCTGCAGCCGTGGCTAATGCCTGGAACGAGCTCGAAACGCACCATGAGTTTCCTCTTCCATCGCCTCGTCACTCGATCGCCCCATATCCTGCTATATGTTCGCATCCTAGTGATTCGGGATCAAGAATTATACAGCAGACCTGGCCGAAGGCTCGCGAGGTCATGGATGTTGGCCGAGCCCACCCTCCCTCTTCTTCTTCAGATGCTGCCAAATATAGTGGGCTTCCACCTGTATGCCCGAATCAATTGGGGAATTCTTCTACAGAACAGTCCATCCCTGGCGTGGGCAATATTGACCGCCCTCACCTCACCTAAAATCGAATCCCTCCACTTCCGGGGCATGGACATTCCGTCGTATTGCCTTTCCCGCTCTCCTGGCTTGAAACAGATTCTTCTGAATGATCTCACAATAAACGAAGAGACCAACTCGGCCGTGGCCCCCAAAGTCTTCATCAGCCACCTTGGACTGTCTTTGTGGACCCTGAACTGGTTCGCCAGGCCTGATTGCCCATTTGATATAAAACATCTTTTGAAGCTCAGAGCATGTCCTCAGCACGATACTGCTCAGTATACCGCTCTTCAAACTCTCCTGAACGCGGCTTCGAGCTCCCTTCCTGAGTTTGAATACCTCCCTTTTCTCACCAGTACGTCGCCTCTGAACTCCTCAATCAAATATTAAAAGGACCTTCCAGTCCTTGACGAACCTCCGCACCACGAACTTGACCTCGGCAAACTGTCCTCACTTCAATGCTTTGTTGTCTGGATCACCTTAGGAGAATACATAGCGCAACCCTTCGCTCAGTTACGTTGGCTGGTCCGCGCGCTTGGCAGCCTTCCCCCGGATGCCGCCATCCAAAACATCACCATTCACTTGGGTTACTTGAGTGCGCCTATAAGTGGACCCGAGTGGGCCATGCTAGACCGCAGCCTCATGCGGCCCGAGCTACGAGCTGCGAAGATCACAATGTTCACTCGGGTCAAACTAGATACACTGCTGCCTAGTCTGAATTCAACAGGTCGTATGCGCACAGATAATACCCCCACAAGTTAAGATTATCCCTCTGAACATTTCATAGTCCTCAACTGATATCTTTGTATAGCATTCGACTCATTGCGATACGCCGACCTCTAAGCTGCCGGAGTAATATAGGACAGTTTATGAAGCAAAACGGATGAAACGACAAGACAAAAATGACAAATCACCAGTAAATTCAAGCAATCGAGAAGCGTTCCTGCGCGCTCCAGAGTCAAAATTGGAGTATAATGAGGACTAGGTAGATGACTCGCTCGTAAAAATCTTCCCTTGAGCTGAAGGAACGGGACAACGAGGAGAAAGAGGCCCGCGACGATCCTGGCAAACAATTGAACCATTGGAATTGGACTGAACACATTGCGACGTACGCTGCTTCAACCCCATAAACCTGCAGCGCTCCGTGCTTGAGAGCCCATGGAATTTGAAAATACGCGACGCTAAAGCCTATGCAAAACATATCAGTTTATTCGGAGCCGGCTACATAAAAAACTTACCTCCGAGCACTCGTGCAAGATTGATGAGTGCACTGACTTCACCCTAAGTTCAACCATGATAAGGACAGGTTCATCCGATCGCTAATGAAAAATATCGCGCACCTGGTGCTTAGGGAAGCAATCGCTACAATACGCATACACTGCGACCGTACTGGATGAAATTAATGTATATGCAGATGATAGCGCTGGATGAACTCACTTGATCATGGTCCTATCCCCGCAAATTGGCTTAGACTATATATCACGAGGGTAAACAACTCTAACGACTTACATGCATTCCGAAATACCCCAGCCCATGATCAGGGCAGCGGGATGAAGATGATTCTGAAGAGCTGCTCCCAGAACGACGAATCCGCAAACATAGAGAGGTACAGCGAAATAGCACGCCCTGCATGATTTCGTTGAGATGTTCGAACATGGAGAAAGTTCAGCAGATTCGGAGCGTACCAGAGCCTACTCTCAGCCTCGAATACACCGCCATTGCGTCTGACAGAGATATTCATGATCCAATCGTTAGCGTACCGGCCGATTAATTCTCCCAGTATCACAGCAACCTGCAATATAATTATCGTTATTGACAGGCGGGTGAAAGAAGAATCAAGATACTTACGATGGGCGTGGCGTATAAGCCGGCGATAGCATACGGGGTGAGTTGGAATCCGAAAGGTTTGGGCGTGCCGAGGAAGACCGCGTTCGTCACCTTCACGCCAGGCTTGGTTATCAGCTTTCGAAGTGGTAGAAAAAACACTCACATTGATGCCGATACCGAATCCAAATAGCATGCCCTGAATTTTTATTTTGAGAAAGTTCAACGAATTGGCGAGGGCATAAATCAAGCGGACCTCAAATAATAGCATGCCCAAAAGGTGTGGACGCCAAAGGACGCGAAGAGGCGATGCTATCGCCTCATACCAGGAAGCCCGGAACTTGGCCATCTTGATCCCAGTTATTCCGATCAGCGTTTCAATGCGATAGCGGAAGCCAGTTGTCTGAGGCTCAGGGATAGGCTTCAGCGTGCGGTCGTACATTCTGAATTTCAGTCAGATAACAGCAAAATTCGGACACTTAAGAGAAGGAAAATCACGTTTCCTCGCCGAAGAGAACAATCAAGAGACAAACAAGAGCACCGTAGATCGTACCGACACCGTAGGCCCACCGCCATGATGTGCGAGCGACAAGGAAGCCGAATGCAAAGGGGGATAGAAAGGGAGAGACGATGAAACCGAATGTCCACACGCTCAACTATTCGAGAGTTGAATCAATTGAACATGTTTCATTCTATTTTGCAAGACGAACCTTCCGCGCTTGCAGGTGAAACGGATACATATCCGTGACAACATAAAGGCCCTAAATACATGATAAGCACATCTCGCAGTGATCAATAACAATCCTCACGGTGATTTGTGGGGCAGTTCTGAGTCAGAAATGATGCGTAAGAAAGAATAGAATAGAAAAACGAAACCTGATACATACCCGAAAAATCCCGTCAGGCACCTCATCGCTAGGATGAAATTCAGCACACCACAATTTAAAGGTATTTACAATGCGTACCTGCGAAGGTTTTTAAATCAGGCGCAAGCGTTGCAACGAGCAGGAAAATCATCGCCAAGAACTATTCCATCATCAACAGAAAATGTCGAACCGGCTTGAACCCACGAACCTGGGACCAAAACAAAATGGGGAGACGCCCGTATCTCCGGATGAGAATCACGGCAAAAATTCCTCCCCAGCCTGAACAAAGATTAGTTTCCCTCTACGAACATGCGCGCTGCTTCAAACCTATCAAGAAAATGCTCCAACTGATGCCAGTCAGCCCACAGCACCAGTCTTATACGTTCAAACTCACTTTGAGGTCAAATTATTGATCTCTCCAGGATCTGTTTTGTACTGCTCGGCGAGAGCAAAGATTGAGGCGATGCCTGGAGGCATAGCATGAAACCTCAGGTACAAATGGCAGGGACAGAAGGAGTACTTACCGATGCCTGAATCAAAATCCGGGACGATGCTCGCGAGCGTGATGATAATCAACTGCAACGTTTTGCGGCCGTCGCTCCAGTTCTGCGGGTCAAGCGCAGAATCCGTGGGCTGCGGCCAAAGAACGACGGAACCGTCGCTGGAAAGTTTGAGTCTTGAAGCGACGGCCTCCCCAAACTCTACTTTCGCCTCCCTGGGGAAATCTAGCGTAAGATCACGGTGTTTTTCTTTTCGGAGGACGAAAAGTTACGTACTCCGGGTCGAGTACGAGACGTCCGGCATGCTTCTCGTGGACTGTGAGGAGGTCGATGGTCGAGTCCTCCTCCGCCGCAAAGTCGATTTTCTCGGGGACCGTTTCTGTCGACATGGTGGGTGAAGTTGAGAGGGTAAAAATCATCGGAGAAAATGTGGATACATATAGACAAATAGTAAACACAGGGCCATCATCTGTGGGTGTGAGGCGTTGAATTAGCTTTTCTTTAAAGATTGCCGGCGCGCGAAGGAACGATCGTTCCTAGAAATTGGCACCATAGCACTGACCAGGATATAAAAAATTAAAATTAAATAAAAAATGATACCATCTTTGCAGCGCCGAGGATATATGTGCAACGAGGCGCTAACGCCGACCGAGGCAAGGGGAAGAATGCTGATTACCAGTACGAGCAGGTCCAATTGCAAATGATGCCAACGGTAACGAAGAGAAGAGCTGGTGGCCTGAGGAAGAGAAGAGCTAGCAGGATGTGCCTGTTATTTCGCTTATATCCGCTAGTAGTATCGTTTGAATGCCAGCGGTCGGCCGGTGCTGGTTATTGCCCAGGTTGCAGTTGCACGCCAGTAAGAACACCGAAAGAGATCCGGCGACCTGCGGCAAGGGAAAACCGAGATCGGCATTCAAAAAAGTCTTTCAGTCCGATCGACTCGGAGTAACGTAACCGCATTCCTAGTAACTCCATATATAGCAATTCATCACGTAAAAGTCCGCTGCATAAATGAACGCGATATGTACCTTGCCTGACTTTCTTAACAGCCCAACCCACAATCCCAACTGCCCTCGAAAACCCTCTCCAAAAATTCGCCACTCAAAACCTTAACCGCTGCCATGCGTCCCACCCTCATCCTCCTTCTCGTCTCAACTTGAATTCTTGTCAGTGGTCGCCACCCGGAACTGCGACTGGAACGTGCAACACAAATACTTCGGGACAGCTCAAGTGCATCCGGCGTCCCATTGCCATCTAGATTCCATATCCCACTCACCCACTTTCCCCAGCAGTGCGATGCGTTCTGCAAAAGCTGCTGTGCGCAGTTCCCGACTGACAGTGGATGCACAGGGGGCGTCTGCTTCGGCGACTGCCACGGGTGAGACTCTTGCTTTGTTACTTGCTTCTGAGCTCTGAAGCGAAACTTCGCTCTAGATTTTAAGGGGGGTAAAACTGAATCCCTCAATATGGCAAGGTGGCGCTTCGGCGCCTTTGCAAAGGGAGGAAATAAATATGATTCGACGGTGTACGAAAGCAGATGGAGGAGGTTCGGATCAGCAACAGTGCCGGTTGGACAGAAAAATTATTTACTGTGGGAAAGGCAGAAGAAGGACTGAGCAGCAGTAAAGAGAGACGGTGGCCAGCGCCAGTATCAATTACGTTCTTGAGTCATGAAAATTCAACGCGCGAGATGGGGGTATGCTGGCGAATACGGACGAGCAGAAACCATGCTGAGAGTTAGCTGTTGCGTCATAAATTTCTCAGTAATATTACTTTTGTCCCGCGACGATTGATTACGCGACGTTCGCGGGTCTGCAACCCCTTGACTACATATGTAAGTCTTGCACCGGGCGCAAAATGGGTGATATGCATTTGTCACTTGTGTTAATCCACAAGCTTACTCCACAGCAGCTGAACTACCTCCTTCAGAGACAAGAGATCAATGCGCAGTCCCAGTCGTTGATGAGCATAAATAAGTCGCGCGGTCAATTATACCGCCGTGGGACGGAATTCAGCCGTTTGGAGTTTTCTTTTTCTTTTTCTTTTTGCAATTGCTACAATATTGAGTTACCAATTGTGAGACCCATACCGTAACTAGAGCCGCGAGAGCGCGGTTCTCTCCGGCTAAGTCGTAATTTGTGTTCGCTGGCCATTCGGAACTTAAATAGTCGAACATAAGTACTTACTGTAAATAAATAAATATTAAAATAATTTATTCGTATCGATGATATCATCCCGAAGCTTGCCGAAAACGGATGCCTTGCCCTTTCCACCACACACCGACAGACCGGACACTGGCTCTTGTCCTTTTCTCTTATGTTTTCATCTACGTCCTCCCTGGCTGTTCCTTTTCTGCTTGCCGTTGTCGCTGCCTCGCCTGCCCAGCAGCCGTTCGGAACGGATCTTAGAGTCTCCGAGAACGAGGAAATTCCACTGGGATGGATTGACCCTCGCATTGGTGGCGGGCGACTCCTCGATGTATGTTGACCGATTGAAGTACCCGAATAATCAAGAGGAATTGATGGATGCATCCTGGATGTAGTTCACGACAAAGACTCGCGGCGAGCCACTGAATGTGATCATCTCCGGTACCTCGGACCCCTTCGTCCTCACCGACGAAGGGTTCATCGCATATGTGGCGTCAATAGGTTACGCCAGGGAGTGTATGGGTTTGCATATGGGTATGTAGCTCAGAGATATTGTTTCGAAATTCAACCTTATTACTTGTCCAGGCCACATCCACCTCGCGAACCTCGGCGACGGGGACGGCCCAAAGCCCGAGGCACTGCTCTTCCGCCAACACTACAGCATGCCGCGATGGGGAAGCTGCTGGGAGAGTCTCGCCGGTGGTCACCACTTCCGCGCATGGCGGCAGAACGGGACTGATGGGAACAGCGGTGCATGGTTCCTTGGGTGAGTATTTTGTGTCCTCGCCGTATTTTCCTCGCCGTTCGAATTCAATAATTGGGTTTGCAACCCGCTGGCGCCCTCTTCCCGTGCGGGGATACGGGGTTGCTTGGCTACATGACACACACGACCGGGAACATCGGGATCGGGTTGAATAATTTTCTCTTTTGCTGATTTATTATTTTTACGTCTTACTAATCGTCGATCTCCAGTGCCTCGAAAGAAGAAGACTCCAGACGCAGCCACACCATAGTCGCCAATGGATACAACCTCGGCCGCGACTGGCTCGTTGAACAGGCGCTCGAGGGCTCCGAACTTTCGCTCGGTGGTGGTTCACCCATACCTGAAGGCTGGCCGTGGCCCGGCACCGGCGGCGAGCGCATGCGATGGACCGCGGAGGTGGAGTGGGTCGCTGGGCTTTTGGAGCCCGGGAGGCAAGGTGCGTTGTTATTTTTATTATTATTCATTTCGCGCTGATGGTCTACAGGTGTTAACCATGGCATCGCCCAGGATGGGCGTGTCGCGGTTCTGACCGTGTCTCGCGTCCAGAGCGACCTTGATTAGCCTTGGACCGACAGCGACCTCGGTTTGGCCTAATTGTACCACATATCCCGAATTACGACCATAGATCCATTTTATCCCCACATGCATCCTGCTCCGTATCATTATCCATCTCAATGACACGAAATGTAACGATTCTGTAATTAGCTTCCGTGTATTATATGTGCTACTATTATCCTGATAGAATTTTTGTGGTCTGGATATTTGGATATCTGAATAATCCACCCCCATGTTTATGTAATTTCAAGACAGAACTGCACAAGGGCGAAAGAATTGGGAATCCCAGATGGTGGTGATGATTCCCCCGGGTTGAATTTCCATGGTAGAGAAGGAGGTCGATTTGAAGCCCGTTTGAAATGAAAGAAAGATTCTTGGCATAATATATATTGACTCCCAATTGCAAGAAGTGGACCCGGGATAGTAACAATGCTGCGCCGTTTGGTGAGTCAGTGGGTGACTTCCCATAAGCATAGATCATTTTTTCAGAATATCTACGCATTTCCGGCAGCGATGCCGAGGCACCTGTCAGGACCCCATCGGACTTGGATCTCTGTGTTTCCAGTTTTGACCCTTGTATAAACCTTAATTTATTATAATCTGTAGGGGGGGTCCCTACCCCCCCTACAGACTTTCCTTTGTGTTGAATAAACAGATTTGGCAAGATCGCCACAGTACCTGGCCGAAAACGGGTTGCCAACATTACGTACATCTGTTCTGCTCGTCTCCCTTTGGTCTCCCTCGACGTCGACATGCCTCTAGCTTCATTTTATGCCTTCCATGGTCACTGAGCAACTGTGACTATGAGCCTTAGATGCAACGTGCCGACAAATTTTTGTTGCTGGAAGCAAAGTACGTCCGAAAACACGTCCCACTGGCCCATTTGACGCGTCTTGGCCACAATTGGTGAGGTATTCTCGCGTTACGAAGAATCGGAAGATGTCCCATGAGTAGCAAAGACGGTTCGAGCGCTTTTTAGGATGTTTCCTGCAGCGAAGATACACCCGCGGCATTGGTTGAATGTGCTGAAGGCGAAATAAGGGTTGTAAAACCTATGAAAGTCTATTGCTTATGGGAACGAGCAACGATTAGATTTGTCGAATGAAATTCACTTGCCGGCATCGCTGGCACCGCTCAGATAATCCAGAGAAATGTTTTAATCTTATGGGAAGTCACCCAGTGGTGACCATGATTTGTGTGATTGGGAACACGGTGAAATTTGTTGAGGATTGCCATTGAAACAGCAGGTAGCCGTGCCATGGCTATGGCGCTCAAAATGCACATTTATTCTGCCGCAATTTTTTTTTGTCACCCACAATTTTTTTCTCGATTTTGACGCCCAGTATTTTCCCGGCATACAGCTATTTCGCGCGTTGAATTTCTAAAACTCAAGACCGCAATCAATATTGCTACTGGCGCTGGCGTCTCTCTCTCCTGCTGCTTATTTGTTCTTCTGCCTTTCCCCACAGTAAATAAATTTTCTGTTCAACCGGCGCTGTTGCTGATCCGAACCTCCATCTGCTTTCGTTCACTTTTTCACACTACACCCTGGAATCATATTTATTTCTTCCCTTGTAAAAGCACCGAAGCAACACTTTGTCATATTGAGGGATTCAGTTTTGTGGACCCCGCTTAAAATCTAGAGCGAGGTTTGGCTTCAGAGCTCAGAAGCAAATAACAAAGCAAGAGTCTCACCCGCGGCAGTCGCCAACGCAGACGGGGATGCCCCCTGCGCATCCACTGTCAGTCGGGAACTGCGCACAGCAGCTTTTGCAGAATGTATTGCATTGCTGGGGACAGTGGGTGAGTGGGATATGGAATCCAGATGGCAAAAGGGCGCCAGACTCACTTGAGCTGTCCCGAAGCTTTTGTGTTGCACGTTCCAGTCACAGTTCCGAGTAGCGACCGCTGACGAGACGATTGAGGCGAGAAGGAGAATGAGGGTGGGACGCATGGCAGTGGCTAAGGTTTTGAGTGGTGGATTTTTGGAGAGGGTTTGCGAGGGCGGTTGGGATTGTGGTTGGGTTTGATCTGGGTCGGGTTGTTAAGAATTTCAGGCAAGATACATATCACGCTCACGTAAGTTGTGCCCGCCGGGCGCCGTGTGTAAGTACTTGCAGTCACCGATCACGGTCTGAATTGGATTCCGCTACACAAAATACGTCAGGAGATATTCATGATTGTCAGCATGGCAGGCAAAATGGCTTAAATGAAGGGACGGCAGAGCTTGGCAAACTTGGGGGCGTAAATGCCCTTTCAACTTTCATTCCATGAATTCGTGTACCCACTTTTAGGGACGATGGTGGTTTCATGTCTCGATTCTCGCGTGAGAACCTTCGCCATTGACAGGCATGTTGTCATATCATACCGATCCATACGGTCAACAGGTCATCGAATTTCTAGGTCCTGATTTCGCGAGGTGCCCAGCCTATCGCAGTCCGTGCCACTGTGAGTGCTTTGACAACCTTGGCATCCCATGTTGGAATTACGCATCGGTCGCTGGCTGTCGCCGGCGCCGCTGAGCGGCGTTTCGATGTAACAGGTACATTGCTCACAGCTGCCCTACTTCATTTACCGTACTGACCTTACAGTAACAGTATTGTTGTTTTGTAACAAAAAATAAGGCTTTTGGTCGGGTCAGGGTTGTAGTCCGGGCTCGGGTCCGGGGGAGGGGCAAGGGCAAAGGGGAGGGGGAAGCGGGAGGGATGGCTCTGAATTTAGATTTGATGCTTTGAACCAACATGAACAAGGTGTACTCAGACCCACCTCCGTAGACTGTCCCGATACTAGTTTCAAAAAACCACTTCGCCCCGAAGGAATAACACAGTTTCGGCTCGTTAATTGAATAAATACAAAGAGAGAGGGCGATAAATTTTGGAAATCGCAGAATCAATATAATGGTTGTGGTGCCGATAATCCCTCCCTGGGATTGAATTTCCATAGCACAGGAGGAAAATATCGGAGGTCGATTCGAAGCCCATCCTCCGAAATAAAAGGACGAAGCTCGGGCATGATATCGACCTCTATCGGACGACGGAAGTCGACCCGAAATTGTTGAAGAGGGCAGGGCATGGTCATCCGGGCTCTGACAAAGGTCAAGGCAGCGACGTCGGAAAACCCAGCAAACCGGTTCATAACTGTAAGATGTGTTAACATTGGGCACAGTGTGTCGTGTGGTGTGCAAAAGCGCGCAAGGAATGCATCGTCCAGGGACGCGGAACCACTAGGTAAGGTGTCCGAGGCCAGCCTGAGGTGAGAAATCGTCGGAAAATGTCGCAAGAGTTCGACAAGCTTGGATGCCGCCAAACTCTGTGGGTCGATGTGCGCCTTCAGAGACGACGGGCTGTGAGTGGGATCATACGGAAAAGGCTCCAAAGAGCCACTTCCGATCCGCAGATGGCGGAGTTTGGGAAGGACTAGACACGACACGGTGTGCTTTGAGAGAAAGAAAGGACCCTCGAAAATAAGGGTCTGCAGGTGTGGTAAGATAACCAAGGACATATCATCAATGGCGTGGTCTGGATTTCGCCTTTTGGAAGCTTTCATGTGGCACCACACGAGTTTCGGACACTGGCGAAGCACATCGAGCACGTCGTCTGCGTCTAGGCCCCCCACAAGAATCCCATTTGTCCACAAGATTTTGGAGACAAGGCTGAGTCTCGTCAGCTGCGACCATCTTAATGGGAGTGAACGGGGATCAATGGCGATAGAGAGTGATATGTCGTGGAGAGTAGGAATCTGCAGTGCGTTCGTAGCATCGGGGTGTTCGTCGAATCGCAAATGCACGGTATGATGTATTTGGATACTCTGCAGAAGAGGAAAATCATCTGCGCCGAGGCATAAAAGTGGGCGAAGTGACTGAATATCCCCAGTTAGTGTTAGGTGGCGTAGACGCCGAGAAACCTTGAGCAATTGGGACATGAGGAGGTGGTTTACGGGATCGCGAGTAGAATGATGAGTGGTTACGGAGAGAGAAACAGATAACGAACAGGTGGCTGAACGTTCGAGCCACTCGGCTACGAGGTTCCCAAGTCTCAAACCAATATCTGACGGCACCATGTCGCGCCGGCGATGATTGAGTGAAGGGATATGAATTGAGCTCCAGATCCTCGGTGTAGAATATGCAACTCTTCGCCAATGCCCGCAAATGCGGCCCAGAAGCATGGGGGCTTCAGCAGGATCGATAAGCGCGTCGTGTGCCGACGGGAGGCAGGAGAAGAAGATCTCCAGAAGAACATCCTGAGGAATGCATCGTATAGGTGAGATCAAAGCCCTATGAGCCTCAATTGGGGCTTTGAGTGATGCACGTTTCTCTCGGAGCTGACCGAGAGCGAATTCCATTTCTTCGATCTGAGTGTCCATTCGGGCCAACTCATCAACGGGTTCCACGAGAAGAGCGCGTATCTCCAATATTTCGAGATCGGATGGGACATAGTTTGTGTTCAGTCGATCCGCGAAGGGCGAATCGGCGAGAGACATGGTGGTGGACAGCAATGCGCTCCTCCAACTTGGCTCCAACGGGATGTGACCATCTTAAGTAAGCGCGTTGCGGTTGTGTCCCCGTGTTTCCCATCAACGCCAAGCCAAACATCTCTTATCGAAACTTGTCACCCACTTATTCAGCGTTCAACACAGTGTGCCCTATTTTTCACTTGAACGGACCGAGCTTCAGGCCGGAAGTCCGAGGACTGCCAAACGTGCGAAGCAGACCCCCTAGGTAAAAGTTGAAAAGCCGCGTACGCAATTTAGTGAACCGAGATCGCACTCAGCTTAATCAGAAACAGGCGTCGAATTTCGGCCTGAAGGTTGGTAAATACTGAAATTCATGCCTACCCATGAGTCAGCGACCAACCAAAATTACTCATCCTTTGCGAATCTTCCTTATGATCACGAGGACCGCGCGGTGGATATAATATTTACATCCTTGCAATCCTCACCCACACACACCTGATGGGTACCACGACATTCCCGCCTTTCCCAGCCGACGTGCCTACGCACCCGTTGCTTGTGATTGACTACGAGCGCATCAAAGCCGGAGACCAGGAGGAGATCGAGCAGCTGTGGGCCGCGGCCACGAAGCTCGGTTTCTGGTAGTACGTCCTGATTTTTACGAGGCCGCGGCCGGGAAAATGAGTTGTACATTCTAGCCTCAAAAATCACGGCATTGACCAGGAGGTGAATGGGATGTTTGACATGGCAGCGGAGACCATGGCATTACCGCTCGAGGAGAAAATGAAGTACGAGCAGGGAGATGAGGGGATGTCATTTGGGTGCGTTACTTATAAGGTTTGAGAAGCGCAAGACGCTGACTTCGGAGGTGTGAAGATACAAAGCGGCCGGGGTAAATGCTATCGACCCCTCTGGAACGCTCGACACCGTGGAATTCATCAACGTCGCCAAAGATGATGTATTGGCATGGCCAGTGCAAGCCCGACGATCGTATCCGTCAACCGTCAATGCCCGCATGGAATCCACGATCGCTCCCTTCGTCAAGAAGTCGCTCGCTGTCAGCACCGCTCTCCTCGATGTGTTAAACGATAAGCTGGAGCTCCCCAAAGGCGCGCTGCTCAAGAAGCACCCCCGAGATCAAGACAGTGGGTGTGCGACGCGTTCCACGCTCAGCCCCCCCATCGCAGCTCGGCAAGTCATCAGCGCCCACACTGGTTCGTCGTTCTTTCCTCCGCATTGGGTCCTCCTGAGCTTCTCATGGCCCTAGACTTTGGATCCCTGGTATACTCTCTCCCGTTTAATCAATTTATCGTTGAATTTGGTGCCAGTCACTCCTCTACAATCGTCTAGGGGGTCTTCAAGTCCTTGTACCTGGCGCGGAGACATGGCAATACGTGAAGGTACGTTTCATTGAAAACTGCTCAATCGACACTCTAGAAACTTGAGACTCTCAGCCCATCCCAGGCCATGCGATTTGCAATATCGGTGATGCCTTGGCCATATTCAGTGGCGGGATCCTCCGCTCCAACATCCACCGCGTTGTGTAGGACCTTACCTCACTCTTGCCGCTTCGGTACCTTCCTCATTGGTAATGATATCATAGAAATCCGCCGGGGGCACAGGGCACCCTTCATCGCTCCTCGCTCGTGTACTTCACGCGCCCAGGGGACTCGGTCGTCCTGCGCGCACTCGCGGACGAAAGTCCGCTCATTTCAGCAGCCGTATCGCGCGCCCCCGATCCCACAAAGTTCGACACCGGCGTGACATCGCTCGAATGGTTGACCCGGCGCATCAAGAACCAGCGAATCAACAATTACAAGGTAACATTTTCTTCCGCCAACGCTTCCTGCCCACCCATTGATGTGTGTAGGGAGCCGAGACGTGGTTGGCCAGTAGAGGAACCGAGCACACAGAAGTTGGGGCGAAGATGTAGTCATGTGCGTAAATTTCTTCGCTCAATTGAACAAGTTCGAATGCATCGCGGGCTGGATCGTGGAGCGGCAACTGATTTTCGCACACTACACAAGTAAATTTTCTCGGTATGCGCTACTTCCTTTTTGTTTCCCCATGTAAAAATATGAATGCATACGTTTGGAACACGAATAGTCCTATAGCCTCGTTTTCTGAAGCACATCATTATGAATGGCTTTCCCCTTGCCACTACTCAACCACGATTCGAACAAACTAATCGACATCGTTCCTCATCTTGTCGGCATTTACGAAGACCCTTACTCTCGTTTTATCGATGGGGACGATATCAAATACGACAGGTACCACGTTTCCACATCGGCTGAAAGTGGTCGGTAAAATACTGGGGAAGACATAAGATGTCTTTTGGAATATTTGCACGAAGCAGGTGAATGAAATACGAGCAGGTTTCTAGAAGATGGGCGGCCAAGGGTGCTCCAGTTTTATTCTCCAGGCCACACATGCGTGTAATCCTACCTGCCTACCGCGTCCTTGAACGCCGTAGATCTCAGTCTCGTGGGAAACGACTCGAAACAAGCAATGGTAACCAATATAAACCGGCAAAATCCGTGATGCACAATAAACTTGCCATCATGTTGAATCCGTGCAGGGTCCACTCTTTTCTCAATGCCGCCCCAATCTGTCGCCGATATTTATTTCCTTTATTAACAATCAATCCATAAGTAAAAATATCTCTACTACGTAGCTGCGATTGCATCTTTAGTGTTTCAGCTGTGTCTCATTCTGAGAGTCCACACGATGAAAGACCGAGGCTGCTTCTGGTACCCTGAACGTAATGCCAAAATTCAAAGATGTAAGATGCGATGTGGAAAATTGAATCCGTAGTGTACTAGTGCTTGTTCCTTGTGGCATTTTTCAGATCGCAGTAGTTGATTGCTAGGGGAATAAACCCTGAAAGGTGAACACATATTTCAGCTTCGTATATCTCTGGGAAACAGGCTCTTTCTGCCGGGATATTCATTGGGCGGTTGAGTATAGATAATTTTTCGTTCGCTCAATTACGGCATCGCTGAAATTGCACATGCCCCTATTTGGATTCAAAATTTCAAACAAGCACAATATGAGACAAAGGACCTCGCCATTCTTTTTTCTTCCGTTGCCAGACCATATTCAAGGTTTGACAGTTGCATCGGGCGAAACAACAAATCTTGTATACTCTCGGGCGTACAGCCGCTGTGGTCAGCATGAAGATGTGGCCACACTCTGAATCGTATAAAAGGCTGTATCTCCACTCCAAATAACAATTACCCACTCATCCTCTGCTACACTTGTTTGATTATCCTCTCCATTTCCGCTAGCTCTCATCCTTAAATCTAATGTTTCGGACGCGCAAGGCAAAGGACACAAGGGAATCCATCCAACCCACCGAAGCGATTTCTCGCAGAGGAACCGACGAGAAAACTTTGGCCGGCCGTGACCTCGACACCGATTCTATCCTGTCCAAGGAAAAATCCCTCAAGTCCTTCTTCAAGGCCAACTTTGGCTCGAAGAAGTCCAGTAGAGCCAACACAAGCTTGTCGCTTGAAGAAAAGTCCCCACCCAGTGTCGAGCCTCTCGAATACGAATAACCAAGTGTCGGAGCTCGCGCCACGCGGGCGTTCAAGAAACTCACAGCTCGAGTTTTTGGATCAAGTAAAAAACCGAGGATTTCGAGGTGTGTTCAACGTCGGCTTGTGAAAGTGCGGTGGCGTTAATATTCGGTTCATGATAGGTTGAACACCGACGATACATTAGTCGACGCGGATTCAACCGCAGCTGGAGAAAAGACATCGAAATCGTCCCTAAAATCTATGTCCCCCAGCCTGAAGGAGACCCTCGACGGTGAATTGAAGCCCAAGGTTTCGCCGGTCAAGGGCTCGATCTCCCAGAAGTATATCATATACCGAGTCCAGGACTGATTGTGGAGTTGACCTATTTTAAACAGACTCAAATGGGCGAAAGGCGAAATTTTCAGGTAAATCAACTCAGCCTTGAATACTCATGTCTTGTTGAACATATATAATTTACAGGCTCCCGGCACGTTGCGCACATGTGGGCAAGAGGTTGGTGGCTTATCCTTTGAGAACTTCTCTGATTTAAGCCTCGGCCAGTGCTCTAAAGAAATTCATAAACGTTGGAAAACTTGGAGGACATCTGCTCCTAGAAGTTTTGGCGTTGGCGGGGTTCATCGCAGGATTTGTGTACGAATCCCCCCCGTTATAAACCACGCATAATTGGTATTGACCTCGTGAATATTCAGCTTGGGCTTTGTAACCTTGTAAGTCATTCACGATATGTTTAAATACATCTCAAAAAATCTGCCAGGGCGACCTGGCGTGTCTTCAATATCGTCCTTGACAGTCTGTTAGGGTAACATTGCTTTACAGTGACCGTGATGTGTTTCAGTCTGACAATGATTTCCAGAATCATATGCCTTATTGTGTTTCTGGTATTAGGGTGAGACCGATAATTCCAATCATTCATCCTGTTGCTTAATATTCCTCGCAAGCATTGCCGGTTTATTGCTCGATTGTCTGTGCGGATGTCTGTAACCTCGCTGGTGTTAACCGGAATTTTGTCCTTGTATGTGAGTCGCAAAATATGAAGCACTTAACGCAGTCTCATGTCCTTCCAGAGCTTACCCCAAATGTATCTTGTCTGTGATGTCGAATCTAAAGTGTTAGATGAACTAAAATACCCGAAATGTGTGCGTTTTATCCACATGAAAAGCACCAGAAGTCTTGGACCCAATAGGCATCACGTGTCGGTCAAAGCGTAAGTTACAATGATTATGTAATCACCCAGTTAGGATATATACACGAAAGAGCTATCTTCATCCATACAACCTTGAATTGCAAGTACCACAAACCTACCCACCATCTAGCTCAATTAGCCAGAGAAATACACATACTACCTACCAA
>JARJLF010000640.1:0-155484 GCA_029378395.1 Mycena leptocephala | reverse complement strand
TCACTGGGAAAACCGCAGATGTTCGGCGACTTTCACTGACTTTGACTGGAAAAAAATCACTGATACTTCATCCGACGTCGCTAAAATCGGTGACTTTCACCGGCATGTTTCTATCATGTCGCGTCTCACGTTGCGCTCACAGTTCTGTACTTTCATAGATTCTTGACGCACAAATTGATCCCAACCCGCCGTCCCCAATGTTCCATTCAAATTAAATTCACTAAATTCACTGTAGCTTAAAACTTTCACTGATTCAGCACTATTTCTTAAACTACATCGCCGTTATTCCTGGTTGGACCCCATCTAGACAGATCTGAGGCTCTGATCAACGTTTTAAAAAAAATTCTTTCAAAGTGCACAAAAGTCGCTGGCGGTCGCCGAAACTCAGCGACTCTCGATGAAGTTCAATGGGAGCACATTTTAAAAACATGCAATGTCGCTGATCTGCACAATGTAATGATGATGACCGCCGGGCACCTGCGATCGCCGACAACCATCGCCAACCGCCAAAGATCACCGGTGTTGATCACTGACCTTGATCCATGTCGCATATAACTCACATTGGAGACCGTGTTTCTCCCACCTCTCACTGGCACCCCACTTGCCGTCTTCTTACTGTCATTATTCAGAATACTGCCGTTGATTTGGTGCGCTTATGGCCCTGTAGTGCGATCTGCTTGCGTCTACGGTGCGTAATTCCCGTACGCTGTTTCTGGTCTTACTGGCCAAGCCTGCTCCGCCCTTCCCCTTACTTTGTGCACCGTTTTTTTTTGGCTCTCTTCTTGTTTCGGGGGATTTTACTGAATATTTGTTTAGAGAGAAGCGAAAGATCGGTACGTATATAACTAAGGAGTACACTTGGAACTTTTCAGCTGTGTACCACGTGCAGTCTCTCGGTTTCCAAATTACCTCGCTGCATCTGCTGCCAGCCTCGTGCGTGTCAGGTCCACTGTTAACCATCCCTCTGGAATCGTGCTACCGATTTGCTCGCATTTTCTCCTGTATGACCTTCAGGACGTGGTACAGTCGGAGAGATGCTATGACATCGCAGTGGTGTCTATTCTTCGTGAGTATGCCTTGATTTGTTAAAATGTTGTACACTTGCATTCGATCTGTTCCTTAGTATTACACTCAAGTCGCTCTAAGTTAAATCCTTGTCAATCTTAAACCCAACCACTTCCTCTATGCTTGTTTTGAGCGCTGTTTGTGCAGCCTTGCCTGGCAGCTAAGTAACCTCACCATCATACCGGTGTCTACCAAGTTATGCATTTCCATCCTCGTGTCATCCTATACTCTTTTAATATGCCGAAACCTCTTTCGGTACTTTGGCTGTCATCAGAAGCTGACGTAATTCCTTCGGAATGGGCTCATCTGGCAGCTCACCCAAGGAGACACGGTATGGATCCTAATGTGGAGACCAGAGCTGAGTCTGCCAAATATGCCTACCAGGTGTCTAACTGACCGCAAATAGCTCGTAATCTATAGAATATGGGGCTGGTATATGAGTTGGAATATTTTTGATAGTATATATTTCACTCACAGGTAGCTTGCTCGTATCTTGCATCATACATGAAGAGTTAGTACTGGCATCATCCCTGCATCTAAACTCGCCTGTGCTTCTGTAGTGTCAGCACAGGGCCTCGCTGCAGGGTTTACTGCGACGTAGGCAACTGGGCGATACAAGGAATAGGCGAAACGCAGTCAATTAAGCACTGGAGAGTAGACTAGAATAGTGTAAAGAATGTAAGTAATTACTTAGGGTTATATACTACGAAATAAAGGGGTTCCTTAGGGGACTAGGGGTCTAGGAGTAACTGCGGACGCCAAGGGGTAAGGGGTAAGGGGTAAGGAGTGATCCTGACAAGCAGGGGTTGGCAGGAGTCGAATAAGGAGTACGATCCAAGGGGTGAGGGGTATAGGGGAAGAGAGTGAGACAAGGGATAGGCAAGGGGTAAAAGACCACCGGGTTAATGATAGGGCGGGTTAATAAGAATATGAGACCAACGCAATAACCCGGTGAGGCACTCTGGAAGAATCCGGATAGTATGTGAGTGTGGGTGTTGAGAAGGAGTGAAAAAGGGTAGATCATGACATTACCCCCCTCTAGGGATGTTTCGTCTCGAAACATCATCGAGTCCGTTAACTTTTCTTTTTGACCTCGAGGGGGGCTTCTCCAATTTCCAACCGCCTTTGCCGTCTGGTATTTCCCTTGGTGCCCACGGATTTTCTTGTAATAAGCCGCCATGGCTTCATCCGCGCAACCAGGTGATGCCGTGGTTCCCAAGTACATTCTTCCATTGGGTAGCCTTCCCATCGGATATAATACCGAAGGTCCTTGCGCCGTTGTTTGATGTTTAACACCCTCTCCAACCTCGTAAAGATCAATGCCATCGACCACGTCGGGAGGCGGTGGAGGTACAGTTTTCTGGTGTTCGGCCACGGGGGGAACCCAGGGTCGAAGAAATACTGTGTTGAAGACTGGATGTACCTTCCATGTGGCGGGAAGTTTAAGCTCATACGAAAGAGCTCCGACCTTTCGTACGACTTTGAAGGGGCCATGACGCTTGTCGTCCAGTTTTTTCATAGGTCGATGCGTTGTCAGATTCTTCCCCCGAGAGGTAAACCTCATCCCCGGGCTTATACCCGGGATCTTCTCCTCGTTTGCGGTCATAGAACCGTTTCATCGTCTCCTGTGCCACCTTCATAGAGGCTGCAGCTTCCTCTCGCACCAGTTTCATGCGTTTAGCGAAGTCGTCTGCAGCCTCAGTCGGCACCTCCACCCGCGGTTCTGTCCCTTTCCGCGGATGGAATCCCAACATGGTGTAAAACGGGGTAAATCCCGTCGTAGTGTGCACCTTGTCGTTATAGCTGAATTCCGCCATAGCTAGCCAGTCCGACCAATCGTCTTGGCATGAAGTTCGTGAAGACCCGCAGGTATTGCTCGACCTCCTGATTAACCCGTTCGGTTTGCCCATCGGTCTGGGGATGATAGGCGGTCGAGGCGTTCGATTTTATGCCTAGAAGTTTCAACAAGTCTCGCATAAAATGGCCCACGAAGATCTGGCCACGGTCACTGATGACTATTTCCGGAAGGCCGTAGTCCTTCCAGACGTGGTCGCGATATAATCGGGCTATTCCTTCTGCGCTGATGTGTTCCGTGCAGGGTAGAACCCGGATAGCCTTGCTGAGGCGGTCGACGATTACTGCGATAGAATCATAGCCATTGCTCTCGGGCAATTTGACGATTAGGTCGATAGAGATATATTGCCATGGCTTCTCAGGCACCGCGTTGGGATGTAGAGGTCCTCGCGGTTTTGCAGGAAAGATCTTCGTTCGTTGACAAGTAGGGCAAGCGGCGACGTATCCTTTGTTTCTTTGACTACCGAGGGCCAGTAGCAATTCCGGGTTATTAATTCAGCTGTGCGATATCGTCCTGGGTGACCAGCCAAGTAATCATGTGGTGTGCCTTGAAGATGCGATGTCGCAACCCTGGTCGGCGGGGACATAAATCAACCCGTCTTTGGTTAAGAACCCGTCGTGTTCTTCCCAACCGCTGTCCGCCGTTTTCACGGCTTCTCGCGCTACGTCTTCCCATTTGTCCTTCTTCTGCTTGATCTCTTCCATAAACCGATCTCCTGGGGTATCGTCGAGTACTGCGGGCATGGCTCGCAGAAACTCAGCCCCAGACACCGGGTTCTTCGAGAACCATCCTTCTGGTAGAAGAATCATGTTGGAGTTATCTAGCTCCCCGCGTTCATGTCCACCTCTTCGAGACAACACGTCGGTCTTCGTGTGTTGTTTCCCGGGTTTATGGACTAGGGTGAAGTCATACTCACTCAACTCTAGAGACCACCGGGCTTGTCGTCGATTCAACTTCTTGGTAGTAGTGAAGTATTCCAAGTTTTTGTGGTCCGTCCAGATTTCGAACCGTTTTGGCTTCCTTGTAAGAAATGTCGCCATTCGTATAAAGCTCGCATGACGGCGAGCATCTCCTTGTCATGTATATCGTAGTTGCGTTCCGTGTCGTTCAATCCTTTAGACAGGAAGGCAATGGGCACCCAGACACCGGCTTGGCATTGGGTCAAACAAGCCCCAGTAGCGAAATCAGAAGAATCCGCCTCTACCTCCATTCCCCGTCATCCGTAGGGAAATGTAGGACGGGTTCTGATGTGACGGCGTCAATCAGACGTGGAAAGCTGCGTTTTCCTCGTCCCCCCACGCCATCGCGTAGCTTCCGGGTTAATCGCGTGAGGGGTTTGGCGTGGTCGCCAAAGCCCTGTATGAATTGCCGATAGAAGTTGAGGAATCCGAGGAAGCTTTGAACGTCTTTGACGTTCCGGGGAGTAGCCCACTCCCGTACACCGGCCACCTTGACCGGGTCCATCCTAATCTTGCCGTCTCCGATGATCACTCCCAGATATTCCACTCCCTCTTCTCGAACTCGCACTTTTGTGCTTGAGAGATAGGTCGTGGTCTTTCAAGACTTGAAGAACTTCCCGCACCGTTGCGCGATGGTCCTCCAAGTTGTCGGAATAAATGAGGATGTCATCCAGGTAGACAATAACCCGGCCTTCGGCAATTTGCCGTTCAAAGATCTCGTTCATCATGGATTGAAAGGTGGCCGGAGAGTTGGTGAGCCCGAAGAACATAATGAGAGGCTCCCAAAGCCCCCGGTTAGTCATGAACGCAGCCTTTTCTTCGTCGCCTTCTTTTATCCGGATGTTGTTGTAACCCCATCGGACGTCCAATTTAGTAACCAGGTTGCCTTTCTGAGCATATGCATGATTTCCGAGATCAACGGATCGGGTATCGATTCTTGATGGTAAGTTCGTTTAACTTCCGATAGTCTTGAACGGGGCGTAGCTTTCCGTCTTTTTTCTTCACGAAGAAGAATGGGAAGCCCAAGGGGATTTAGAAGGTCGAATACGTCCGGTTTCCAAGTGTTCCTTGATGAAGGAGTCTAACTCCCGTTGTTCTGTCGGGTTGAGCGGAATATTCCGCCCCTTCACGGGTTCTGAGCCGGGTTTTAATTTGATGGCGTGATCCCATTTCTTCCGCGCGGGGAGTTTGTCGAACTTGTCCTTTTCGAACACGCTTCGGAAATCTTGAAGGTAATGTTCTGGGACATTGTCTTCAATCTTCTGTTCGCCTTTGGCCTCATTAGCGGCAGCCGCTAATTTGGTAGCCACGCTTCCCATAGCCCGAACGTGAGCCGCATTGCGTTGGGGCAGGGCAGAGTCGTCGTAGATCTTCGTAATGAAGATACGGTCTCCTTCTTGAATATCCTCTCGGTCTTCCTCGTCCCATTCTTCCTGTAGACGAGCTCTCTTACAGGCGGGAGGGCATCGAGTGAACTTCAACTCGTTCTTTTCCCAGTCGATCTCCGGGTTATGTTTCCGGAGCCAATTGTAGCCGATGATAACATTGCTCTTCCCAGTATCCGTGATTGCGAATGGGAAAACTTCAGTATGGTCTTGGACCATGATGCGGAGGCGAACTACGTGTGTGATTTGTCCTTCGCGGTTGAGTGTCCCGTCGGCGTTGTATACCGGGATTGGCAAAGGGAGGGGTTCTCTTTCCATGCCTCTTTCTTCCACAAGGCGTTCGTGGATAAACCCGCCTGTGGCCCCACTGTCGATTAACCCGGCCACAGTACAACCCCGTAGGTTGTTCAATTCCTGTAGGGTCACGGGGAGTACCATCGAGTTCCCGTTCATTGCCCGCACATAAGCCGGCGGTTCTCTCAACGCGTCCAACGCGTCCAGAGCATCGGGAGGGTACGTTGTCATTAGCCCTCCAGTAGTTCTTCGGTAACCTCGGTTTGTCGATGAGGGTGAGTCCATCGTTGGACTATAGCCATGGCGTCAGATGGTCGTTCATTAATCCGGGCCAACGTTCGTTCGGCACCACCAACAGGGAGTCTGCGCCATTCCGCTTTCTCCCTTTGTTGGTTATTCGGCTTTCGCCTTCGGGAGTTCGGAGAGGGACTGGCCCCTCCACTCCTTTCGTCGAGACTTGAAGTCTCGTCGTCGTCGTCTGCACTGTCTTGCTCACTCGGTTCCGAAATAGACAAAGCTTCAAATGAATTGATGGATGCAATCGGTACACTGGGGCTGGGTATAGGTCGAGAGTAGGCAGACTTTACTCGCGACCGCCGGGAAAATCCTCCTGATCCTGTTCGTCCTTCAGTGCCTCGGCGTACATGGCCCTAAACTGCGGGTCTTGCACCAAGCGGCGAGGACAGTGACGGGCCAAGTGTCCTTCCTGCTTGCAATTGTAGCAAGTGACGCGCGAGGAGGGAGTCTTCCCTTTACTATCCGCGCGGTCGATATCCATAGGGACCGGCGTGGTAGTAGTAGTCGTCGTAGAAGCCGGAGTAGAAACCGGGTTGTTCCCGAAATGGGTAACCGGGTTATTCGCCGGATTCTTCCACTCGTTCCTGCGAGAGTTCGAGTGGGAGGATGGGGAGTAGGACGTGTGCATCTTGGGGGCAGAAACAGCGTTCCCTCCATCCCTGAGGCTTCCTTCCATAACCCTGAAGGCGCGGTTCAACCCGTCGTGTTTGATGACCTGCGTCTTCCAGTCTTGTAGGTCAGGGCAAGGATGACTGCCCATAGACCGCCTTGATGACTTCTCGTCGATCCCGCGTTTAAGCAGGCGAATGAGGGTAACTTCGTCATAGGCCGCCGTCTTGTTGAGAGAGTCGAGGACGGTGAAGTATTCCGTCGCCGTGCTCTTGCCTTGACGGAGTTTCTCCATTTTAGCCTGTGCGATTTCTATCTGTGCACCACCTTTGAACGCCTCGATGACGGCGAGGCGAAGGTCTCCCAGGTGAATAGGATCCAGTAGCATCCTGGGTCTGCATGGCCAACACGACGTTGTTGGCCCACTGGGAGGCAGAACCGTCCTTCATGTAGGAGAGTGCGAAGGTGATCTTCGTACTGTCTGCAGTGTAGGCGGTGTTGCCATTGAAGTTCAACCAACAATCCGCCAGGAATTGGTCCACCTGTTCCGAGTCCCCGCTAAACATGCGGGGAGCAGCAACCCGGGGTTGCTTAGTGTTGACCTTGACCTCTCCTCCGGCGGAGAGGGAAGGACGCCGTTCATGGGTAGAACTGGCATCCCGTAGCGTGCACATGGCCTCCGCTAGCAGCTGGTTCTGCGAGATCTTCTCTTCGCTAGCCTGCAGAGCTTGGGCCTGCATCCCGGAAAGAGTTTCCCGGAGTACAATGTTTTCGCCGTGGGCTTTGAGAGCCTGTTGGTAAAGGAGCTCGAAACGTTGAGTCTCCGTGTGGGCTGCGAAGATGTCGGGGTCCGGCATAGTGAAGGTGCTTCACTCATCGTATCGTCCAATTGAGTCGTCGGTAGGGGACACTATTCTTTTGTCAGCACAGGGCCTCGCTGCAGGGTTTACTGCGACGTAGGCAACTGGGCGATACAAGGAATAGGCGAAACGCAGTCAATTAAGCACTGGAGAGTAGACTAGAATAGTGTAAAGAATGTAAGTAATTACTTAGGGTTATATACTACGAAATAAAGGGGTTCCTTAGGGGACTAGGGGTCTAGGAGTAACTGCGGACGCCAAGGGGTAAGGGGTAAGGAGTGATCCTGACAAGCAGGGGTTGGCAGGAGTCGAATAAGGAGTACGATCCAAGGGGTGAGGGGTATAGGGGAAGAGAGTGAGACAAGGGATAGGCAAGGGGTAAAAGACCACCGGGTTAATGATAGGGTGGGTTAATAAGAATATGAGACCAACGCAATAACCCGGTGAGGCACTCTGGAAGAATCCGGATAGTATGTGAGTGTCGGGTTGTTGAGAAGGAGTGAAAAAGGGTAGATCATGACAGAGAGCGAGGACAAGCAAAAAGTAGCTTAATTCGAACTACGAGGGGTGAACTTTGTTGTTATTAGCAGTTAAACTAGCTACATTTTATAGTAATTGGTGCACAGGTACAAATAAACAAATAGAATTTGAACAAATGGAGTGTGGAGGCAAAAACTGTGTTGAAAAAGGGCTGAAATGGCCAGGAACGCGTGGATATCGGGCCGAGCAAATGCGAATTAAATTGAAACAGTCGGAGAAAATATAAGAAAAAGGAAAAGCCCAGGGGCATGAGTGCATAGGTTGAGGGCGGACAGAGGGCGTGGTGGCTAGGAATGAATGGTAATTGCGTGTTAAATTATCGGTGCAACGCATACACCGGTGGCGCAGAGCGAATTGGCCGGGCCAACAAACTGATCCGATGATGCATTTCGGTGATCAGCGGCGAGTCTTGTTCATCACCACACAAAGCACAGTCGCTCCTCGTCATCCACCAGCTCAGACACACGTCGTGCCCAAGGAACGGTGCCCCGTGCGCTGGTTATTCCCAGTACTAGACTTGCGCTCCTGCGCCCAATGCTTCCACGAGCGACTCTGAGGGGACATCGTCCACAGCGCCAGCGCTCGCTCCCACTGCTCGCCGCCATTCACCGTCGACACACACGCTCGTCCCCAGGCACGTGCACTCGTTCTCCCAATCATGACGCGCCCCGCACCACCACCATCTTCCCCGGCTACACTACGCCCGGGCACTCTTCACTGCCAGCACGGTGTTAGTAGTCGTGCCCGTTGCTCGCCGCAAGGTGCGATCACCGCCATGGTCAGCGTGCGCTCGTGATCCCGTAACGAAGCTGGCGTTCTCACATGATGCTCGTCACCAGCGCCGACTGCGCCTCCGTGTCCGCCGTGTCCACGGCCGCGCACACCGTACACTCACCATCCCCATCCCACTAATCCTCGTGCTTCTAGGCACAATGCTTGTCCCAGGCGTTAGCGTCACCCCCCCCCCGGTACAAAAGGCGATTCATCCAGAGTCCACACCCGTTGGTAAGACGAAGAATGTGGCTGTAGCAAGTGAATGGCGCGCCAGAAGATGACAAGAGCCATGGGCCGACACTGAGATGAGGACAAGGCACCAGAAGGTACGAATTCTCGTTCCAACTGCAAGGATTAAAGGGCTGAAGAGGGGCGGAGAGCCGGAAAGACAAGGGGAAAAGAAAGAAAAGGGTGTGTATATCGCTAAGTACTCACTCTGAAGAGCCCGCAATGCCTCCTGCGAGTCGTTTGCCTGCTTGAAACCTCGGGTTGTCACGGATTCACATTGTCGGTCGGCGGGGGCGAGTTTCTAGCAAGGAAGGAGAAAAGAAGAGTGGTGCGGGGTCAGCGTTTTGAGTGCAGAAAGGTCAAAAAATGCAAAGTCGACTTGGTGGGTTAGTGCAAGGGACGTTGTTTGTGCGCGACAAATACTGTATCCGAGTTGATCGGAGCGCTCCACCACCGACCCATCGTCCTCGTCGCCGTTTTTGTGCGGTGCCACACAACCACGAAGCAACCACGAAAGGTTCATTCCCTGACTTACATCTTGCCAGGCTTGCTTCTGGCGACTTGGAATTGGAAAAGTTCAGAACTTTCAATGTTATGCAATTGATTGTAACAATGCCTTTCTCGCCCCGAACCCCATAAACGGAAGGTGGTTGCATTTTCGGCCCTCGGGGCCATAAGGTCGATTTTAAAAAATACAGCCCAAGTGGATTTTCCGCAGACTCGAACCCTCTTGGTGCTCATCGATTGGACTCCTCGGAAATTCCACTGGCTTGGCCCCGAGCAGCTCTCTGTACCCGGAGCTACAGTCGGTTTGCCTTCTTACTGCCTCGCAAGTTACGCGGTCATCTGTTGAAAAATCAGAACTCCTTTGGAAGACAGAATCCGACGAAGACTCAAGGCGACACGGGATCACATTTTTGTCTTCCGTAAACTCGCTGTTCAGCCTGTGGACCGCGCGTATAATAGAACCCCTCCCTTCACGGAATCCCACCTTGCTACCCGAGTTCGGGCGAAGCCCTTGGCTGCGTCACAATCAGAGAACTCGCCATTCTCGGCCTTACGCCCAACATTAGGTGCTCTAGACGCGTGAAATCGACCACGTTCATGCTATCCGACGAACACGGCAAAAATTTGGCCAATTGGCCACAACTCGGTCGATAGACTGTAGCGGAGTCCAGTCGGGTCTCGGGTTGCAATGCGAGGTTTAAAATGGATCAACGCAACGGCGAGGACGGGGATTCGCAAAGACCGTGCGCCCGAATGGTGCCGAGAAGTCTGAGATTGTTTTGGCACTAGACCGGAACGCAGCGGTCCGGAGTAGACCGCAATGATAATCGTCATGATCCTCTGCCGAATGGTGCCGAGAAGTCTGAGACTGATCTAGTACTGGACCAGAAGTTAGAACACAGTGGTCCGGAGTAGACCGCAATGATCATCGTCATGATCTTCTGTCGATTGGTGTCGAGAAGTCTGAGACTTGTCTGGCATGTCTGGCACCAGAACGCAGCGGTCTGGAGTAGACCGCAATGATCATCGTCATCATCTGGTTCTCTGGTACACAAACGCCTGACTCTAGCCCTTGGTCGACCTGTTGGGCTATGTAGATCCTCCGCCTTTATATACCTACAATTTTCTGCTTTGTATACATACTTCCTTCCTCTTGCCCCTCAAATAATGTCCATCTATCTCGTATCTGCTTTCTTAATCGCTTCAGGTGTATGGGGCCATCCAACTCTTGTGTGTTCCTTCAATGTTGGTCTGCTCTCCACCATTTAACTGTTTATAGGAACACCCTGCTCCTCGTCAAGCACCCATCTCAAATCAGAATATCCATCTCACCAACAACTTTGAGATGTGCCTCGCCGTTTCAGCTGAGGCGAACGGCGCGGCCGTCGTCATCGAATATTGCGTCACCGGGGGGGACTCCTACCAAAACTGGACGGTCTCTGGATCCACCTTGCAGGTGTTCGATAAGTGGTGCCTGGATGTCACAGGGGGCGCGACCGCGAATGGGACGCCGCTGCAGATCTGGGAGTGCACCCCGGGCGACGCGAACCAGCAGTGGACGCTGTCGGGGAACTCGATCCAGTGGAGCGGGGATTCTAGTTGCTTGGATCTCACCAACGGTAACGCGACCAACGGTAATGTTGTACGTATCCCGTTCCAATCTTCTTCCCTCTCTTCCCATGACTCAATATATCTTTCGCCAAAAATAGATGCAGATCTGGGCCTGTACCGACGGGCCGAACCAACAATGGACGCTGACCACTGGCCCATCGGAACCCATCACCCCCATCATCAGCAACACGACGTGCCTCACCGCGCCCACCAACGCGAACGGTGTAGAGGTCGTCGTCGAGCCGTGCGACGGATCTACCAGCCAGTTGTGGACGAGGTTTGGATCCACGCTCGTCATTTATGGCGACATGTGTCTTGGTGCGCACTCCGTCATTCCCCACTCATCTCATTATGCACGCTGAAGTGTATCATATTCTTTCAGATGTCACGGACGGGAACACGGCGATCGGCACCAAGTTGCAGATATGGGCCTGCACACCCGGCGACACGAACCAGGAGCTCGGTTTCAACTCTGCACACCAAACCATCGAGTGGGCAATCGGAAACATGTGTGTCGATCTCACGGACGGGAGCCTCGCAAACGGGACCCAGGTATGCCGGTTTGACACTCCAATCGAACCGTCACTTTTTGATCTGATTTTCCTCCCCATTTGTAGGCCCAGATGGTCCCTTGCTTCCAAGACACCAACGACCCCACCCTAACTTGGCAGTTTGGTTTAGAATATATTTATGAGGGTTAATTAGGGACTTTGATCTAGTTGGAACACTTTTACTACTCTGTACGTGATATAAATGCACGAACTTAATGCTATGTTTTCACCAACGCAGTAACCATATAAAGTTTGATTAATCAAATGCTGTCTCAACATAAAATCATGCTTAATCATTCCTCTGTTAATCACTCTGGAGGGCTAGGGCAGTGACGATAGGTGTGTCCAGTAGTGGATTATGATTTGAAAAGTTCTGTTCAACCAGTCCTGTTAATCAGCAACGTTCTCAACCAGTTCTGTTAATCCGCTGTTGGATCAAAAAAGCATTGTTAATCAGGGAGAAAGTGTAAAATCGCCCATTGCCCGACCTTCGCAAAGCACAAAAGATGACATGGCACTGGCAATAACCACTGAAAAAAGCAGGCAATATACAGTTACCTCAACACGTGAATACCTGGTGTTCAGTTACGTCCAACACAGAAATACACCAACTTTAATTTGATTGTCATCTACGCACCTACTGTAATGACAATCTGCCTAAAATACATTATGTGCAGTCCAGGGTGATGCTGCCACTACCATACAGACGGCACCACTTCTACCGCAGATTCCCGCATCTTCCGGCAACGAACAGCACCGGTACTATTACTCCTTACCCCACTACCAGTCCACTTCTTCGGCGCTGTCATATTCCTCGCAGCCGCAATCTCGATATCTATCCACCTACCCTTATCCTAATTCATCCAGCATGTTCTACTTTTAAACTTATTCTCCCCAGTAGCTTTCCACCTGTGCCTATAGATATGCATGAATAGATATATTTTTTGAGTCCTGGTTCCGCCCTATTTTGGGTCAGCATAGCTAACGGGCACGATTTCGGCAAAGTCTCAAATTGCCGCATATGGATGCCATGTTGTGGCGGAAAGTGCGTTAGTACATGGACAAACGGCGATTTAAAAGGGGGGTTTTTTTAAAAAAATAAAAAATAAAAAGAGCCAAGAAATCAATCCGGGGTGAGGACACTTTCCAGGAACAAGTTGCGCATTAATGTGTGAAGGACGATAGTTTATTTGGGACGGCTGTGTTGGAATGTTACCGGGAAAGGTTGAGGATTGGGGCCTATATGTAGCTACCGACTGGACGAACTAGGTCACCTGGAAATACCACCACTCGCCTCATATTAGAGGGAACCTTTGTATCAAAGGTTCCCTCTAACTAGGGGGCGATTTCAGTCTCCATGGAAGGATTTTGCTGGGCTGTTCCACGCTCTCCACCAACCACAGTCCTGGAGCCAAAACCGTTTTTTTCCATTGTTTCCATTGGTTTTGGTGGCCCTGTAAAAATATCAGTAAAATTTGTGACCCGGTAAAATTCCACGGCTTCCACCAACTGGGGTCAGTAAAATTTGTGACCCGGTAAAATTCCACGCTTCCACCAAATGGGTCAGTAAAATTTGTGACCCGGTAAAATTCCACCGCCTCCACCAACTGGGGTCAGTAAAATTTGTGACCCGGTAAAATTCCACGCCTCCACCAACTGGGGTCAGTAAAATTTGTGACCCGGTAAAATTCCACGCCTCCACCAACTGGGGTCAGTAAAATTTGTGACCCGTAAAATTCCACGGCCTCCACCAACTGGGGTCAGTAAATTTTGTGGCCCGCTAAAATTCCATTGCTTCCACCAACTGGGTCAGTAAATTTGTGACCCAATAAAATTCCACGCTTTCCACCGACCGGGGTACTACAATTGTGACCCTCCTGTTATTTCCATGGCTTCCATGAACTGTTTCAACTTGGAGAAACCTACGCAGCACTTCCACCACTTCCATACCAGCCTCGGAACACTTGATTTCCACAGCTTCCACATAAATGAACAGAGTAAATTCAGGATTCATACGTCCTTGTCAGTTGCAAGCACCATTACAGTCTCTATCGCCTCTGCTAGCTCCTCCACCTCCACATCTTCTCCTTCATCTCCATCACTCTCATCAGTCTCCCACCCTTCATCATCCTCCTCTCCCCTCTCTTGTGCAAGTCTTCCGCGTTCCAATTCAGCAGCAACAGCAGCGGCCTCGCCCTCCTCCTCCTCAGTGTCCATCTGATCTCTCTGCGTGGCTGGTTCTGGAAGACGACACCTGGCACCAACGTCCCACTAAAGCGTGGACCCAATTTCCTTGCCATTGTCCTGAGACGCTTCATGTGGTCGTCATCAAAGCGGCCCCGTTGCATCCGGTACTTCCCAATGAAGATGGCCAGGTGGGGTCCGTCTCCCTCACCTCTGCCTCTTTTGCGAGCAGAAACACCCTCTCATCCCTGATGTATGTCACCAGCCTGCGTATCTCGATATTGAGGCGATGGATCTCCTCCTTCGCACGCTCAATCTTGAAGTGGGTGTCCATTAGCTCTCGGGCTCCAGGTGTCGCCCATGGCCGAAGCGCAGCATTCCCCTCTGGATCACGGAGAATGTCGAAATCCGCCAGGAAGGTAAAGTCGATCACCTCACTCCAGGATAAGGTACGTCGGGGGGATCCAGGGCAGCCGCTGCTGCATTATACCGATCCAAGGCTGCCCGGATAGTGCGTGACCGGGTTTGAAGAGCTTTTGCAATGTGTTTACGCAGCTTATATCCTATATGAATCTGTAATGTCTCATTTACGAAGTTCAGTTTTGATCCTTACCCGTCCCAGACATGTTCATTTTTGTCAACTCGAAGAGCCGCTTCACTACAAGCTCCTCCAGCTTGTTTACTGCCCCCCGGTATCGTCTTGTGGCGACTAGTTCCGCTGCCTCTTTATATTCCTGACTCTCCCGCGTCCACCGATCCTCAATCCCCATCTTTTCCTCCATTTCCTGAACCGAATGCACTGCCTTGTCATAGTTCTCCCGAGTATGTCTCTTCACAGTCCCATTTGCCTTTGACTGCTCACGAAGACAACATCAAATCGTTCTCTGGTTGGTGGAGACGGTGGAATGGCCAAGGATTCGTGTAGGTGGAAGCGATGGAAGAGGCAAAATCAGTTAAAGGATTGGTGGAAATGGTGGAAAGGCAGAATGTTTAGACCTTCGCAACTGTTGTCAAAGTGGAGACTTACTTCCGATCTGCCAGGTTTACGAGCCGCTGGTAGTACTCCATCTGGTCAGTCTCCTCCGGATCCTCCTTGGAGAGATTCTTCAGGTATTCCTTCTCCTGCCTCAGCCGTTCCTCAAAGACCTCAGTGCCAGATATTCCAGCCTGGCGCATTGCAAAGTGGAGCGAGTCCTCCTGGTCGAGGATCTCAAGTGCCTGGCGATAGTTATTGACTAGAAACTTGCCTTGATAGGTGATCAGCATCTGATTCTCCAATGAAATGAGGACTTACTCAAGTTTGCATAAGTCTCAAAGTTATCGACATGGGCCATGTAGGTTGCGATAGACTGCCGACGATGGAAGACACTTGCATACCTTGTAGAGCGTGACAATGCATTGGACTTGGAAAAGAATCTTTCGCAGCCTTCCAGGTCTTCCAGGCCCAAGCCACGAACGTAGGTTGTTAGGAACCTCAGCTGGCACATACGGTTATGGGCATGGCCATGGAATGCACCAACCAGCGCTCGAAGGTTCAGCCGCCTCGCCTTATCTCCGATCGGGGAGTTCTTGATGGTGGTTTCAAACTCGCAGCCTATGTCATACCCTTCGCCCAAGTCAGGGCCAAAAGCGTCAAGCAGGGCATCAGTTATGGCCAACCCATATTTGGCACTGTGTGAACCAATCAGCCAGGTACCGCATTCAGTGGGTTTGGGGGACATACAGCTCTCCGCTTCTCACCATATCTGCCACAAGCAGAACAAAGCCATGCCGACACAGGCAGAGAAAGATCCCTGTCTCGTCGAAGATTCCCCACATATGTGAGGTGAGCTCCTCTGACATGTTCTTCCACCGCTCCTGGCACCCCGAATCCTCTTCCGGATTGTCGCTCCTCTAGTGTGTGTGAGCGTCTTCCATGGAAGCCGTGGAAGCAGAAGCAAATGCATACCGGAGCCTTGGCGAACTGGGCTAGCATCTCCTTTGTGAACCAGTCGACCTTCTCGCGACTGAGGAAGTATGTCCCTCCAGCATCCGCCGTTCTTGGATCCGGCCGCTCGGATCCTCCTCTTTTTCCTGTCCCATTCTCGCCCACCACCCCCTTCTCCTTCATCAAGACACGCTTCAAGGAGTTGTTCCCATCCATTGTCACCAGCATTTCAAAGATAAGCTTCATCTCCCCCTCGAGCTTGTAGGTGCACGCCGGGCAGCCATTTTTGAGACGCCAGTCAGGAGCATCACGCCCAAGTGCCTTCTTCACGCGGTCATCAACGTTCTTGAGGATTTCGAGGTAGACATCAAAGCAGGTGGAGAACTGTTGGGTGCTGTAGGGCCTGAATGCCATGCCATGGAGATCTGCCAGAGTCTTGAGCCAGGGCTGGATACTGAGGGTGGGGCATCTCAAGCGCGCAATGCGGTACATCTCGAGCAGGCGGATTGTGACAGCGACCTTGGGCGTCCATGGAGAGCATGGAATGAGGCCTTGCCCCACAAGACCCGATGCAATATAAACATCATTGCCCGTCAGCGGTGCCTCTACAATGTAGCTACCTAATACAAGTTAGAGCCAGTGATAGACGTATCAGTGATAGAAAATCACTGACTGAATACATCTATCACTGAAACCTTGTAATATGTCTCGACCGTCTTGGGCTCTGGAGGTGGTGCAGTCGAATCGAGTCCAAACTCCGCTTGAGTCGCACCCCAGTTGATATATGCATCGGTCATCGCCTTCGTTTGACCGCGGAAACCCAGCACCCGCCGCTGCGTGATGTCCCAGCGAGTTCTGCGGTCATGGCGTTTCCTGTGCAGTGGTCAGTACAAACATTGAGAAGAGTTTAGGAAGGACGTACTTCTTCCCATTAAGCTCCTCGTTTAAATCATCCTGAAGATCACCCATTTCTCCACCAGCATGGCTGATGTCGATACAGATGTTCCCTTCGGCGACGTCGTCATAATTGAAGGCAGCAGGACTTTCATCATCAGAGCGGTCCATTGGATCGTCAGGCATGTCTCTCAGACGTTCAAATGCCTCGCGTTTCTTTTTTGGCAGGGCTAGGGGTTTTAAATCAGACCTTTCTCCTGCACCCCCCATATTGACATACCAGCAATACGTTCAAGCATTTCGGTATTTGTTATGTCGTTCAGGTGCGTGCGCTCTTTCAGACCCAGGGTACGTAGCTCTGGTCTTGGCTTTCCATTGGGGCCTGGAATGTCAACTGCAATTCGCACTTTGGTTAAGCGGTTACGAGGCCGTGCCCTCTTGGTTTTGTCCTTGGGCATGGTGAGTCGGTGAAAGAGAAGTTTTTGACAGTTGATACGCGGCCACGTGACCTATGTTGGTTTCCGCATGCGCTGGTGGAAGTGGTGGAACAAGGACTTGCGATAACTAAAGTCAGCGCCATGTGGAAGTGGTGGAGGCTATTCAACAAAATGAATGAAACAATATGCATGGAAGCGGTGGAATGTGTTCACTAGAATGAATATCTGGTACCTGGTGGAAGCGATGGAAAGGGTGATGTGTACACGTAATAACAAAGGCACAAAGGAAACTAAGGAAACACCCGCTCCTTTGTCTCGGCAATACCCTGAGGAAATGGCGCCACTCCACCCTCCCTCTCTCTTCTCCCACCACCATCTCGACGTCGGGGCCAGCAATGTACAACACTTCCAGTGAGTTGCACTTTCCTTTTAGGCCATCAACCACCTTCTCCTGCTACCATCGTCCTCAGCGTGCTGTGGTACCCCTGCCGGGGAACCTGGCGACGTTGTGGAGTTTGGTGGTGGCCTCAACTCCCTGCTTCTGATATCCGTGCCCGGAACTCGTTGCAGGAGTTTTTCCCTTTCTTTGCCACCACTCTTTGTGCTCCCCTTTCCTTTGCCGCCGTTCTCGTACTGATATTCTCCAGGCATTGCTGACCCTGGCGTCGACGCTCTTGACTTCCGCACCACCCGTTCTGGCCGTGTCTTCTCTGAATGGGCCGAGATCTCTGCACAGACGTTCGACATCGCAATGGCTGTTGCTCACAGCGTCCAGCTCAACCGTGGCCATGATGAGAACCTTGCGGAGCTCGACAGTGGCCCACCCACCCTCGCTCTCGCCGCTATCCAGCCTGCCACCGCTCCACCTCTGCTATCTCCATGCCGCCCAAGACCCGCCGCGACCGCGACAAAGCACGCTCGAAGCTCAAGCGCCAGGCTGAGCGCACGGCGGGTAAAGCAAAGACCGACATCCTGCTTGATGCTCACCCACGTCACCCACGCCATCTCTCCAAACCCGTCTCCCCCATCAAGGCCACATTTGAGATGAGAAAGGTTCGCATTGCCTCTACCGGCTGGATTGGGTTGCGTGACGATGGTGTCGCACCGGAGGAGGATGAAGACGATGCAGAGAGTGGGCCATCACCCACCAGGAACTTACCAGATTTCTTTGGACCCACGCCACTCTGCACGGCTTCACCTATGTTCCCTATGATAGCCCGTGAGTCCTGTTTCCCCTCTTTCTTTCTTTCTTCTCATCTTGCTCAGGGAGGCACGCCCCATCGTTGACGCCAAGCAAAAGGTCTGTGGCGTCTTTGGTGGGATGCCGGACGACCCCAACTTCATGAGGGATGTCCACGACCCCCCGTGGAGGCCATGGAAGACGCCCGCCCCGCGCTTCCATCGCTGAGGAGCGGACGTTCCACCGTCGGGGAAACTACGCCCAGCTCACAGGCGGCAACTCCCATGGCGGTGGACAGTTTGAGCCTGGCGAATTGGTCAACGGGGCGATCAATGCGGCAATCTTTGCCTCCCTAATCAGCAACATCGCCTTCATCCGACTCGCTGGCTTTGCTACAGGTGCATCTTCTCTTTGTCGCCTGGCTTCTTGGCTTACCTTTGTTTAGGGCTCTTTGCTAACTGGGCACCAAATCTCTTTGACTTTTACGTGGACTACATGCGGCTGTTTTACAAGCGTACAAGCACCTTAAACGGCCCTTCCTCAATGGGATCTTCTCCGCCTGTACCTTTAATCTCGGACCCCGCACATGCGCACTCGGCCATCGCGACTTCGGCAATCTCGCATTTGGCTGGTGCGCAATCACTGCATTCGGGGACTTCGACTACAGGAAGGGCGGGCATCTCATTCTCTGGGACTGCAAGCTCATCCTGGAGTTTCCCCCGGGGTGTACGATCCTTATCCCCAGCGCCGCCATATTCCATTCCAACATCCCCATCGCCAGCCACGAACGGCGCTTCTCCTTCACTCAGTACACGGCGGGGGGCTCTTCCGTTGGGTAGAGCATGACTTCCAGACCGAGGAGTCCTATTTCGAGGGGCTCAGCCGTGAGGAACGACTTGAGGAGAAGGAGCTCGGTTTGCAGCGCGCATGCGAAGGGGCGGCCATGTTTTCTACCCTCGAGGAGCTGAAGGCAGGCATCTAATGCATTATCCACGTCACACTGTACTGCGTTGGCCTTAAATATGAATATTTTTTGTTATTTCGTTGATTATTTTTGAGACATCAGTAAATTTGAAGTGCAATTTCCATCGGTTCCATCGGAAAAGGGGTCTGAGTCAATAGAAATGTGATGAGATTCCACACCTTCCACTGCTGACTTTGGTCTGAGGCTGACGGAAGTAGGCGATCACCAACTCGTATCAGCCTGATCGCCAACTCAGGTCATTGATCGAGGTACAAGACTGCCTACCACTTCCATCCCTTGACCTGGGTAGAAATTCTGAGTTGGCAGTTCTTCTTATTTGATATTAAGGTGCCTCCAGAATAAATCTTATATTTACTGGAAATTTACTCATGACATTGCAGTTCAAGACGCCAACGAGCTCAAATTGTCCGTATTTGGCCTAACCTTACTCTTTCCTTCGACCACCAACACAACTCAAAGTCAAAGCCTCACACCAAATATGAAAAAAGAGGATAGGTATGGACCCTAGCTCCCCTCCACTACTCAACTAGACGGTCCTGAGGCTCGCATTAGTGCAGAAAAGGGTAAAGAGTCGGATTTGGTACCTCTCCCACCCAGTCGTACACCAGCAGCTAGACGTAAAGCCTGGGCCAAATATCGTGACAAGTGAGTAGTATATACCCTAGCCTATGTTCTTAGAGCTTACCCGCCCAGAAATAAGGAAGAATTGGCTGAAAAGTCACGAATTTATATGCAACGGTATTTTCAATGGTATTTCTCCCTATAACACATTTTTACTTGCCTTTCCAATGTTTTAGCCGTCGTGCAATGATGAAGGCCAATCCAGATGACTACAGTGAGCAGCAGAAGCAAGCCAAGAAAGCCAGGGCCAAATACGAGGAGAGGTGTGTCATCCACCTCAATCCAGTCTGCGTCTCACATTCTCCCCAAGGCACAGGCATACTCGTAAGGCCAAGCAGCTCCTTAGGCGTGATGAGGCATCATACAAAGCACTGGGGAAGGAAAGATACTACGCACTGGCAGCAAAAAAGAAGGAGGGTGCACGCGATTATGACATGGAGTGGCTCGTGTATCAGGACGAGTGAAGGGAAAGGGCCTCGGATGGCAGGGGGGGCACTAGAGGAATGTGAACCCTCTGCATAAACCACATTCATCTATAGCCTGGGCAATGCGATATTGTTTGTGAAAAATTTTCTGGTGGAAGCGGTGGAACCTCCCTAGTTTTGGCCTTATGTCAGTCGTGAGCCATGGAAGCAGTGGAAGCCACCTTCATGTAAGGTGATTGATGCATCACATGACCAGCAAGTTGATGTCTTCCCCCACGTCGTCCTCGCAGTACTACTGTCTCCCCCCATTCCACGACGAACCCCAGGGCCGCCAAGAGGTCATCCGCCAGACTGTCTCATGTTACCTAGTCACCAGTCCGGCTGCAAAAGAGGCCCGAGGTGTCTATGCTGAATGGTGCGTCGCAATCCATCTAATCAAAACCATTGAATTAATCTAGGACTCAATCCAGGACCAATGCCCAGCGAGTCAGTGAGGCTATCAGCCACGGCGGTGCTCCAAAGTACAGCTGCTACAACGACACCATCCCTGCCTGGCATGCCTGCTGTGACGCTGGAGAGCATGCACATGCTAAAAAGCCCTCTGCCCCTGCACCGATTGCACCGCTTGTGCCTACAACGACCCCTTCGAGAACCGGAGCTGTTCCGCGGCCTCCTGCTCCTTCCAGCCCTTTGCGCACCCAGACTGCTTCGCGTGTGTTGGCACCTCCTTGTACCCCACATCGTGTCGGCCACACCCTTCCCACCCGCTACGCTGTTAGTGGCGGGGGCGCTGTGCGCACATCCCTCTCGGAGGCTCTCCAGGACCTGGAAGCGGCGGCGGCCACTGGCCCTGCAAGACTCATCACGACCCAGGACACACGCTATGCAGCGCACATTGCCGCTGGACATACCGAAGGGCAGGCTCGAGCCCTCGCTGATGGGGAGCGGCTGGCTGAGGGATTGAGGTCCTGGACGGTTGGGAACCCCATCTCAGGCCCTGCAGGCGCCCGTCGTCAAACCCGTGCTGTGTGCATTTCTAAACTCCGTGCTGCACTCTCCGCAATTGAGCTGAGTGCCGCTGAATCGGACGGGGAGGAAGTGGAGGAGGGTGCCCACCGGTTTGATTGGGAGTCGGACTAACTGCGTTTTTTTTTACTTTACATATACTGATCTCGCAACTTGGACTCATGGACAGTTTTTTTGTTTTGTTTTTGAATCAAGCTCCATCATTCTTCAAACCGATGTGTGAAACAGTGTGGAACCAGTGGAAGCCGCCTTGAATAGCTAGCAGGTGGAAGACTGTGGAAGCGGTGGAACCAGCCCTTTCCTCAAGTGAAGACCGACAGACCATGGAAATGGTGGAAGCAGACTTGTTGGATTGAACGGGCTCTCAGAGTCATGGAAATGGTGGAAGCGGAGTTGATCGTCTGTCACGTGGTGGGAAAATGGCACGTTATTTGCCACTCACTCTCTTCTGCCACATCCACTTTCTCTTACACTTTTGGTGAGTCTTGTCTGTGGTAGAAACACGTGTCAAGCTAATTGTTTCTTTCTCCAGAACCAATGGCCAAAGTTAAACAGAGTATTCTCGAAGCAAGGGCCGCTCCTGCATCAACTCAAACTACGCGTTCGAAAGGCATTGCTGCTGTCTCGGGACGTGCTACGCGCTCGTCAACCACCACCAAACCTTCCACCGCCAAACCTTCCACGTCCAAGGCAGCCGCTGCCCCAGCAAAACTGGTGAACAAGCGTGGCAGCAAAAAAGCTGAGGTCAAAGAGTCGGAGTCAGATGAATCTGAGGAGAGCGCTAAGGAGGATTTGGAGCAAGAGGACTCTGAGAAGGAGGAGTCAGAGGAGGAGGACTCTGAGAAGGAGGAGTCAGAGGAGGAGGACTCTGAGAAGGACGAACTGGGTAAGTCTTAACGTCTTTTTTTCTTCTTGGTGTTTCTAATTGTTATCATACAGAGCACGAGAAGGAGCAGTCCCCGCTGCCCAAGACTTCCAAGCCTCGGATGCCCAAGTCACCCGTGCCCAAGGATCCGCCCTACAAGTCGCCCGTACCGGAGGATCCCACCCACCAGTCACCTGCGCCAGAGGGTCCCCCTCAAAAGTCGCCCAGGCCCGAGGATCCCCCCCACCAGTCGCCCATATCTGAGGACCAGGCACCAAAGCCGCTGACGCCTGTGATCTCGCCCTCGTTTCTATCGTTTCCACCTCCACCGCTTCCACCCCCCCTGCCAAGTCGCCCGGGCCCCAGGACCCAGCTCCTTCTCCACCGCTTCCACCGCCCCCTGCCAAGTCGCCCGGGCCCCAGGACCCAGCTCCTACTCCACCGCTTCCACCGCCCCCTGCCAAGTCGCCCGGGCCCCAGGACCCAGCTCCTACTCCACCGCTTCCACCCCCTCCCGCCAAGTCACCCGGACCCCAGGACCCAGCTCCCGCTCCACCGCTTCCGCCCCCTCCTGCCAAGTCGCCTGGACCCCAGGACCTGGCTCCTGCTCCACTTCCACCCCCTCCTGCCAAGTCGCCTGGGCCCCAGGGGCCAGCGCTCACTCCACCGCCTCCACCGCCTCCCGCCAAGCCGCCCGTGCCGTCCAACTCTCCCCGTTCCCCATCCCCAGAGCCTCCCGCCAAGTCGCCCACACCATCCAACTCTCCCTCCCGTTCCCCATCCCCAGCGCCTCCTTCTAAGCCACCTGTAGTGGTGGGGGCGGATGCAGGCACCCACCGCGAGCGCCACCCAGACATTCCAGCGCAGCCCCCCGCCAAGGACAAAGGGAAGGGAAAGGCGATAGCGAATACGCTGTCGCTCAAGAAAAAGGAGAAGAAAGAGGCGCGGGCGGGTCTTCAGGCAGAGGTCGATGAGTGGCATGCAGAGGTGGAGAAGAAGGTGGAGGAACTTGCGACCAGACACCAGCTTCCACAAGACGAGGTGCGGGCCACCATGCTTTTCTCAAGCAAGCTGAAGAAGGGGAGGGGATACCACGAGTTTAATGCAAAGGTCTGGCGACGGACGGCGGAGCTGAATGAGGGTAAGTCTCTCATCATCTGCCTGGCATTCATTCTAACACGGTTCGTAGGAAAAGTTGCTGGAGAGCGCCTCACGCTCGATGACGTGAGGGGGTTTGTACAGAATGAAGCGGCGGATGCATGGTCCGCAGAGGAGCTTGCACAGCTCAAGATCGACTACGAGGAGTACAAGGCAGCGAAGGAAGCTGGAACCCGGCGGAGCAACTCGGCGTGTGCCGCAGATGCGACAACCACTGGGGAGAAGCTTTTCGAGGAGGTAAGTGGAAGCGGTGGACGTGGAAGCGGTGGAAGCTGACTTTCGATTATTATTTCACTGTAGCTTATCCTTCTCGAGAAGCGGACCGGCGCTCGCGGGTTTCTCATCATCACCAAGGGCCATGTCAATGACAGTATCCGCGCCCAAATCCTTGGCACCCCGGCGAACTGCAAATTCATACCGGAAATCCTCAAGATGCCCATCGACTCACTCCCTCTGAAGTACGAGCGGTGGGCCACCGCAGAGGCAGACGAGAAGCCAGCTAAAAGCCAGGGCAAGTGGGCCGAAGTAGTTGAAATGATCAGGGCCGGGCTCAGTACGTCATTCCTCGTCTTTTTTTTTGCGTTCTTGGCTTCATTCTAAGCATGTTTATTCGCCCAATTACAGATGCCATGTTCGGCACTCCCGACCAGACCATGAATTACAAAAAATACCACGAGGTCATCCAGGCTGGGATGGGGATTCAGCTGGTCGGGTGGCCTGAAGCTGTCCCCTTTGAAGCCCCGTCAAGCATTGGGACAGGTGGTGCAGGCGCACTGGATACCCTCTGGGAGCGCTTGAAGTCAAAGGTCTGTCGCTGGGAGGACATGCCCGCCGCCGAGCATGAGGCCGCCCTCGCCGACTTCCCCAAGAAGCGCAAGAACTACGAGACGATGTGGAAGCCGAAGCGGGACACGGTGAAGGCGGCCGACGCCAAGGAGCTCAAGGAACGCTCGGATGCAAAGAAGATGGAGAAGAAGCAGAAGCGAGAGGAGAAGAAGGCGAAGGCCAGTAGGGATGGTGGAGACAGTGGAGATGAGGAGGAGCCGCGAAAGAAGAAGGCGAAGGAAGGCGGTGGAGACGGTGGAGAGGGACAGCCGTTGAAGAAGAGCAAGGCAAAGGAGGGTGGTGGAGAGGGTGGAAAGGAGCAGCCGCCGAAGAAGAGCAAGGCAAAGGAGGGCGGTGGGGAGGGTGGAACGGAGAAGGAGCGGAAGAAGCAAGAGAAGGAGAAGAAGCGGCAGGAGGAGGAGAAAAAAAAGGAGCAGAAGCGGAAGAGGAGGGAGGGGGATGAAGAGGAGGGGGGGGACACAGCGGAGCCGGTATCGAAGGGGAGCAGGAAGCACAAGGCGGTGGAAGCCGTGGAAGGTGAAGGGGAGAGGCCGAAGAAGGTTGCGTTCTCAAAGCGGCGGACGCGGGAGGAAGGAGAGGATGAGGAGGAAGAGGAAGAGTCCCCCCCACAGCGCCCCACGCCCCGCCCCCGCACACGTACCCAGATCAAGAGCAAGCCCGTCATCTCTGACAGCGGCAGCGACGGTGACACAGATGCCGCCGCTGATGCCTCCCCTGTCCCACCTGACCTGGAACCCGCGACCCTCGAGAAATTCCTCTTGAGGACCGACATCCCACCCCGTGCACGCTCCTTCTATGAGACGAAACTCAAGACCTCTCTCGCATTGAAGGAGAGTGAGGCAGCGAAGGCGCGGATGGCTGCTGCTGTGGCTGAGGCCGGCCCCTCCAAGTCCAAGTCCAACAAGGCGAAGGGTAAGGCAAAGGCAAAGCCTGCACCACGCAAGATTTCCACCGTCAGCAACGACTCGGACTCCTCCTACGACGACTCGGACGTCATCATGGACTATGACGGCCCTGACCTCGGGCTCGTTTTATCGGATTGAGCCGCTGTCCATGCTCATCCCCTCCTTGCAGGTTCTCTCCGCTCTTCACCCACCTGCCCCATGCTGTCGTTATCCATATGACTGCTGGGGCCGTTTTTTTTTTGTAATACATCGCCACGCACTCCTCGCCCCACCTGGGGCCGTTTTTTTACTGCTAAATACATACCACGGACACTCATACTACAATGTGACCCAGTGCAAATGAATTTGCTTCTTTCTTGGTTCATTAGATTGCCATGGGACGGGTGGAGGACTTAAGATCTTACTGAGTAATGCAGGAATTACTGCTTGGGTGGAAGAGGTGGAAGCAACGTGTAGGTTTCTCCAAGTTGAAACGGTTCATGGAAGCCATGGAAATAACAGGAGGGTCCCAAATTGTAGTGACCCCGGTCGGTGGAAAGCATGGAATTTTATTGGGTCACAAAATTTACTGGCCCAGTTGGTGGAAGCAATGGAATTGTAGCGGGCCACAAATTTTACTGACCCCAGTTGGTGGAGGCCATGGAATTTTACTGGGTCACAAATTTTACTGACCCCATTTGGTGGAAGGCGTGGAATTTTACCGGGTCACAAATTTTACTGACCCCAGTTGGTGGAGCCCGTGGAATTTTACCGGGTCACAATTTTACTGACCCCGGTTGGTGGAGGCGGTGGAATTTTACCGGGTCACAAATTTTACTGACCCCGGTTGGTGGAGGCGGTGGAATTTTACCGGGTCACAAATTTTACTGATATTTTTACAGGGCCACCAAAACCAATGGAAACAATGGAAAAAAACGGTTTTGGCTCCAGGACTGTGGTTGGTGGAGAGCGTGGAACAGCCCAGCAAAATCCTTCCATGGAGACTGAAATCGCCCCCTAGTTAGAGGGAACCTTTGATACAAAGGTTCCCTCTAATATGAGGCGAGTGGTGGTATTTCCAGGTGAACTAGGTTCCCAGGAGATTTGTAATATATACGCAGGATATGGTTCTGGGATGGAAAATGTGGCTGTATGGCCATATGCATTGCGTGCAGAGAGCCAGAGAAAGGCGACCTGGGACGGATGAAAAGATACCGTTGGCGTTTGGATGGGCCGAGTACGAGAGCTCGGTGCAAACACAAAATGGATCACTCACGCCATCTACGAAAACACTAGAGCTGCGTGATTGATATGCGTTGGTGGAAGAATAGATAGGATTAAAGGATTACAGAGTGAGATTTGATGTCCGATGGGCGGACAGATGGGACAGATACTATTGGGGCCGTATTGCCATTGAGTTTTGAGCAGTAGCAATAAAAATGGAGGCACCAGCTGACAAGGTTGCGGATCTGAGGAAAGGTAATCGAAATGTTCAGAATACGGGTTATTCGAGGTTAGTTGCGTTGGATCGCGCAGTTCATTCCCTAAAAAGTGCGCAGTGGATATTTAACGTGGATTTCAAAAACAAACCAGTGGCTTTGAACTTCGTAAAGCAGTAACAAAGGTTCATTCGCGTCTCTTGCATAGCAATTTGTCCAGAAATGTTTGCCTCCTTCGTCACTCGTTCAAGGTGGGCTTTTGCAAGAAAGCTTGAACAACCTATGCCATAGAACACGGCCTATGGTGTAGGTCACCTAGTCACCGCATGCTAATGTTTGATATTTTGCGGCTCCAAATTTGATCTGATTTCTTATCCCTCTTACAAATGTGCTCCGTTTCAACGTCCAAGAAGATCTGTAAGAGGGATTTTTATTTACCGCAAAACTGAGTGAGCAAAAAAAAAAAGTTGCCTGCCGATTTGGCCACATGCACGTATTAAATTGAAAAAAAGCTCTGTCAGAGCCGTGAATAGGTGCAAAATGACGCTACAGATCTCTACTCATCCGCCGGCCTCTCGGGGCCACGATGGTGAGATTTGTAAGTAGTAGAGCTGAAAGCCCGGACCATCCTATAACTCCATAATACATTCAAAAGTACGCCTAAAATCCCTCCAGAGGTACACTTGATTCACATTTTTTCTCCGGCCGATTTGGCCACAAAATTTTGGTAGCGGTGACTAGGTGACCTGCACCATAACATCAATACACGCCTTTATGTTAACTGAAACGAGTTCTACAAGGGAGAGAGCCGAGTGTAGGTAGGTATGAGTAAATGAATGGCGTGGTTCCCTGAATCACCATATGCAGCCAGGGAGAGCGCATGAGACGACGCATGCATTGAGTCACCGCGGGCGCCTCATCGCGGGGAGCATCAGCGGAATCTGGAGGCCACGACGTCGTGGGGGATGGGGAATCTCCGCCACGGAGGTTGATGGAGGCGATTCGTATTTGCGGCATGCGAGTGAGGGGGAGGATGGAGCCGAGGGTGGAGCCGAGGATGCTCGGCCACGTCTTCAGCTGCCACATGCGGGATGGGAACGACTGCCGAGGGGGTGTATGACGGTGGCGGCGATGCGGCCGAGCGCGCTCGGCATGCAGCGAATGCAGTTCTTCGCTCGAAACGGTCGCGGTGTGTGGGGTAGAAAGGGCAACGACCTCAGGGATGAGAAACGTGTGCCGCGGGCGCTGAACATGGCGGGCATGCTGCGCGTCGACTTTGGGGGGAGTCCGGAATGTGGGCGTTGATGGGGCGTGGTAGGCAAAGAAGGCGACGTGGGGACGGGGAAATCTGGCTCGGTCAGCTGCAGACACGGCTGGATGTACGGGGTGTGCCGGAGCGTCCTCATCGAGCAGCGGCCTATGATACTCGTGGGAGACAGGGAATGGTTCGCGGTGGGTCAGGGCGTGACCCGCGACTAGTGTAGGGGGCAGAATTATTTTGGGGTAATTGAGCCAGGCACAATGGCAAAATGGCAGGGTAGAATACTGGCAGAATCTGGCAGAATTGGCACATCATTTCTCGACTTTTATCGCTGATAGCTGCAGAAATTGAAAATTTTCCTGCTGAACTGTGTGTATCTCAATATCCCAGCCTCCTGCAGCCTCGTTTGCAGTGATATCAATTTATCCATGTCAATTTTGCCTGCCATCTTGCGATCAAGATGTTCAACTTCCACAAAATCAACAAGTTCACCTCCAATGATTCACCTCTGGGGGGTCCAGAACTGGTGGTTTATCGTCCAAAATATCATCCAGGAAGTATATGAGCAAGTAAGGTCACAAATCGGACCTGCTTTGGGTGGCAATTTGCACAAACCTGTGTTTCATGCATGAAGTTCTGCCAAATTTTGCCAACCGTGATCCCATTGAGCCATTTTGCCTGCCATTCTGCCGGGTCAAATGGCAGGATGGCAGGATCCTGCCAACAACACTATGGGCCGCGACGCAAGCGCGGCACATGCACAGAGGGCGTGCATCTTGAATTGGTAGTGCACGGCATGCGGGAGTTTGGAGAGGTGAGGTGGGATTGTACTGGAGACGGTCAAATCGGGCAGGGAGATGAGCGAGGGAGGTGCGCGGAACGCTCGGACTGGAGTGATGCACCGAATGTGTAGCCGTACGACGTCTCACTCGCCGCGTCTTTGTGTGGTAGACGGTGGAGGGTAGCCGAGGGCGACGATGCGGACTGGTTATTGTTGCTTGAAGTGAGGGCCAGTGCACGCGCGGGGGGAAAGCTAATGAGGACATGAGTATAATGCACGGTTAGGGGTTGAGATGTAGCGGACGGAGGTGGAATGGTAAGGAGAATGAAGTGGGGGAAACGGATGCGGAAGAGAAGAAAGGGAGGGATGGAAACGCACCAAAAGTAAAAACACGAGATTCCAACGATAACCCATGTCCATCGCAGAACGGGGAGGGGCCAGGGTAACACATCGACGCTACTATGATATGGACCGGGACGTCTGGATTTTAGGAGCGAATATACAGTATGCAAAGATGCAGATATCAGCATTATATTAAAAGTTAGACAGGCAAGCGCCGGCACCGGGATATTAGGAAATTATCGGTGCTGAGGTTCGGCAGGAGAGGGATAGACGCGACAGAGGCCAGGGTGGTGGTCAGCGGGGCCAACTGGAGAGCGACATGTGTAGCAGTAGCGAGAATGTGAACAGGTTGGGAGGCCGACAACACTTAATTGAAGGTGCACTGAAGTTTGATTGGGGATGAGGGCGTCAATCAAGGCTTGGTAGTGGTGGGCTGGGCCGAGGACGGAGTCGGGGCGTAGCAGAGCTGGCTTTGAGTCGACCAACGACGTGGTGGCGCGAGTCAAAGAGCGCCGTGGCAGTGTTGATCGCCGCGGCGCTAACGGCGGTGCCACGCAGCGACAAATAAGGATTAAGCACGGTGCGGGCGGAAGCGAGGATGCGCCGGAGGGTTGGCGGTCGAATGATGGGAGGGAGTTACAACAAAGCGAAGGATGAGCTCAAATTTTGTTGTATCGTCTGTTTATAAGAGACTAGGGAGGGAGTGTAGCGGAGATGGGTGGTGGAGTAGATAAACTACATCGGCCTTTTAACAGTTCTATGGCACATATACTGTAAAATAAATAAAAAGTTGCACAACCTTGTCATATTGCCTGAAAAATGTGCAACTTGGACCGAATTATGGAAAAAACGCGCAGCTTGAACCACCTGTCTGTTGCAACTCACAACATCTAATCAAGTCGAATCTTGGAGAGGAAAGCACGTACCTTGGCAACATTCCCTGCAAGGAAAAACGCACATGTTCAATCTACTCCAAAGAAGGCCAACGTGCAAAGCACGGAGAAAGAGACACAACTTACCTCGAGTTCCAGGACAAGATCACATGAACACCTACAGTTAGTACTAGTTAGTAACGCCCGTCTCAGTACATTTTTAAATTATACAAGAGCGCGCTGCCAGGCAGTTGAGCATCGTGTAACATTCAACCTTGACTGGGAGTGTGTGTTGCGGATTATACAATTCCTGGCTCCAATAGACTCTTCGTACCTCAACTATGCTTACGACACTCTTACGACTTACCCTTACGACCAATCTGATGATTATATTTGCTACTCCAACTCGTAACAAGCCTACATCGAGCAATGGTTGAACATGAATTGACATCAATTCTGAATTGATGCGAGTTGATGCGACATCAGTGCATCATCGGTTTTCTCTGCCGAATGCATAACAGCCGGCAGCGGAGCCATGTTCTGCACCAGTTCAGTGCAATCAGCCATCCTAAACGCAATTGCTGAAGTCCAAGTTGAGTCTTTTTCTTTTCATATTTATCTTGGCCAACAGGTCGCGCGCTTGAGATGGTCGGGAGCAAGTTGTGTCATCTCTTTTGGCAAATATGAATGTTTTTCTTTGGGTGATCCCAAGGTGTGCCTCCGTCAACCAAGTGGTGACATTTTTTTGAGATATGACCCTGAATTATTTTACAGTATATGCCCCATACAGTTTACTTGCTGGTGCTTGTACACAAGAGCACACGTTATGTCCAAAATCCAACAAGTTCAGATTTTTTTTTTTTTTTTGGGAGTGCGTGCGTTGGAATCTAGGCATCATTTCTGCGCTTTTATTTTTTTGCAACAAGTGAAACAAGACGACAAGCCGACAGGTAAAATGTCATTTCACTGATTAGTACCAGCAGTGTTGGCCCTTAAGGCCTTGACAGCAGGTTTGAAACTCTCTAAGGGTTACTAAGGCCTCCATTTAAGGTCTTAGGTTCAGTTTTTCCCACGCTGCCCACCTCTCAAAATTTCGCGTTCTGGGATGCCGTGTGGGCAAGATATAGCGTATTTTAAGAGGTAGAGGCCCCACTGGCTTGCTGCTCTTTGGTGAGGTGGTTAATATGCCATAGCCTGTACAGTGGGCTTTCCGGTGTTGTTCCAGTAGACTCGTTACCAGTCTGCCCTATAACGGCAAACCTTAGTTCAAGCACTATGCCGTAGGCAGACTGGTACAACTCGGGACATGTCAAAGGGCTGTGCCCGGAGTTTGAATTCTTTGATCTTGCTTGTGTTGGACTCAAATCTTATTATTTTTTCTTGGTCAAAGCTGGAGATGTGAATGGAATGTACATAGCTTCATTTCTGTCTGCTCAGAATTTCCATCTAAATCTGTGGGCGGGCCAAACACACAGGGCGATTTTAATTGAGAAAGTCACTTTTCGGACCGAGATCACCGAAGATAACTTTGACGGCATGATCGGCACCACTCAAAATTTTCAAACTCCGGGCGCAGCCCTTTGACCTGTCCCGAGTTGGACCAGTCTGCCTACGGCATAGCGCTCGCACTCAGATTTGCCGTAGCGCAGCCTGGTCACGAGTCTAGTTGTTCCAGTAGATATTTCTGGTTGAACCCCGGTGAAAATAGTTCAGCCTGAGGGGGTTTGAAAGTCCAGCCTATGGAAGACATGACATGGGCAGAAGCGGAAAGAACAGTGTGCAAGCACTGGCCGCCAACTTGCCGCAATGAGGGGAAATCCGGCCCGGGCCCTAAGGCCTCTAAGGTCTGGAAGAAATTTCTCCAGAGCTCTAAGGCTTACTCTAAGGCCTTCCCAAGCCTTAAGCCGGTTAAGGCCTTAGGCCTTAGGGCCAACACTGATTAGTAGTGGGAGGGAGTGCTCCATCGTAGCATAGGATCAGGATGAAAGTCTTCAAAAAGTGTTGATCGTGCTACGTCTTGGCTACGTCGGAGCAGGGCAGAGTTCAGACGTAGTAGGGCGCACTCATAGCGGGGTGGTACACGGGCATATCAGGATGGAGTACAGTTGTCGGCTGATTCGGCGCAGTGGTCGGGGCAAGAAAAGGGATCGGGTTTATCGGCCATGCGGTCGTAGCAGGACGGAGCACGGTGGGAGGTTAATGGGCTCCGAAGTTACGATGATGCAGGGAGGTTTAATCTAAGATCAAGATAAGGAATGGGTTTTAGATAACGACACCCGTGGGGCGCCTGACGCGCTCCGAGTCGGTCACGTCAGGGACATGTTTCAGACAAGTTGCAGACATTTATGTCTGTATCTCGCAGAGCATGGGAGCTAAAATTATGCGTGGGTGCTCAAAATCGAGGTAATTAGTGAGAAATGACTGGTGAGCATAGTATAAGACTCGCGGCCAGGCCTCGATGGCGGGGACTGCAGGAGCGCATAAAGACATGAGATTCCAACGCAGACAGAGAATAATTTGCGAGGCACCCAATAATTGGGCGCTTGACATGGAAATTTGGGAGGAGGGGTATTTTAACATGGGGAATCGACCTAGGTAGTTCCCCGGACGCGAAACCGACGGGCAAAGGCTGGTTCATGCACTGCAATGGCGGGAGGTCTTGGTTGTATTTGGCATGTAGCGTAAAATAATCGCCCATTTTGTACCCACCAACATTGGGGTGAGTTTTTTTGAGTAGAAACGAGATTTCTGGGGCAGAATGTGCAGTAGATACTGTAGTATAGAATTGTGACGGAGAGCAGTCGGCTGGTTCTGGCACAAGGTTCAACTGTCGAGATTTGGCGGGAGGTAGAATCGAACGGAAATAAGTGGCGTAACAGTAAGATTGACCAAAGAACTAGCTATGACATCAAGGGTTTATATACTAGGGTGGTTAGGGGTCATCAAGGTACAAGAAATGTAGTGGAGTAGGTAAAACAGCAGGTAGTCGGACAACTGAATAGAGTAATAGAGTTGGATATAAAGGGGGAGTGTATAGGAATAGGAATAAGGAATAGGCATGAGAGCACACCGTTGCATCCGCCCTCCAGGCCGACGTGTGCGGTGATCTAGGCAGACGTATCCATGCCATCGGGCTTCTTCCCATTCTTGGCAGGCTTCTGCTTCTTGGCAGCGGTGGCATCCTTGAGGGCCTTGCACTTCTTCGCAAACGCAGCCTTCGCCTCCTTCGATTGCACAGCAGGAATCTCCCCCGCAACAGCACACTTCTTCTCCTGCCGGGACTCCAATACTTTGTCTCCCGCAGCTGCTGCTGATAAGCAAGGCACTCGGAGTTCTCGAAGTACTGGCGGGTTACCGTGACCTCGTCCCTACCCAAGAGACGGTCAGTGGTTTCGTCGTCCATAACACAATTAATTTCCAGAGTCATTTGGCCATCAATACGATCTAGTGCTGTTGTATTGTTGTATGGGCGGCCATCTTTTCTAATGCACTCTGAATTTTGAGGATGCTGGTGGCTACAATGACAAGATCATGAGTACCGACTGCAAAGAATTTGTTAGAAGAGAATCTACATGGCAGCAACATATAGCACGGTCTCGGAGCAGCTTTTGGGAGGTAAGGTATGAGGTACAGCTGGTAAGGGTGTAATACTAGATATATATAGGGGGATAGCTAAAAACACTATGCGACTCAGAATCACACACCAGATGGGCGCCAAATGTGCAAAACATGTCCCAACGGCAATAGTCTAGGGGAGCCGTCAGTGCCGAAAATACGGATTTGGGGCAGAGCGCCGATTCAGAGTTCGGAGATGTTTCCTAAAAAGGAAATATCAGATCAAAAACCACCTCGCGCTCGGGGAAATGCGAAATTGATGGTTTTCATGAACTGGAGGTATACCCTGCCAATGTGAAAGGAAAGCGGTAACCTGATGGTGCTCTGCCCCCCCAGAGCGCAGCTGCGCTATGGAGTCGATAACAAAAGTTCAGAGTGAGAATAGCAAGTATGGGCCCGATTCTGTATAATGATGAAATGAGTAGAGTCGGTAGCAAAAGTTCAGAGTGAGAATAGCAAGTCGCGGTCGTGATTCAACAACGGTGGCAGATAACATCCCAGCCATCTGCGACGGTTTTGAAGGGTCTGAGTGTGCGATATGAGTCATGCAAAGCAGACCTTCCCCAAGAGGTTTTTAATTTAGGATTTACATCAGTAAAACTACATGTTTGTCTTTGGCGTCTTTGATGTCTTTCCCAAGACGTCAAAGATGCCAAAGACGGATTTTTCCAAAGATGCAATGTCTTTCGCTAAGCAGGTCCCATCGTCTTGGGTAAGACAAATGTCTTGGGCAAGACTGGAAAGATGTCAACGTTTTTGAGTAAGATACTCGAAAAGACGCGTGAAAGACGAACGAAAGACTCTAAATGGTTACTCATGCAGGCTTAGAGGGCAATTAATTGGGCAAAAGTAGTCTTTTATTGAGCAAATCTACACAACGACAAGCTAATCAGAGAGTATAATCACCTCATCGTCCGAAAAATCACGGCGCCAACCTCGGAGCCACTGCAGCTAGCTCCGCTTGCAGCTCGGGGCTCCACAAACTCCTTCACGCGCTCCGTCACCTCCTTCCAATGGGGCTGGTCCCATTCCGGAATGCCGAATGAAACTTGGTCGCACTAGAATGACTCTGCACCAACAAGAGGAAAGGCTCTGTAAAGGCCGACATCAGTCCGATACATAGTGAATATGATACTCGACGCACCGTAAAAGTACCTCTCAACCAATTATCAGTAGACTTGATACCGCTTGCGATACAGTGCGCTGATTGGCGGCGCGGGACAGCTCAATAGGGAGTTTGATGGGCTTGATGACGGGGACTCGACAACGGCTAGGTTCAATGATTGCTCAGGACTTGGGCGCTTGGGTAAGATCAGAGGGTAGCCATAACTATATGGTGCCCCGCACCCGAAAAAAAAAAGGCGGGCCTTCAAAGGTTTTTTTTTTTCTTTTTCAGGCGGTATGCATCCGGGTTGTCATCGGTGACAGCGTCAAACAAACCGCGTCGCGTGAGCACGGCAGCGGACAGAGGGAGGGAGGTGGCATCGAGATGCATACGAGGTGGGCGGAGGTGTTAAGGCTGTGCCAGAGGTGCCACCGAGGTGTCAGTGAAACTGAGGTGGGCCGAAAAGTCACACTCGCGTAGCTGGCAGGTAGCATGTACCTCTTTATAAAATTACGATGTCCGTCTGTCTGAAGCCTGCATCCCCATTAGTCTCTCTCTTTATAAAATTAAGCCCGTCTGAAGCTTTTCAACTCCGCTTTTGGGAGATTAGGCCCAAGGCTTTGGAAGCGCCGGCGAGTGCTGGTCAGACCACCAAAAAGCGCGAGAGCACGGAATTTTGATGGATTTCTGGCATTGAGAAATGTGGTGTCCGCAGTAGTAGGAGGAAAATCAGGGTTCCTATCTCGTCTGGAAGCCCGGAACAAGGGCTTTCAGATGGTATTTCCATCTCATAGGCCTCGTTCAGAAGGGCAATCGTAATTCACGTTTAGATCAAAGTGGTATGATTTCCAGAACGCCGGTCAGTTCACGTCTGCAGAGTATTCAATAATGGTGCGCTTGAGCTGTGCATTTGGTGAAACATCTGAATCAATCTTAGAATGGGGTCTGCCGACTTGGATTTGCGGAAAACCGACGGGCAAGGCATGTTTTGTGGGGGAGGTGATCGGTGGGTGTGTCACACCCGACACCTGTTCGAAACGGTCCCCCAGGGCTTTATTTCTCCTGAGCTTTGTGCAAGGAGGTTTTTAGGTGTGCCTCAATGAAAAACGTGTATCAGAGGGGGTAGAACACACCCCCAAATTTTGGGGCTGACTGGATAACATCTGGGTTCACACCCAATATTTGCAACGGGCTCCCGCCGCTGGGGCTCGATATTAGAGAGCTTGCGCAAAAGCCGCACGAGCCGCACGCGGCTTTTGTGCATTGCGCAAAGCCGCGGGTTTTTCTTCGCTGTTCTTAATTCTTGTCTTGTTAAATACCATCCAATGCCCCTTGAATCCCATATCCCACTCCTGAGAGTGCTATTTGTTGGATGTGCAACTGTGGGAGGCCGCATTTTATACACATCATGAAGGTGTCACTCAGCCTCCACTTCCTTTCCCCACACTCTCATGTCTGCCACGCAGCAGGGGCAATACTGAGGATGCCCCCTCTCCCCACAGCATCTCTCTTTCACCTCAGGTAAGTTTACATTGAAATAGTTGATCGACACCTCTCACATTTCAAATTTGCCATGCGGCTTTGCGCAATGCAAAAAAGCCGCATGCGGCTCGTGCGGCTTTTGCGCAAGCTCTCTTTTACTCGCACGCTGAGAAATATCGGCTGGCCGCTGCGAAGACTCTTCCATATGTCGGCAACTAATACCTCCGCCTTCTTGAACATCCGACGAGCGCGCAACTGCAATTGATTCTCGATGCACATCACTCCCCGCAGACAGGTTGAATGGTCGTGGGTGGATACATAAGTGGTCCCTTGATGTTACACCTCTTCCCCAGTTCTTCAGACTTCTGCTATCCGACGGACATGCTCTTTACCGAAACCGGCCTCGCTGCCCTTGCTTTCGTTTTTGTGTCGTCCGCGGTGCCCACTGTTGCGGTAGGGGGCCTCTCTGCCGCCGCGCGATTCTTCCCGGTACGAGAGTCCCTCCATGACTGCCACACTATCACTGAATTGCAACCCCAGATTTTTCCGATCGTTACAGTGTGCATTGACTCACTAAGCGACCCCGCCGGCTGCCTCGATATCCAAGTCTCCTCTGGGAACTGCGTCGACCTCCTCTACGGCCTGAGCTCGTGGAACCAGGCCATATCTCAGGCGCAGATCCCCGACGGATTTGTGTGCACGTTCTTCGAGTACGCCACCGCCTCAGCGGACTACACTGCTTAGAAGGCGTTGCTGAACCTGCATATTTTCTACAGCCAATTCGACTGCGTCGGTGGCTTTATGTCCTTCTTCCCCGGCGAAGCGGACTTTTTCCCAGCCTTCAACGACGTGACGAGCTCATTGAGCTGTGTGACTGGCAGTTTTACGACCCTTACGGTGTGCATTGACTCACTCAGCGACCCCGGCTGCGTCGGGATCCCGGTCGCCTCTGGGAACTGCATCGACCTCACCGGCGGTCTAAGCTCATGGAACCAGGCCATATCCCAGGCGCAGATCCCCCCAGGATCTGTGTGCACATTCTTCGAGTAAGTCACCGCCTCAGCGGACTACACTGCTTAGAAGGCGTAGCTGAACCTGCATTTTTTCTACAGCCAATTCGAGTGTGTCGGTAACGCTGTTGTCTTCGGCCCCGGCGAAGCGGACCTGTTTCCAAGCTTTAACGACGTGGCCAGCTCAATCAACTGTGTGGATGGCAGTGTTGCGACGCTTACGTTGTGCATTGACTCACTAGTCAGCGCCACCGGCTGCGTCGAGACCTTTGTCACGTCTCAGAGCTGCATCGACCTTACCGGCAGCCTAAGCTCTTGGAATCAGGCCATATCCCAGGCGCAGATCTCTGACGGATTTAGGTGCACGTTCTTCGAGTACGTCACCGCCTCAGCGGACTACACTGCTTAGAAGGCGTCGCTGAACCTGCATTTTTCTACAGCCAATTCGAGTGTGTCGGCAACTCTATGTTCTTCGGCTCCGGCGTAGCGAACCTGTTCCCAGGCTTCAACGACGTGACGAGCTCAATCAGCTGTGTGGCTCTTTAGTGTCTAGAGGGACGACATACCCACATGGTTTCCGGGGTCAATATCTGAGGTGGCTCGTGGCCCAGGTGTACTTTAGTGCTTGTACGGCGAATATATACAAAGTATGTGATGTATTGAACTTATCTTTCAAACTGGAAGTCATATGCAGGCCAGTGTGCACACTTTCACCCCAACTACATATACCCAGTGAGGTTCACTGTGAGCGCTCGACAATCGGAAACCCGAGTTCGCTCACCTCCTCTGTGCTCAGACGTCCAGTTCCGGAGGCATCGAGCGAACAGGACGCAGGACAATTGGGTCATCAAAATGAACCTAGACCGGGTTGGAGAACCGACATGGGACAAAGGAAGTGAAAGCCTTCAGGAATATTATTATTATCCCCCACCGCCGCAACCGCAACCTAATGCTCGAGGGTAATGTAATCAACAAAGACTGTTTCCGGTGGTAAATGCTAGCGTAAACGACCAGGCCTGACACATAAGCGACATAGGAATTTTTTTTTCCCTGATGTTCACGAGTTTCTCGGGACGAGACTCAGAACATGCTAAATTCTGTGCATCCAGCTTCGGGCCTCCAGCCTCGAGAAACTCGCGCTGTGCCTCGCTTCTCGGGCTCGAGCCACTCCCCGTCCTCACGTTCCCTCCTTCCCTTTCGCTTCTCTCCACGGCAATGCAATCACCCAGCTTATCTTTGTCCTTAATCTTCTTCAAAATTAATAAAACCCGAGCTCGGCGGCTTGTCTAGACGAGTTCAGACAGAGATTTTTAGGTTGTAGTGCGAATAGAATCCTATTTTTAATCGCTACTACTCCATTGTTGGTCTTTGGATTGTAGGTAGTACTTTTGTCTTAGACTCCGAGCAAAGCTTTTCAGCGCTGCACGCATCACTCGTTTTCCTTCATCATTACTCCGAACCACATTCTCTTTTCCCCGTATCTTTTTCATCGTCGCCTCAGTCTTCTTACCATCATCGTCCCTCCCTACCACATGTCTTGACCTTTCCTGCTACCGTCACGCACTACTTGATGTATCGCATTCTTATACCTCACAAGGGAAACGTGAGATCTTGAAGCCTCATTCTGAACACCTAAGAACAAATTACTCATAAAGATGCTCAATGAGTAGCTGGACAATGTCTTCGTGCCCAATATCCAATGCAGCTTGCAATGCACTGCCATGGTGTCCACCTTCCGCATTCGCATCTGCGCCATGCTCAATGAGCAGCTGGACAATGTGTTTGTGCCCAGCACCTGATGCAGCCTGCAATGCGGTGCCATAATATCCACGCTGCACATTCACGTCTGCACCATGCTTAATGAGCATCTGCACAATTTCTTGTTGCCCAATAACTGATGCAACGTGCAATGCACTGCCATGGTGTCCGGCCTTCATCTTTGAAGGTGCCCCAATATCACTGAGTAGCTGCAGCATGTCATTCCATCCAGCGTCCTCTAAAGCCTGTGATGTACTACACTCGTGTCCATTCACATCTGCACCATACTCAATCAGCAGCTGGACAACATCTTTGTGTCCATTCATTGATGCAGCATACAATGCACTGCCATAGTATCCACCCTGCACATTCACATCTGAGCCATGCTCAATGAGGAGTTTGACCATATGGAGGTGCCCATAATATGCAGCAACATGGATTTCTGGGCAATCGGAACCCTGCTGATGAGAGGCTCCATTAAGCAGAATGAATTTTGCAGTTTCAAGTAGGTTCGCTGCTGCTGCAACCCACAAAGTAGAGGGTTGGGATGGCCAATCCTCGAAAGCCCATGGAGGCACCCCCGAAGTCGCCCAACGTATCCTCCATTGCCTGGCTCCAGCCAGGAACACTAGAACCATATCATTCAGTGCATGCTCAGGTGGACCGGCAGCATGCATCAGGCAGTATTGGGAATACTTCAGAAAAGCGAGCTCGGAATCTGGAATGAGGGATTCTTCAAATGTCAAGTATGTGAGCAGTGAGCGAGTTATTTCTATCTGTGCGTCTGGAAATTGCTGAAGCTGGATGCTCTCCAAATATTCCTGGGTAGTATAGTGAACAAGTCGCACCACAGATACCTGCTCATCTACAATGACCAGGCCAGCACAAACAGAGAGGATGATATCAATATCCAGTATATTGTCTTGATCAAGGCCTTTGGTGCCAGGTTCAATAGCTAGAGCTGTCTGCAATTCAACAGCTGTCAATGGCCTCTTTGCATTTGCAACCCAGATGAGAGTTGAATAGGCAGTGCTTCTTGATTCATCATTTTGTTCCCTAATACGCGCCATTGCGTCAACATAGCTGCCAGCGAGAGTATTTGGTAGAGCTTTCAGCGCTTCCCGGACACCTTTCACTCTAGTTTTCGTGCTGAGGGATTCCATCTGGAGTTTGGCCAATAAAAACCTGGAGGTGTATTACTTTTTTGAATGGTTCACTGCCATAGCAGTTCGAGACTCACATTCCATCTGCTGTACCAACAATTGTTGAGCGAACTTCTTCCGCCAAATCGGGTTGGTTTTTAACATGTTTTTTGAGAAACGAAGACATGTGGATTTGAGCATCCACATATCTCCTGATATCTTCCCCATTTGCCCGGATTTCCAGAGTGTCAAGATTGAGCAAAGTGGAATTGGGGGCAATGTGAGGTCTAGAGGTTATCATCACATTTGCTGTGGGTCCCATGATTGCAATATAGTCCAGAAGAAGCTGTTGGTGGGTATCCAGATATTCATCCATGCCGTCAATTATAATATAAACCTCGGAGAACTCTGCAATTGCATCACAGAGCAGATTGGAAGCCTCTTCAAGTGTTGGTGTGGTTCCTCTCTCCTGGTGCCGCTGATATAATATCTTTGCAGGGCCAATATCTCTGCCAAGAATCAGTTGTCTCCAGAGACCAGCAAGCACCTTGACTGGTGTTTGGTTCTCGGCTTCCTTGTAGCTCAGATAAGCACAAGCTACACCAATATTTTGGTTCTCGAATCTTGCACCGAGGTGACTGACAACCATTGACCTATACTCCAGATGAGTAGTTGGCACAGAATACCAATGGAGTTGGCTCACGCAAGGACAGTTTTTCCCGCACCTGCTGTGGATTCAAGCATGATTCAGAAATGAGAAAGGGCAAAAGAAATAAGCTACTCACGTATTCCATGGCACCAAAGGGTCTTTCCTGACCCAACCGCCCATTGTTGGAAGTGTGGATCCGTAAGTAGCCATTCTCCCGTTCCTTGTTGCCGCGACTGGGAAATATGTGCCTGCCGGAGAAAGAAGTTGATCGGGGAGAGCCATTCGATGATTTGTTTGCGCTCAGTAGCTGGAAAACATTCAGAGATCGACAAAATTTTACTTTACCGGTACTCACAATTCATTTGTTGTTGTTGCTCGGGTCCTTGGCTATGAATGTGGATACCGCTACTGTAGATGGATGAGGACCCCCTTTCAGAGACGGACGAACTGGCATACAAATGATTAAAAATGCTGGGGCCTTCTCCAGCACCTCCACCCCCACCCAGCTGGCCGGCTCCACCGGTGCCTCCGATGCCACCTGGACAAGATAAGCAACTATTGTGGAATTCTGTTGATTTGCGTACCAGAGATGTATTGAATCAATGTGTGAGATTCCCTAGACATTATGGGGCCAGTATCACTCGCTGGAGACTGTGTACCCGGCATATGTACGGTCGTCGATGTGGAGGTAAAGATCAAGGAGTCGCTGGACCCGTTTGACAGCTTTCTGGCAGGCACAGCAGTCGCATCGACGCGCGTTGTGGTGGATGTACGTCAATGATTTCATAATTAGCGCCTACTCATTTTACTTAGGATGCAATAAGCCACGGCACGTTAGAACAGGTGCGGCAGATGATCCAAGTCGAGCATGCACGAATTGAGTGGACGAGGTCTACTCTTGCCCCGCCCGAACATGCAACTCTGAACTGGCTGTACGTCACGGTAGACAAAGATTACACTGCTACGTACAAATGAGATGAAAATCATGCAACGGTGCGGTGCATGTTGACGCCGAATTCATCTTGCCACTGCCTTGAATTTCAGCGGCTTTCATCAGCGCCAGGTGTCCGGTGCCCTTGTGCTACATAATTCATCGAGTGGAAAGATCCGGAAAATTGGCGCCTGCCGTGAGAACGGATCTTGGCGTTGGAGCTTATCTGAGCCATGCGCATAATTGCCGCAGAATGGACGAAATGAGCGCCTTGATGTCCGGGATGCCGAAGGCGGCAAGACGAAATGAGCGCTTGCCATGGGGGTCCAGAATTTGGGTGCCGTGCAGTCCCGCGGCCGTGTGAAGGCCCACAGTTTGGGGTACAAAAGACCAATTGCAGGGCGTCAAAGGCTTCGGAGTCGGACAGACACCCGTTATTTTATAAATCGAACACCTCCCCTTATTTCCAATTACCTGGTATATAAGCTAAGTGTGTCCATAGTAGTCCTCAGTCAATCTATGACTTACGCCACTTATACTCGCTCGACTCTAACCTCTCGCTCAGATCCCAACCGTGTAACCAGACTCTTTGCCGATTATCTAACCGACGCTATCTAACCGACATCGCCCTGTTACCAATCTTGGCAACTCGGAACTGTGAGTGGAAAGTACGAAAAAACATAAGATAAGAAATGGACGCTCAAGACAAATGATTGATTTAGGCGCTGGGTGCCTTTTGTCCATTGAGTATGATTTCCTTTACGAGTTCTGTACATGGGCATAGTCAAGGCATAGTCGCAAAGCAAAAAGAAAAAGATGGATGGGAGCACCGTGACAGCGCGAGGACGAGACAAGCCCAGATGAGCCTGAGCTGTGAGACCGCCAGAAGTGCACATACTCTTGGTCGCATCTAAGTCAAGTTGACTCAAGTTGACTCGAGTAGATGGAGTCGCGGATTTTTTAGATGTGTATTCTGAGGTTACTGACGATGAAGAGAGGGCCAATTTAGGTCGGGTTTACCTCGGGGCGGTATGATGATAAGATATTTGTCTATGTAGTCGACTTTGGGGGTTGGAGTCGGGAATCGCGGCGGCATTACTTTGGGATAATTCTATTTGGAAACCCCTGTCGGAAAAATTGTGTTATTGGAAACCCGGCTTCCAAGGCGTCGGTATCTTGCCAACGATGCCGCCTCGGCATTGAGTGGCTGTCTGCCTACATTGCCACTCTTGAACACAGGATTGCGGGTGCCAGGGCTCATGAATAGCAGCCTAGCGCTGAACATTTTAAATTGGCTTGATTGTAGCCCTGATAGATGCATTTGTAAGCCCTGCGAGCCCACAACAGTTGTTTGGGAGTTGTACCAGACAAACTCTCCAAATTCATTGGGTCAGTTCGATCTAAGAAGTGTGATATGTAGACAACCCTTGTGGAGATAACGGTGGATTTATAACATGGTCAGGAAGTGGCAGCTACTACACTAACACTGAGTGCATATGTGAACCGACTATTCGCAGAGCGTCCGGTTAGAACTTACAAATAGGCAGTCAGGGAACGTGATGTCACTGGGAGACCTGAGGGTTCACCGGCCGGGATGCACTTGAGAGGCAGAAATTAGTGAGGGTCAATGATCATGAGCTTCCTGGTGTTTCTGCAAGGGTCAAGGTGTAAATGAGTTGATCAACATGTGATTGCAAGGTGGTTGCCATTCTCTCTGTTCTGCCCCATCCTAAATTCTGAGTGGTCCGAAGGCTGCTACTGCATAATATCCATCGTTGGTATGTATGTATGTCTCATAAAAATGGGACACAATGTATATAGAACCCCCCTTTTTTTCTTTTTCAAAATTAATTTTCCTGCTTCAATTCTTTCACAAGGAATCATGCAACAAGATGGCTGTGCGGCGGAAAGGGTTCTTCGGTTGCTTCTGCTCAGGGAGCGCTGTCACATCGCTCTATTCCGAATGTTAGTTTCCCTCATATCGGTATAGCAACACATTGACCACGAACTCAGCAGGTGCATGAGAAGGGGCAGAGGGGGTCACAAAACACCTTGGGTTCGCGATCGACGATCGACGCCTAACCGCGCTCGAGTTAACCAGGTACAATCTTTAATGCAATCGACGTACCGAAAGTCCTTTGGCGTTCGACGAGGGTACAGCTACAGCTGCGGCTGCGAAGTAGACGAACGCGAGAGATACGAGAGTATGAAGTTGCATTTAGTGGGTTTGGGGGATCACAACTTGAAGCATGCCAGCGCGGCGGACTTTTATCCGTGAACGGTCGCCGTAAGTGCGGATGTCAGCCGCCAGGATTGATATTGGAACTGAACAGAACTGCAACTCATAGACACTTCCCCCCGGCAACGTCGGAATTTCACAGGTCTCGCTGCTTCTGAAACATTAAGTGTGACGGTGTCTGAATCACGAGGCCATGCTCGGGCAACCCCGGGGATCCCTGTTCAATTCTATAGCTGCTATTCCCGGGAAACTACTTATGGCTCAATTCTCGCGCTTAGATTACAGCTGTTTGCAAAGCTAATGGCACCAACGATCATTTTATAAATAAGAGCAAATTAAATACTTCCACTTTTGAAACACTCACTGTGGGTTCAATCCTTCACCGTTTCCTTGTGTGTAGGTGCATTCAAACCCAATTTGACGGCTCTTTCTGCCCAATATACCCTGGGCTCCTAATTCTATGTTCAATTTTTCGAACTTACTCAGATCCATACATGGTGACATCTATGAGAAGGTACTGTCAATCGCTGTTCAAACGCGCCTACTCACGAGGAAAACGGTCAAGAATTGAGCTAGCACTGACCTCTGCAAGACGGGAACTAATTAATTTGCTCTTATTTATAAAATGATCGTGAGTGCCATTAGCTTTGCAAACAGCTGTAATTGTTCCCTGACGAGTTTTCGCAGTTGCCGAATGAATCCCCTGAAGCTCTCCTGCTAAATCTCCCGGGGACAGAGAAGCCAGCGTCATTTTAACATTCAACCTGCTCGGTAGTTCGGGCCTAGACAGGGGTGGAACAGCCGCGCTGGTCATTTTCGTCTAAAAAGGAAACCTGAACATATTGTTACGCGCCTGAAATGAAGTCAGCCATACACCCGGGCGCTTTCTTCCCTATCTTTGAGACCCGCACTGGTGATTCGGCAGGGGTATATCAAAACCTGTCTTCCATTTCAGCTGCTGGGAGTTAGTTAACCCAGACAGATGATTTCGGCTCCAGTCCGGCCTTGAGTTCGCTCTAAATCACTAGTATCGTCATTATTTGTTAGAGAGAGAGATGGTTTGGGATATATGCGTGCATAGCTGGGCGTCCTCGTTTTTCTCTAGATCGTACTTAGACGTGGCCTCGGCTTTCCGGCGTCAACCGAATGAGTGACATTGGTCACACGCGGCCATCACGTGTGCGTGTCTACTTTCTTTTGATCATCGACGTCGAGGTCGACCGCACGCTCCTGGAGTCCTGCCACATACACGGATGCGGACGGGTTTTCCTCACTTCTCTCGGCGGTGTATGAAGGTCCCCATGCGTGCCCTAACTCGGATTGTCGGCCAGCGGACCGTTGCCCATAGAACAACGGAAGCGGGTTAGACATAGGTACGCACTATCATCTTTACGCGCATCTTGCTGTAACGAAAACCCCAGATGCCGCTCCTGCTAGTCATTCTTCCTCCTTGCGCACGCCTCCCCCAAACCGATACTCGGTGTTCGTGACGATTCGGAAAGCGCAAACGCCAAAGCCAAGTAGGGTTCGCATCGTTTCCTTACCTTGCATGCCTCCCACGACGATGCTCTCTTTAGGAGTAACCTCCGCTCAAAACACACGATGCTCTACCACCCCTGCAACATCTGTTCCCGTATCCACACTTCGGGCCCCTTCCGACGACAGTGCTCCAGCCCCCGCACCGCGTCCTTCTGACTGAAGAAAAGGTCTGCGCTGCAGAAACTGTGTCTTCAAGAGCCAGACGCGGGCCACCACCCCGACATTGCCTCTGACCTACCTCGCAAGCAAGGAACTCGAGTGACTGCGAAGCGACTTTCGATTTTGATTCGATAGTAGGAAGCGAGGAATTGGGAGTCTTAGCCTCGTGCGTACGCATCCCAGCTGTTTCTAATCCATCGCGCTAACGATGACCCGCCTTGAAGGGGGGTCGTGCGGCAGGACGACGCCTCCAACGCATATCCCAGAACACGTCATGCGGTCTTCTCTCCGTGCGCCCAGGTTTACCAGTCCCGCGGCACTCCTCCTTCAGAACGGCTATATGCGACGCGCACACCTGGACTTGGGCCGAGCACGTGCAGAGCTTCGCAGCGCGTACATACCTATACAGCGCTGCCCCGTCCAAGCGCACAGTATCCGGCGTTGCTGCAAGACCGAGGTGTACCGATCCCGAGCAGATCTCCCTTCTAGTCATCGGCACGTCTACACACGGTGCGGCCCCTGGTTACCGCGCTGCGTTGTCCCCACTCAACGCTACCTCTGAGCCCGAACGGAGTAGCTCTTCAGCTTCAAGAGCGCCGCGTCCTCTGAGTCTTGTCGGGCGCAGGCTCGCAGTTCTCAGCACGACTTTCGGCTCGTCTCCGTATCAGCGAGCTGTGGTTCAGCGGAATGGGTCGGAAACGAAAGCAGAGGCGGGGAGCGACGGTATTGGGATTACAGTATTGGATTTCTTTCCCGGGTTCGTGGGTACGTCTCTGCATCTCGTCATCTCTCTTCATCGTCGCTCACCAGCGCCTTTCCAGTCTCGGGCTCTGTTTCCTCAGGATGATTCGCGAATACTCCGATTCGGTGTCATCTTAGATCCGCGCCAGTATCATCCGTGGCTCTGCACATCCGACCCGAGCAGTAGACTCAGCTGCTATCCTCCCCGCACATTTGACTATAGAGATGTCTAGCACCGCGTTGTACTCCTGGCGTAGCGTCTGTACAACAAGCTACTTATTTCGAACGGCCAGCGCGCCGCCAGCGTCGATCTTGTGCTGAGTCCTCCATCACTACCCAGCAGCTTCTTCAAGTGCACGACATGCGCCCTCTACTGCCACGCTCTGCGTTCGCCGTGACTGGTGAGCAGATAGGGAGTTTCGGTCTCGGGCTTAGGCGTACGTGTACATACATACCTCCGCGCATCTTACTGATGATCATCCTCTAGACTCGTGAGCTCGTCGCGGACGGGGTGCCGCGAACGTAGTCGCGCACGGCACGCCTCAAGACGACGCTTCTCTCCCCCGGCGCCCGCTGCTATCGCATACGTTCCTCAAGACCCATTCTGCTTCCCTACGCAAGCCCTGGCGTCTTTCGAAATCCATCACTCCGCCGCGGAACGGGCGGTCCTCGCTCGAGCAGAGCGACATACAGCACGCACAGATATCCGAGTGACATGTGCACCCGCCTCTTGCTATTCCCCCTTGTCCACACGGAGTGCTCCTGCTCGCGGCAGCAGCGGGCGATCTCTCGCTATTTCAGTATCTGCTCTCGTTGTCTCTGATGTCGTCCCAATAACGGACCTCGTGGGTGGATGAATCGATTCTGGAGCACAGCTTCATGATTGTTCGTGTAGAGGCCCTCTTCGTTCCCTTCACGCCCCCTCGTCTCATCTGTGGCCCGTCTTCCAGTTTGTGGCTGCCTCACTGGAGTGACTTCATCCAGAGTGCGACGCGGGCGATATATCATCGCCACTGCCAAATCCACAAACATTTCTTTCGTCACCAGCGCGTCCCGCCGTTGTCTCCGTGATAGGAAGTCTCGTTCCCAAGAGGCTTGCGGAGATAACATTGGGAGTGTCTGGCACCCGAGCGTCGAACGTATTCACCCCCGCGCATCCTCCTCCTACTGACGGCCAATTCCCCCAGGCTCTCGTTACCTGCGCTCGTCTCTCCCCTCGTCTTCTTACATCGTTCCTATATCACCACGGAATCCCTTCACGGCACCGCCTCCCTGGAGCTCGAGCGTACGTACGTATTCACTCCCTGCGCTGCGCGGGCCCCGCATCTTCCCCTTTGACGACGAATCTTTCCAGGCTCTCGTTCCTCGTTTCCTGCGCGCGGTTCTCCCCTCGACTTCTTACACCCTTCCTGCATCAATCCACGGAATTCCTTCACGGCTCCGCCGCCGTTATTCCGCTCCGCTCCTCGCTCCTCGCTCATCCCTCTCCCCCCCGTCCTTCGACGCCCACCTCCTCCTTGCATTCTTTCAGATGCAGAAGTTACGGCTCTACACTGTGGTTATGTAAGCTTCTTCTTTCCTTTTTTGTTCTTTCGTTCTTTGGGCTAATGCTCTTGTGTCCTAGATCTGCGGTACGGGCGCGAACCCGGTGATGTCTTTATGGGTTGGCGGTGTGCTGGGAGGACTGGGGGGAGGCTCGATATCCGAGTACAAACTTCGGACGTACGTATACGTCCTGCCATAAATATATGTGCGCTTGAGGGCCAATGCTCCCGCATGGCAGTACGAGTCCTGTATGGCTTTTGCTGCCCTATATTGTCAGGACAATCTGGTAAGGCTTGTTGTATTATATGTATGTACATTGTACTTTGGTACATGTCTAGAACTAATCCATGGTGAGATTCGGCGATCGAACATAACATAGAGAAACTTCTGCGCAGGAGCTGCATCGCATATATAGCGTTGAAGCTCACCTCGATCACTCCCTATTGCACGTTCAAGTTGGAGCTTTTTCCTCACGGGAATTTCCTGGCCAATCCCGGATCGATTTCTGACGTCATCGCTCTAGCAGCGAAATCCAGGGCACAGGAACTTGCTGGACTTTCCCTGGTGCATCGAATCCTCCCCAACTCAGAACAAGGGGCACCCACCGGAAGATGCCGAGACACAGCCTCAGGGTAGGGAGGTCTGGGACCCCTTATTTCACTTTTCGGAATTTGTTCAGAACATCCTAAAAATGTATTTGAGAAGGTCAGAAAAAAATCAATTTTTTTGAGGGGCGCCGGTGGGTCAAAGCATTGACAAAAATAATGTTTGGATCGAGCCGAAGCCATTGCTGATAGTGCCAAGTGTTTCGCAAAGTGTCTGGCTAGGGTTGAAAAAACATTTAAAATTGCTGACTTATGTGGGAAATTACAAAATTCGGGTGTGGCTGTGCTCGGCTAATAGGTAGGTAGGGTCCAGCGGCCGTTAATTCACTTTTCCGACCCTGTGGAAAATTTTAAGGCTGGGTGCCCCTTGACTCAGTGCTGAGTAAAACTCTAAGAGTCCCGGTTTCGCTCCGGATACAACAATATTGCATATCTTTACGTTTAAGATTCGTTGATAATACATACACATCAGGAAAAAGTCTGTGGGAAATTGCTCGTCGGCTAGATATGGTGACAAAAATAGCCGTCTGTAGCTGCGATAGATCCGGCTCGCCAGTCTGTAGCTCTCCAGAGCTACAATAGCTATGCATACCGACTATAGAGATCACCATAGTTCACAGCCTTAACTACCGTGGGCTACATAAATCTGGGTGAAAGTTACATTGCGCTCCGTATCTGCGGTTTTTTTTTTCTGTTGCCTTCTCACAATCTTCCGCGTCAATCTTCCGCCACTTTTGTCCTGCATTTTTCGATCAGATTTTCGAGCTGTCTTTATCTTGAAGCTCAAGATAATGTTTCGCGGGAGCCTGAGTCTTGCGTCGTCTGAAAGTGCTCTGTAAATTTTGTGCAGATTCCGGGTTCCAGCCAATCAGACTTAGTGGAAAATGTGTCTTTGTCGTTTGCCAGCAGTCTAATAGATATATATCCCAGACCTCGTTTTGCGGAAGGTACATATGTACTTACTTCCGAGCCTGAGGTAGAGAACTTGACAGATTGAAATGTGCAAGTCATTCAAACTCCGCTCCATCATGATGGCGGGCATGGTGACCGTGTGGCGTGATTTGTTCCCATCAAATTCCTGTTGTTCTTTTCCTCCATCTCGCTCGCCTTTCCCCCCACCTCTCAGACCGTCTCTATCCTATTCTCTTCGCATTCCCCTCAAGTTCAAGGCTTCCAGCTCCTAGAATGAACTCAAGACTTCGGGTGCTTCCCTTCTGCCGTTCCGCCCACCATCCTATCGCTGCTTCTCTCGCCTCCACCTCAGAGCCTCCTCCAGCCCCCCTAACGACATCAAGACTTTGTTTTCAACTCTTCCACCATCCCTCATCCTGCCATGCCTTCTGCTTCTGCAACGTTCTGTCTCAGGCACTTCAAGCGCGCAATCCTTTGGCCTTCGCAAGCATCTCAAGACTGAGCGTGCGCGATCTTCAAGCTTTAAGTCCGACCTCAAGGTTCCTGTCCTTCAAGATCTCAAGATCCATAATGTCTTTCATGGCTCCATTTTTGCGCTGAAAACCTCGTAACGTCTCAGAATTTGGATCGGGGATTCGGTATGTTTCGTCACATCCTGCCTGCTATCTCTGCTATCTTCCACAGAACTTATTGGTCATCACGAGTGTATTGTTGCTCGGTGCTTCTCCTAGGTATGTCATTTCTCCATTCTTTCTCAGTCCTCGGCGTCTTTAACTATGTGGCCAGGCTCAACTTCGTTCCTTTTGTTCCCGTTCCTCGGGTCTGGGCCAACCCGCTGTTCTTGCGATGATGTCCACTGACCGCGGCAGGTCCATGTTTCAGTATTTTAGGTGTCGGTAGACTCAATTTTGTCGTATTTTCATTCAAAATAAATTCCATTTGTATCCCTATCGTGAGCTATCAAAACTATCTTGTACTCTGGAGCGCTATGGAGCCTACAATGCTACGGAGTTATGGGTGATATTATAGTCACCCGGGTGACTACAGGGCACTTTGTAGCAGTCTGTAGCTCCCTCGTCTTGCTACAAACCAGGGGTTAGCTACTGGGCTATCCTGGCTATCCTGGCTACATTGCACTAGGTATTCAACTGTTTTTTTGCTGATGCAATATTGCCTTGGCTGCGGCGCAACACTAGTTCGCGGACCAAGATTGGGCCCGGCTTGGTCGGATTTCTTCTCGCGTCATGATCAGCTCACGTGACCAAGGGCAGCCACCGGAAAATGCCGAGACACAGCCTCATAGGGTAGGGAGGGTCTGGGACCCCTTATTTCACAAGCATTCCAAATGCTTCGAAAATGTGTTTAAGATGATGAGATTTTTTTTTTTTTGACCAAAAATATTACTGTGGCATTTCAATCAATTCGTATGTCACGCGTCACGGCAGGCAAAATATACGAAGATTTTCGAACATGTCACGGGTCACCGAGGGGATCTTCGAACATGCGAAACAAGTCACAAAGTTGGTGAAAAATGACCCAAAAATTCATCTTCACCTACGCTGCATGTTTTGCTTCAAAAAACCTTCAGAAAAGTTGAATTTGAACTAAATCAGTTCAACATACCTTGAATTCTTCTTCCTATTGCCATATCCACCTGTTTCCTCATGCTGGGAAGGTTTTTCGACCCAACGGGACATGCCGAATATACGATTTTTTTCTGGGGTCACGGTCTGCTCGGCTGATATATGAATATTGAAGTTAGAATTGAACGAAAATGCTACAGTATACAGAGCTTTCCGCCATCTAAATTTGCCTCATGTTACGATCAGGTATGTCTCTTTACAGCCGATGTCAGTACCGAGGGCGCAGATCGAAAAATTTCTGTTTTGGGATGTTTCCAAAGAATTCCCTATATCTCTGTCAGTTCTTCACCAATTCACATAAAAACTAAATAGATCTACTCAGCTAATTCATGCACAATTAGTGGTAGAGAGGAACTTGGGAAAATATTATGTATTAGGTAATTTCTGTTTTGGGGCTGTTTTTGCACTGAATACCGTCTAGCATGGCCAGAACATATCCCAGTGACCTAGAATGTTGGGAGAGACAACATGCATACCTGGCAAAACATGTGATAGAGCCAGAAGTGAGGATAATTTAGTTACAGTCCTTCTAGCTCCAGTGAAAACATTTGGAAGTTTTTGGCTTTCAGAGATATTGCCAAGATCACATTCGTCTGGACACTTCATATAGTTCTGGCTCTATCACTTGTTTCATAACATATACACATTGTCCCTCCCAAAATCTAGGTCACTGGGAAATGTTCTCATCATGCTAGACGGTATTCAGTGCAAAAACAGCCTCAAAACAGAAATTACCTAATATGTAATATTTTCCCAAGTTCCTCTCTATCACTAATTGTGCATGAATTAGCTGAGTAGATCTATTTAGTTTTTATGTGAATTGGTGAAGAACTGACAGAGATATAGGGAATTCTTTGGAAACATCCCAAAACAGAAATTTTCGATCCGCGCCCTCGGTACTGACATCGGCTGTCTGGCACTGGGGAGATGGCCAGTCGAACCGGCTCGATAGCCAGGATGACTCTTGCTGCTGGGTCCATTGTGTAATGTACACAATGATGTTGCTAAACCACGCCAATTAAAATTGGGCACACATCTGCTGTGTGGTTATCAAAGCCTAAGCTGCCCCAAGAAAAGAAAAGAAAATTACCCTAGCCACCGAACGAGGTTTTTCTTCTCGGTGGAAAAAAAGATTGGCTGAGGCTGCATTCGGACACACTGGTGAAAAGAATATCTTGACCCATGTCAATATGTTAGCAGAGAGTAGATAGACTTGAAGAGAAATTAAAGCTTGTGGATTCTTAGTAATTTAATTGCATGCAAAATTGGCGTGGAAGTAGCCGCAATCAGAAGCTCTTTTAGGACTTGCGTATTCATTCTTTGTCTGCGAGCACTGAAATTATCGCTGAAATATTTTAAGAAGAGGAGGTCAAGATAGGAGGAATACACACAACGGGGTCAAACGAAAGGGCACCAAAAGAGTCTAGCGAGTATGTTGTACTGAAGCATCATTATGTTTGCAGACAAAGTCAATCATCCTGTCTTCGACACATTTAATCTCGCGTGAGCAATGGCCAAAAGGACTTTGTCTTCGAGGCCAGCCGTGATTTCCCTGACGAATCACTTGACGCCATGCTGGAGGAGGGTCCCGGCAACTAATCCATTGTGGGAAACACCAAGAGGACAGTTACAGTAAGTACAGGCCTGGGCCTCTCATCTTATTTTTTTAAAAGTGGAAACTCACCATATGGACATGGCTAGAAACAGTAGAAGAACCAAAAGAGAAATCTGACAGAATCAAATAAGACCAGAGTATATTCTGAGAGCGCCAGACGTGGTAAGCAGTAAGGTAAAGTGTGGTGTAAGCAGCGGGCTTACACTGGGCACTGTTCCACGTAATATTGCCGACTTCATATTCTCGGTTGTCAGCCATTTACTCATGCTTTCCAGACACGCAAGTCTGAGGTGCCTCTGAGAACCATGGGTCTTAGGTTCATGCTCTGCAGTGACAGCAGCCAACAGACAGTTAATTTAAACCCAGGCTCAGGAACTTCAATAAATAGAATATTTGTTACGGAACATAATTACAAGAGGGCAGGGAACTCAACTACTCTCATGTCAGTCAAAGTCAACCATGAACTGGAGCCGGAGTGAGCCATATTCTCCATCTCTTGGATCCTTGCCAAACTAATACCTTCTGCGTCAGACAACTGTTCGAGATGCCCAGTCAGTAAGGCGGCTCAGGGGTTCCTGCTGACCCTGTTTTGGTTGGCCAAGCCTTAGACCTGCAAGTTTTACATTGAGATGAGCAAGCTGCTTTGTCTGTGAGGACTGCTCAAACAGTGGTCTAGCTGTCTCCCACAGTTCCACTGCCTTGAGCTGATCTCCATTCACCTCAGAAATATCCCCAAGGTGGACCATACACTCTGCTTGGCTGCGGTGCACATCCATCTGGGTGAATCCATCCAAGGCAACAGTGAAGAGGCTGATGGCTGTATCTTGATCTTCCTGTGCCTGGAAGACATCCCCAGAAATTGTAAAGACTTGTGAAGTTCAAGCCTCAGCTTGTACTTGACACTGTGCACAAGAAATGTCACTGTCGAGGAGAATGAAATCTGATGCACCGGACTCCATTGTTGTACTGAGGCCAGCTTTTCCAGACAATAAGTCACAGCTTCTGTGTCTTCTCCCCAGACAGATTGGAGGCATTTTTGGAAAAGGCTCCTCCCTAATAACAGCTTGCCCTGTTGAACTTCCAGAGCTGCTCTCAGAATATCACACCATGTAAGTCCCAGAGGATAATTGCTTGTCTGGCACAGTGTGACAGCTGTACCAATGTTCCGCAGCACATCATGCTCAGGAGCATCAACTTCAATATCAAGCTGTGCAATGTTGAGGATGGCAACAGCATGCCCTATTGGGTCTTGATCTCTAGAAACATCTTGTAGAATGTGGATTTGAATATTGCGGGCCTTCACATGTTCTGATTTGCAGCGGTATACCTCTGCCTGGGAGTTCCTGATCGTATGATGCACTCCACCACCAGCTATGCCACACAGATCCAGGAGATTCATTGCCCGGTCCAGCAAGGAGATGCAGCGGCTATAGTTCCCAAGGTATTTCCAGCTGACAGCTTCACAACGAAGTGCAGCAGCTTCTATGTAGAGATCTCCAGCAATCTTAGCAGCGCTCTGTGAGTTGGAAGCATCTTCTTTGGCTCCTAAAAATTCACCACAGTCTATCTTGGTCTCTGCCAATTGGCGCAATGCCAGGGATTGCCTTTTTGCACTTCCTATTGACATAGCTAATGCCAGAGCAGACTGGCAACACTGGATGGCTGCACCATAGTCTTGCCTGACTGTATTATGATAGGTAGCAGCAACAGTGTAGAATAGGCCTAAAGCTGTTTCAACCCAGATGAACAAATGGAAGGATTGGATCAACTTACACTGCATATCGGGGTCATAAAAGTGCTTGAAATGTTCCAGAGCTTGGTCAATGAGTTGCTTTGCATTTGAAACTGTATGGTGTCTCCATCCAGCAAGTTGTTGTATAATGAAATATGCCTCGGCTTTATGGTCTGTTGGCTGAGGCATAAAGTCTGGAATGCGGTCCACGAGCGGTAGATGACCACGACCAGTGATTAGGCTGTATCCGCTGAGCTCACAGGAGCTGCTGATGATTTCAGCAAGATAAGGGCTATCAGAACTCAGACACTGTAGCAAAACATTCTGGATATTTGTGAAGTTGGTAGCAACTCTTGCTATCACTCCAGCATTGGAGAGTGTTCCGTGATACTTTCTGAAAAGCTCAACAAGCTCTTGATAGTACTTATAAAGAGGATGGATGAGATGATTATTAGGTGGATGGTTCTTTTGCACATATTCTCTGACTGGCACCAATGCCTTTAGCCGTTTATGGCCATCAGTATAGGCTAGGGCCGTGCGGAGCAGAGTTGACTTGCACGCCAGGATGTTCTCCAGTGGAAGATTGCTCTGGAGGAGCTCCACGTCTGATAGCCCATCTGGCAGCATGGACAGCAAGCTCAGCAGATCAAGTGCATGAGACGAGGATATCATCCTCGGGCCAGAGAGGGACAATGAAATTGAGAGGTCCAAGTTAGCTGTTGCATCATGGCCATCAGAGAGAATAGAGGTCCGCTGTGTCTCCCAACGACTCAGCACACTGGGTATTCCTTCAGAGTCTACCAGATGGGCAATTAAGTCGATGGCGAGAGGCATGTTATCGGCCAGGAGGAGGATTTTATCCATGTCCTCGGTCTCGTAAATGTCATCGGCAATGTCAATGAATGTTTGGCGAGCAGCTTCCTGTGCCAAAGGATTTAATGGTTCTAGAAAAGGGCGGGTCCACCGCACATTGGCAGGTCTTTCTGCTCCCCGCATAGTGATCTAGGATTATAATTAATTGAGCCAGTGAAAGCATGGGTTCCGTGCTCACAATCAATGCCACATGTTCCATGTCTGCCAGGTGGCACAGAAATTTTTCAACATCTGCACGAGACTCTGCTGGCTCCCAGATGGTCTCCAGATTGTCCAAAATCAACAGAGTAGGTGGGCCACTTGAGAAGTGACGTATAACAGGCCCAGTGAGATCTTCCCCAGATGTGAGCCCTATATATGCTCCAATGAGACAGGCAAGTTGGATACTGGTTGACACAGTGCCACAAGGGACAAAGAGACGGTGCTGCTCATATCTTGAAGTCATTCCTGGGTGATGCAGGACTGCTCTGGCTAGACTGGTCTTCCCCATTCCTCCTGCCCCCAGGATTGCTATGCGGGGGACCTCCAGCCCAAATGCATGAATGATAGCTGATATTTCGGATTCACGGCCATGGAATATCTTGGGCTTGGATGGCAATAATGAAAAAGAGCTTGAGCTTGAAATGTCAGGATGACTTAAATTTGGGTATAACTACAAACCTCTCTTGGGAGTTGGAAAAGACACTGCTGATCTAAGATAACATGAACAGTGATTTAGAAGGCCACTAAAAGAACAACACACAAAGGATCCGTTGTCATCGGAAAGAGCTGAGATCAACTCCAGGACTTCCTCGTGTACTCGGTGTGCAGACTCATTCATCCGCGCAATATCAATGATCAGACCACCACTGTGCACCTGTTGTAATGCTGTTGGGGATCAGAGGTTAAAACTGAACGGAAGCTTACCATAAAAACCTCCAGTGCGTGTTCGAGTCCAGTAGTACAGCTCTTTAGCAAAGTAGTCATTTCACTCTGTCGAAAAAACATTTTGATTCCCATCTTTTCCTGCTGGGCTTCGACAAAAGTGTGGATATTGTGCAGGGTCCTATGAGAGGGATCAACGTCACTGGCCCAGTTAGATATAATAGGAGTACTTGGTGAATTGGCCCAAATGGTTCAACATCTTCGACGTCAATTCACCACCGGTGTTCGAAGTTATGTGAACTTGAATGATCGCGTAGAGGAGCTGATGAATTTGCTCGAGCATTTCGACGCACTCCTCCTTGTTCTTCTTGATTGTCTGTGAGTAGTCAGTTACTACCGTGATATCTGGATCACGAATAATTACCTGTGCAGCAGTCAAGAGAGAACAGACAGTGTTCACAATAGGTTCCAGGAAAGGTGTCTTCAGGCTTTTCGAAACCAATTCCACAGTGGTCACCGCACCATTCAGGCAGGTTATAATATTCTCGAGCCGGATTTGGGTGATAGCAGACTTGGAGGGCATTTTTGGAATCAGAAGGGGAATCCAGCCGGTGTCCCAGTGTTTTATCCCATGCCTCATCGGAGAGCTTTCCGCCATTGGTTGACAATTTGTTTGAATAGAACTGTCAAAATGACACAGCAGACACTCTGAATGCTACTAGAAGCACTCTAACATGATCCTGGCAGTTCCCCATTCTACACATTCAGGGCGTAAGCCTAGAGTGATCGTGCCTCCGACGAATCTTTGATTGGCGCTCAGTACAGCCCAGCGCCAAACATGATATGAAATGAAGTCTGCAGTCTGTGGGCATTTGGACAGAAGTTGGCTAGAGACCGGAACTGCTCACCTACGCAATTGTTTGTGCTGGAGCCCGGGTTCCGAGCGGGATAATAACTCCACCAGAGGATGTCCGGCGCCATCCTCCGACTCGCCGGTGGAATGAACAGCACCGCCCTTGATTGATCTGGCATGTTTGCGATGTTTGTTCTTAGACGCGAGCACAGCCATGAACCCGAAGGGCGCGGCGGTGACAAGAATGCTGCACATCAGTGCGTTGCCGGCGATCGCGCACAGGTTGTGAGTGAGGCACGGCACAAATTTCTGCTTGTCAGCGTTCCGGCGACGTCGGATCCAAACGAGGATGTTGGAGCTCAATTGCAACATCAGGTGTTCAGAAATCAAGGCTCAACCTTGCAGTAACAGAGTTCATTGGAGCGGTGTGAATTCAGCCCGACTGAGGTGCCCTTTATCACGTAGTGTAGCAACACGCCTGTACCGGGACTCAACCAACAGAAATGGCCGCTTCTTGATCGCGCCAACTGCAATTCAACACGCGCTTTGGTGCGTGGTTTAGGTTAAATGTCGAGTTTGGAACACCTCCACTGGCTGTCCTGATTACGTCGATTGGGCGTCCACTTCCATTTGGCTGTGATGCTGCTAGATTGCCGCGCTACGAGCGGGAGAATTGGGATGCCCGCGAACTTGTAACAAAGAATCCTGCCGGTCTCCGAGATTTTTAGAGCCGGTATTTTATGACCTGGCATGCGCAAAAGATTTTCGGACGAAGCGCAATCCTGACAAATAGGTATTCAGGCCCGGAGTCGGGGTTCAACGGATTTCTGTGCTACTATCCTTACGTGTAGCCACCCAGATGCCCGATGATTCGAGAGCTATGTTGATAGTCCCTGTGCTACTAGCAACTGGCCTGAACACCACATGGTGCATTCATCAGGGAAACTCCACCCATTTATTTTTTGAAGCATACAGGCCATGTCAGTATATCTTTTCTTCGGCTGGCAGCCGTTGGGATCACCAGGTAATATTCGTCCTAAAGGATAATTAAATCGACTCTGACGGACAATTGGGGGTCCAACATGGAGGGCCCAAGCATTCAACTGCTGGGTGCTGCCGCTGTCCATGTTCACATGGTGCATGGATCGAGGACACCCTTCCGAGTCTTTTTGGTCTTTTTGAAGTATACCTGTCTCATTATATTTGGCAGCCGTTGGGTTCACGGGGCAGGAGCCCGATGGACAATGGGGTCCAGCGTGACGGCGGAAACACCAATATGCGAAGAGGATTGAGCTGTGAGCTAGCAATGGAAGCAAGATGGAAGAGAGACGCCCAAGCAGACGCCGGATATGAGACACAGTAGGAAGGTTTGAAAGAAGGTGGTCAAAAATGACGAGAGGACATACACAAGCACCCGCCGCACCTCGAGGTACACTCGCACTTGGCATGTACGCCCACGGATAAATCCGCAGACAGCTGCCGGGGTCCAAAGCTGATTCTAAATTTCAAATTTCCGAGTTGGTCGGGGTTGCTCGTGGAATCTGCGGCACTAGGGTGCTTCGCCGCACCAGGCGTTGCATACACTGGTAAAAAAAAAATCGGCTGCGCACGCGCACGCACCAGGACATCAGAGACGGGGCATTGAACGATACCGATCCAGATCCACAGGCTTGCTTCTTGAATCCGAGGTGTGCGATGTCGACAGTTTAAGCAGCTGGAGAGTGTCCAGCGGGCGCGACCACCGGCGTCGACCCGTCTATCACGACACGCATTCTGCCCAAATGGCAATGCGTACATGGCGCCTTGGAAAAAAGACGCCGGAAGGCGTTGACCTAAAGATTGAATTAAATTCGGGGAAGGGACCCTGGGTAGTGTCCAGAGGGGTATTTTAAAGCTTGTCTGTGCGCAAAAACCGGATTTTCACCAAAAGAATCAGATGAAAAGGCGAATATTGCAACAAGTTCGCACGAGAGCGGGCTGATATCGCCTAGGAAGAGAATACCCTCTCTCAGGAACTGTTTTGGAGCTAGGTCCGCTGAGTTAGACTACGCCGCGCGTTTCGCTCAAGATGACAGATTGCTGTTAAATGCGGGATATCACACCAAAAGCATGCTCGTGAGATCAGGAACTGGAGGCCGCGGACCCAAAGGTCGAGGCACTGGCATGTAACTGGCATGTATATAAGAGTTGCCGCACTCCTTCTTGAGCTCCCAGAAAAATAATGTTTGATGTCCAAAGAGTGGTGGCGGCAGATTTGAATCCTGGAAGATGAAAATAGCACGAAACGATCAAAAAAGGCGGGAGGACGTGGTTACGATCCGCGCCAAAGATGTGGGATGATGCTTCGGTGTGCAACTTGAACGCAGCCACAGAGAGGGTGATATATCTTGAGCAGACGCACATGGAGACGCTGATGATGGTTGCGGAGAAGGAGAGTGTCGATGGATCAGCTGACAGATGGGTGATCGCCGTGATTGTGACTGCGTGACTTACCCAGTGACTTGCTCTTCTGCTCACAGCTCTTGATCTGGCCGTCGTTTTGCGTGCGCCCTCCCAGGTATTTTTCGTGCCATCATACAGCACACCAAGATCTATGGAACCGGACCCTCGGGATCGGTAGCGTAACCGTACACGGTGTACGGTTACCGCTTTACGGCGTCCCGTGCCAATCCCGTGCTCTCGAGAAATCTTGTAAGGTTACAGAACGGTACGGCTCTTCTTCATCTCGCAACCCAGGCCAATAGAAGAGCAATGGAGATCGAAGGCACTCACAGCAAGGTCCAGAAAGATATAGTCCATCATTCGGAATCTCGCTGTCGACCGACCTTCTGCACACGTTGTCCTCAACATACAGCTGGGTGCGGCTTCCGAAACCGTCCCGTAACCGTCCCGTAAAGCCCTCGAAGCCACATTTCTACTGGCCGTATCGTATCCGGTGCCGTGCCGATCCCTACTGGACTCCCTACAAACTGGCACTTTCCTTGCGCTTTTGCTTCCAAGTCCTCCTTCAATTGGGGTAATTTCTGCTCTCATTGCTACGTTTTTTAACTCTTCGCTTTATGTCGGAATGTCGCCCTCTCTACTGGCTTCCGCTGGCGAACCAGGAAGCTCTCATGACATTGTGGCTTTCTGATCGGCAACAAAACATCTCCTTCTCTGAACATAATTTTCGCCTGCCATGATACTCCAACGTGCGATACTAAGTGGCAAATGACCTTCCGCCGCAGTCGCTGGAACGTGACATTGTGGTATCGATTAACCGTGCACTCGTGGCAACGATATCCTGATGCATATTACCGCTTACGTCAGGCCATGCATGCCAAGTCAATATATCAGCTTCCGAAAATCATTACTTCCTCGATGGCTTCCCGATCTCATCAACTCAGCCTCACATCGCTTCGCGGTAAATATAGTCTCTATTTTAACCACCGCCCCCCAGCGCGGGCGTTGCCCACACTCTCAGCTCTCCCTCCCTCACTCCCTACTCATGTCTGGGGTTTTCGTCATTGTGGACGATCAGGATCCTAACATCCGTTATAGCGGATGGAGTCCCAGGCCAGGTGCGTTGATGCTATCTCCCATCGCACTGCTCCATCTCACGATACGGCAGCGGAAAATCAGTTCCAATTCGCGGGGACAATGACAGCCCCCGGCGGGCTAGGATCGACGGCAAGTTACCAGTTTGACGGTGAGAGTTAGGACTTCGTTCAGATCGGAATGTCATTGATGTTGATGGCCCAGGGACATCGATTTCCGTCTTCGGTCTCATCCTCGCCAACTCCAACAAACCAAACACGACCTTCGACTTCTCAATCGACGGTGTCTTTCAAAACTCAAACACAATTCCAACCGATCAGAACGAGCATTTCCACCGAAGGTTTTTTGCATCACAGGCCCTAGAGGACGGACGGCACACCCTCGAAATCACAATCAGCAACATAAGCTCGACAGATGTGCTTTTGGACTATTTGATCTATGAGGCCTCGCAGAATGCCACGCTCGATCCTTCAAGTTCTGCCCGGCTGCTGGTGCTTAACACAAGCCCACAGTTAGCCTACTCTCAAGGGTGGAGCACGAGTATAACGGGTCTGAGGTCCGGGCTCGTTGAGACCGCGATATCTCTAAACAACAGCGTGGAGGGAGCTGCGGATCTCGGCGCGACTGTGGCGTTGAATTTTACAGGTGAGTTGCCTCATCTACGATACATCCCAGTGGGAATAACTTTAGTTTGAAAAGGCAGTGGTTTCGAGGTTCGCGGATTGCTGGTGAAAGAATTCCCGAGTCCGGCCGCGGCGTACTCCCTCGATGGTGGGCCGTGGGTGGACGTGCAGATGCCAACAAATGGCTCCTCATACACCAACGCTCAATCCAACTTCGAATTCATTGGACAGACGTTCAGTTCAGTGGAGACGCATTCACTCGTCATCACGCCCCTCCTCACCGGTGCTTTCTTCCTCGACTTCATCACGGTGCAATCACCAACCGCGTTCTTTCCGCGTAAAGCGAACGTCGCGCCGGCGCCGAGTTTGACGAGCTCAATTGCCATATCTCCGACTCTCACGCAGCCTCTATCACCTACGGCCAAAGGATCTGAATCCGGGGCGCCCACTGTTCATGGGCTGCGCGCGGGAGCCATTGTCGGTATCTGCATCGCAATTGTGGTTTGCCTGTCCGTTGCGGTCTTGGCTGTGTTCCTATTGCGCCGACGAAGGCGGAGAAAGGTAAGCCCGGACCAACCAAGCGGATCACGCTCGGTGAGTGAAGTCGCTGCATCGATGGGGACGACCGCTTGGACGAGTCGTTCCGGTGCGTTCAAATTGTTGTTGCTTGCACGACTGTGGACGCTGATAATTTCACGGCGTCTAGATCTACCGAGTCGCAATGTCACACCTTTCACTGTATACCGGGATGACGAGCCGTCCGGATCAACCACAACTGGGGAGTCCCAGCCGCCCATGGTACGCATGAATCAGCGGAAGCCGCACAAGGGACAGCGGCGTACGGAACCGGTGGTGCGGGTAGAGGAAAGGGAGAGTGCGATGACTGAACCGCCCGCATACAGTGACCACCCGGCGAGTACTGCGTGATGAAAATCCTGGGTCATACGTTGGACGAAATGCACCCACCAGGGAGTTTATGAACGTTCAGGTGTGAAGTGTACACTGTACCATGTAAAGCAATGGAAAAGCTGATCGGTTTCGGGACGCTGTTCTGGGCCTTGACGAATTCACACCACAGAAAGAGGGAAATCCGGAGCATTCCGCGGCCAGGCTGAGAATTCCTCTACGTGGCGTAACTTTTATGGCGCCAGAGCATGCAGCCGTCGAACGCATCCCATTATCCCCTCCCCGTTGAAATCTGCGTGAAAGATCCTGCTTATCAATGCTTACTGTATAGGAGCAACCGAGTCAGACAAGGTTTATCAAATCATGGGTAACATATTCCTTCCAGCGCTGTTTCACTGTTTGCAGGTCTCGGTGGCTATCCGATATACCTCGGTAGCGAGTCTTCCCCATCTAACAAGGATGATAAATGCTGCAAAATTAGGAAACGCCGAAATGAACGCACAAAGCCCGCCAAGAGTCGTATCCATCTCCGTACCAGGCTGTGCAAAGGGGATCCCTCTACCATCCCGCTTTCGAGGGGGGGCACACACGCGCCGATTTACGTATGTTGAGGTTTGACAGCTGTACCTGTACGAAAAAGGGTGGGTTGCGGGTCAAGATATGCCTCTTACGAGAAGAAAACTAAAACCAAACAGAAGGGAAAGGGACGAATCATACTGAACACGTACACCCTGCCGAGGCACCAGGCAAACCCGGTACCAACTGCATAGGCGAGCCAGCAAAGTGCGAGAAAAGTTGGAATGGCGGGCTACAAATTAAAAATCGATGATGAGCCTGGGAATAAGGTGGAGACTGGAGTGGGCTGCCGAGAACGAAACCGTGCAGTTGCTTTCAACTTTCAGGAGATATCAGAATTGTGATTTGATATGTATGGCGGAGGCCGCGGCAAAGACTCACCCAACGAGACGCAACCGCAGCTTTCGTCGCGGTGGCCGTCCCGGTTTGAAGCGTCACTGTGACGAGTCGGATAACCACACACTTACGCGATCGTTAACCAAGTGCACATGGATGATGATGCGCTACGCACTTCTGCGTTTCGGTCAAAGTCGGTCTCGTCCACAGGACCTCCCAGAGCAGCGCCTCTGCGATGCCGAGACCCACTGCGGCCTCTGTTACGAGCCAAAGGCTACAAGCAACACAGAACCAACACAGAACCAAAGAACAGATAATTCGGATTCAGAAGCCCAGAACTATCGCAGGTGCATGGGACAGGACGCACATCGCGAGGATCTTGAATTTGAAGCGGTCCTTCGAGGTCCAGACGCGAGAGCTGGCACAGGGTGCGATCATCGATGTGAAAGGAAGGGAAAATCCGAAAAGCAGAGCCGGTCCGGTGATCCGGTGATCAATGGCGTTATGCCGTGACTCAGCTCTTTTGCTTCAAGTCCTGACCACCTCGAGCGCTGTTGAGCTCGCCTCGCAGATTGTCATGGCCCCACCCTCTTTGCAGTGCTTACGCCTAAAGTTTTAGGCTTCATGTCTTCTCTCCCCGAAATCCGAGGGCTCCTCAGTGCTCACTGAAATTTTGTTCTAAAATTGACATCCTCTCGTTCCCTTCTTCTGTTCCGCGGCGTCTCTCTCGTACATCCCTTGTCGCGAGCACTTCGAACGCCGTTCTGGCCCGAGATGCGAAGCGATGCGGGTAGTACCGATTGCGCGGCGGCGTGTGTGCTGGCGGAAAATCCTGTAACCCAGATCCTACTAGTATAGTACATCCTTCTCTTCCCTGCATCGACAGAACACAGGCTGCGCAACATCCTCGTTCTACTCCTCCCTCGCCCATGCCTCCATCGACTCCCTGTCCCCCCTAAACATCGTCTGGCGCCCTGAGCTGGCGTACTTCCAGCCCGCCCCCTCCGTCGTCCACTGCGGCTCGTGCGCCGTCTCGTCCGCGGACTCTGCGCGTCCTCGCCCCTCGCTCTCTTCCCGTTGCAGCCGCGGCTCCCGCGTAGTACGCCGACCTCCCGCCCGTCGCCGCCCTCCCTCTGCCTGCCCGTGCTGATGCCTTCGCGCGATCTTCTCCGACTCGACTTTCACAGGCGCCGGCAACGTGGTCTATCATAACGGTGCAGCGTGGTCGAGCGGCGAGCGCGTACACACCGTCAACTACCCTGCCTCTATGCTCAACACCTCTGACACGGGCTTTGCGTACAGCACCCTTCCGAAGGGGTATTTCAGCCCTGCCACACCGACGCTGGGGAACAGCTTTACCGGGATGGGTGTTTACGAGCCTATTGCGGATAGTGCGTATGCGGCGACGATGGTTGGCGCGTTCCCCTCTCCGAACCCGAGTGATGCGAGCAGCGGGGTGTTTGGGGCGTTGAGTAGTGAGTGTCTTCGTCTTTTTCTCCCGCTCATACCAGTACCGTCGGCGACGTCGTCTTCCCCTCGTATATATCTTTCCTCTGTCGTCTGTATTTTCACCGACTACGCCCCCTTCCCTCTTCCCATCCTTTTCGCTCCCTCCTCACACCTTCATCCCACCCTCGCTAGCCACCTCCCACTTCATCTACGTCCCCTTCGCGTCGTCCCTATCGCTGCCCTGATGTTCTGTCCCTTTCACTTCTTCTCAACGCATCCTCCTTTCGTCCCTACCTCGCTATCCCCGTCTCCAGCTCTCCTCCTCGTGAAGATGCCGAACCGTGGACCCGGCCCTCAATCTTGTCGACTACATTCACTGTCCAATACCATTACTAGTCGCCTCAAGCTCTCAATGCCCTGAAGACCCAAATTTCGTCGCATAAGCAGAGATGCCAGTCGGATCGCCAGGGGCGGTAAATCAGGCAAGTACAGTGCGTTTTCAGTTGTTATAGTTCGAATCTATACGTACCTGTCTCAACTTTTTTTTCGCGCGTATCGGCCCTATCCACACTTCGTTTTACGCCCAATCATGCAAGCACTGGGTTTCTCTTACCATGGCACGCTGCCTGCGCATATGCATGCGCCGAGCAACGAGTGGATCTTGCCACAACCCCTCCGCTATAGGATCGCGCGCAAGCTCACCAATTGCAAGGGCCCCGCCACCAGCCGCGCTGTCCCGTGCACGATGAGGTGGCCGTACCCGTGTGCGCGGTCCCTGCCCAGTCCAGGCAATGCAGAGAGCACCGGATCCGCTGCTGCGTATACGTGGCGCTTCTGGCTAACGTGCAGCGCGCGCGCGCACCAGGCGTGCATAATCGGACGGGCTAGGGGCATCCCGACCTGTGCGTTTGCGCCTCGGATCTGTTTCTCGCTCGCCGGGTGACCTATGCCCGTTCTGGCGGTCGGCCTGCGCGAGAGCTGAGCTGCATTGTGATCCCAATGCCGCATGATTCGCAGTCGGATGCAATTCCGCCAACGCGCACGGAACGCATGCACCCGATAGTTGAGCAGCGTCGGGGGGATATCGAGGTGGGGAGGAGGAGCGTCGACGAGCGCGCACGACGCTCGTGGGCCTGATTACCGGAAAGCCCACGCGTTCCTGGCCGCCGAGCTGTATTCCTGCTAGACGCCTTCGGCGTCCAGGTGCGGGCACGGCTCATTCGCAAGCAAAGGATGGGTATTCAACAGATGATCGACCACATTGGACTCGGACTCATTCAGATACTACTACTCTTAACAATAATTGTACAGAATCCACCGTCGTGTACTAAGGGTGAGCATCCTAAATCGAATAGGCATGACGTTAATACCTCATCGTCCTGTTTTTTTTCGCTCCGCACTCGTCCCTCCCCCAAACTGCTCAAAGATTCCTTTTGTCCACTTCAAGAAGCTTCTTCTCCTCTTCCATAAAGCTCCTAGTCATCCGCACCATACTCCAGTTCAAGAGCGCATCTGGCAAGCACTGCACAAGCGCCAAAATCGCGGCATGCCTCCACCACGGCGCGACAGTGTGCCTCCCGCACCCAACCTTATCCAGCGCACTCCTCGCCAACGTCCTGGAGCTGCACATAACCGGCCCCACGGGCCCCGGATGCCCAGCAGACTGCACCTCACCCACCACGAGCCCCATGACCTCCACGTCCCTGCCCTCCGCGCGCAGCTCGAGCCCCAAGCCCCTACTCCACGACATGTTGAACGCCTTTGACCCCGCGTACACGGTCAGCCAGGGCCCCGGGATGTGCGAGACGAAGGATCCGAGATTCAGCACAAGCGCCGGCTCCTGCATGACGGGCAGCAGGGCGCGCGTGAGCAGCGTGGGGAAGCCGACGTTCAGGTCGAAAAGCAGCTGCACCTCCACGGCCGTGAGGTGTGTCAGCGGCCGGAACGTGGGGCTGACGAGCGAGCCGCCGCCGATGTTGTTTACCAGGATGCGGATGCACAGGCCGTCTTTCGCCAGGCCACGGACGTAGTCGTCGATGGCAGGGGCGCTGCATGGGTAGCCGTCGAGGACAAAGAGACGGGTGGAGATGTGTGGGTACTGCGCTTTGAGCGCGGCTGCGACGGCGGCGAGTTTGGTGGGAGAGCGGCCGTGCAGGATGATATTGAAGCCGTCGGATGCGAGCTCGTGGGCGAAGGCCAGGCCGATGCCGTCGCTTGCGCCGGTGATTAGAGCCCAGGGGCGGTGCTCGGAGGTGGAGGAGGCGGCAGGTTGGAGGTAGCGTGAGATTGTGCTGCGGTGGAAGATGAAGAGATAGAGGAAGGAGAAAATGTTGTAGGCGTAATAGGTGGCTACTAGGGTCCCGAAGGCAGTGAGGACGATTGTCACAGGCGAGGTGGGGTGGTCGAAGTTGGAGTTGAAGTTGGAGTTTGAGCTTGAGCTGGTCATGTTGCAGGGTGCGGGGGGCGCTTTGGCTCTTGTAAATAGACAGCAGGACGATAGCACGAGGTGTGTTTGGTGATGGGAATTTCTCCAACAATGATGAGCTTTTGCCGAGCATTGGCGATTGGTTGCCACACATTGACGTGTGATTTTCCCACAGAAACTACCTTCAGAATCAACATAACCATACCTTGGCACTATCATTCGTACTTTCCTGGAAAAATGGCACATAATTCAACTTGGAGCGGTTTATCTGTTGAGCTGGGTTGAGCACTAAGCCGGGGAATTCTTGTTTCGGCCACTGCCTGGCGCAGGCACTGCGAAGCACCGGATATTACGCGGAAAACCTTTTTATACTCACCCACAACTCACCCAACGCGAGCACAAAGGTGTGGGTGTCAAAGAGGAAATGGGGGTGAAAAACAAGACGCAGCTGACGCTGAAGCCGCTTTCTTGCAACCCGCGCTCGTCACCGGCGCGCGTCTAAGGGACTACCAGCTCGAGGGGCTGCAGTGGATGGTCGGGCTCCATGAGCAGGGTATTAGTCGGGATATTGGCGCGTCGTAGTCTCAGTGCCAGACTGCCATGACATCCCAATTTGGGAACCCTGTCATGACAGTCCGGGTCCTAATCAGTGGATTAGCCGAACCCTTGCGCTCTGGTTTTTTCCCACCCGCCAAACAACCGTCAAAATGTTCATCACGCCAGTTTGCACTGCCACCCAGAAAGATTGGGTCGCCCTGCGACGATGTTAGGCTGACCGGAATACGATTCTAAGTAGGCAGAAGGTGTTTGATTAATTTTACATCATTATCCCTCTCCAAAGTCTGACCAAAATCGGGCAGAGAGGGCTGAAACGGAGCAGTCAAATTTGCGAAAATCATAGCGCAAGGGTATGTACGGCTAAGTAGCCAGTTGGGACCAGACTGTCATGACAGGGTTCCCAAATTGGGATGTCATGGCAGTCTGGCACTGAGACTAGGTGCGTCGCGTCTCTTTCGTTGAGTATATATATACCAGGGATACGGAGGATACTGATAGATTCGAAATTCAGTGCCAGGTCCAGGTAACGCGGACAACTGCGAGCACATGCACGCGAGGAGAATTGGCACACGCTGTTTTACATTACACATATTCCTGTTTCTTAGTTATAATGATTTCGTTCTTATTATAATTTAATATTGCATGGTTGAGCGCCAGCAAGGAAGCAACAGAGCCGTCGGAAAGCCATTATATGCGACGGGATGCACTGCATAGCACTCCCTAGTGGCAGTGTGGGACTGCATAGCGCTCCATAGTGCTCCATAGTGGCCGCGCGCGGCTGCACAGTGCTGCATAGGTGTGAGGTCCGGGTAATTTGATAGGGTAGGACCCCGCTAGAGTCGTCAAGAAGCCAAGTAGTCACGCAGAAAAGAGTGGGTGAGGTGTTGTTGGATTCGAGAAAACTGAAGAACTACCTACGCACATCTACATTAAATAGTATTCTAAGTAACTACGTGTCATTAGCGTGTCGTTGTATTCTAAGTAAAATTGAACAAGGCCGCAGTTTAGCCGCAGTGCCGCAGTTCGGCCGCAGTGTTGATCTGCACTGCGGCATCTGATCTCATCAAACTGTAGCACGGTAATCACCGTTGGATGTGCCGGATGCCGACGGCACACCTATCCCTTACAATAGGGGCGATGTACCTATGAGCACTATGACACCATGCAGCACAATCTAGATTTCTCGCGCCGACCCAGAGGTCGAGTTCATCGGGTGTCCAGCTGTAGTTGACGGCTACCGTCGAACAGGTGGTTTTTGGCGTCAGATTTACAATTTGGGCAAAGCAGACTCTCAGAAGCAGGACCATCATCGGAGTTAAATATTCGATCCTCACGGGTTCTCGAATTAATGGACTATGACAGTTTGATGTAGGTCCTGAGGCTGGGCACACAAGATCGGTGCGAATTTTCGATCCACTGGGCGGTACGTCTTCACACCGTTCACATACTCGCAGCTACATGCGCAACATCGCACAGCGCAAATAGTTTTCCTCGTCGCCCGGCGCCGCGCCATGGCATGCGGCTCATTCTTCGCCATCCACATGATGCGATCATGAAACACCAAATTATCGCCAAATGGGCCAATCTTACCATCTCGCAAATCCGCCAGCAGTTCGAGAAGGAATATCGTATAGAGGTCACGGAGAGGGGTCCGTTGGCCTGTTTATCCCTCCCACGGCACAGGAGTCGAGGGAGGAACGGGATTATCTGCAGCTACGCTTGGCCAAGGGCGAGCCTGCAATTCTTGAAGATCACCGGTGCGTGCAAGAGGAATTGGATGGGAAGTGCGAGTATGTGCACCAGCTTTTGTCCATGGATTGAGACGCGGACTGGGTGTGTTTCGCTATTTCCCTTGGTCACGATTCGCTTTCTTGTATTGTCTTGTAAACTAAGTATCCCGCAAGTACTCCCTCTCGTATCATTCCTAGACACAGCACAATAGTAGTTTCAGCAGTGAAACACATGCTTGAGGATGAGAACGCACCTGGGTACTGGTGGCTCATCTCATGGCGTTAGCTCTTCCCATGGAGGTACATCGTATAAGTATGCTGGAAAAATTTCTGCAACGGCCGCCCCGTGCATTTTCTTCGAAATAAATGCGGAAGAGGATTTCGATCAAATATCGATATTTCGGAAACGGCAGAGGCCAAGTAGAGGCCCGAAAAATCTCGCATTTCGTTAGCCTGGTTTCTGTGCCCCGAGGTTCCAATGAATAAGTTGCATACGGCATTTGATTCCCTCAATACTCGTAGACAGACGCTTCGAGTTGACTTTCCTCGGCCAAATGCATAACTCACAAATTCAAATCTCCACAAAGTTTGGATGCTCAGAAATTGGAATATAACGGGTCAGATGCCGGCGAAGATAATCTCCAAATATTTTCAGCGATTTTGGAGGTCTAGGGACCTTGTTTAAGCAGAACCGTTCGAAGACAGCCATGATCACATGATCAGAATAGTCCTTCTTGCACAGCAGATTCTAGGCCATATATTGACAATCTGAGGATACAGAAAGTCGGGCACAGGTAGGACAACCTATAAAACGCTAAGTTACTATGAAATATCGCGTCTTTTATGAAACCCACTACGCGACTTAATTTCAAAACTCCGCGATTACATAATATCAAGCGACAATGCCACGAGGCCCACGACTTAGGAATTTTCGCCAGTGTCTCTCAAGTCGCACCAACTAGCCGACGAGTCTGAGAGTGAGAGTGTCACCGTTAACACATCCCCCTTCTGCACCCCATCCTCCTACAGCTCCGGCCCGCGGCCATGTTCCTGGAACTCAGCGTCACGTCGTGACAATCTGCGATGCGTTTCCCCAACGCACGCCTCGACTCGTTCCGTCCAGGCACAGTCGCGCCGCCTGCTCGCTCCGCCCGCCCCGCTGCACGCACGCCTCGCCCTCCCCGGGGGGCTGCGGCCACAGAACCTGCGGCTTGGAACGCAGCTCGCGGGTGCGCCCGGCGTACAGAGCTGTTCGACTCCGTGCGCGAGGCGGTGCACGTGTTTCCGGGCGACTACAACCCGACATCTTGGCGGCGCTGGGTCGTCGACCAGCCGTGGTACTGCGTCAAGTGGACGCACGCGGCAGAGGTGGATGCGGACGGACCATTTGGGACTGCCTTGGACGGGACGTCTGGCGTTGATTACGGCGAGCGTTATTATCAGGGATTCGAGCGCGGGGAGCGGTTCTCTCCACAAACAGTAGATGAGGCGGTGCTGCGAATGTCGTAAGGTGCCTGGTTTCGAGGGCCGTCGTGGACTTTACCTCGCGGTGGCGGCATTGTTTACCTCCTGGGTCATGTTTTTAATATGGTGTGCTTGGCCTTTTTTCAATCTGTTTCTGGCTTTCGAATTAATTAATTATTTAGATTTTCTGATTCCCCCCGCCGAACCTGCATTGCTGGATTCTCGTTCTTGTATACCCCAAAACAAAACTTCTCATCCAAACTGTAAAGTCCTGGCATTTTTTATGGCGACCATGTTCCATACTCTGGGTCCGAGGACTTCATTCGAGTGTTTTCTCGGGCTTCGACCGGCTCTGACGGCTTCAAAACAACTTGCGCGGCCTGCCCACCACTTGACATCAGATTGGCACACATCGTGCATTAGACTGGCCGGAAGGATTTGGGGTTGGCAGAAGGAGATGTCGAAGAGGAACGACGTGCGCGGCCGAAGAAAATGAGACTCAGGGACATCGGTTGGCCGGTTTCATCAGACCATACGGAGATTGGGATCTGTCGTTGAGACGTTCGGTGGTACATGGACGCAACCCACATACGACCCTCAGTCATGTACTTGACACAGGCGTGGTATTAAATCGTAACAGTCATTAGAAGACTTAAGTCGCCGGCAAAGGCCGACGCCATCGGAGGCCTATGTTTCGCGCCACTTGCGGGGAGACTTGCGGGCCACCACGAGGCAACTGTATATAAGAGAGTAATGTGTTCCGACAATCTGTTTTCTTTGCACCTCCACTCATCAGACTTTTACAGCTTACAGACATCGAATTTCATACTCATGCGTACTTCAAATGGACGTGACAATGGCGAACCCATTTCACCATACCCCGAGGGGGTCGTCAGGCCTGGGCCACTGTCTTTGGAGCGTGGGTAAATTCGAAGCTTGGATTGACCAGTGATATTGATGATCGTCCAGTTTCTTGATCCAATTTTGCGGCTTTGGGTTCGCTGACTCTTTTTTCAAAACCACCTCGTTATGGGCTTATTCACGACGGTAGTTACACAACGTCGTTCGGAGTTTACCAAGGTAAATTTTCTTCCAATATTGCCATGCTCCTTTGCATCCGTTAGACTTCTACGTTCGGGACTACTTGTCCCAATCCTCCTCCTCGGCAATCTCGTAAGTGGAGGGATCGACCGTCTCATCACTTCACCTTCTTTCATTCCAGATGGATCGGAAGTATCAATACTCTCCTGATCGTCTCAGTGGGCCTCTTTATTGGTCATCTCTATGACCGCGGTCATTTGTGAGTTGCATTTTTCATCTGGCACCTAGAAATTCAGTTTGTTTAGCCACCTGCTTTTATACGGTGGCTGTTTAATCCAGTCCTTCAGTATATTTATGCTGTCTCTTTGCCAACGCCAGCAGTTGTATCAGGTATTCACCCCGAAAGTCGGACCCGGAGCCGCATTGATCATATTTTGCACAGATGTTCCTTGCCCAGGGTATCGGTATGGGCCTCGGTGCCGGCATTGTCTATATCCCGAGCGTCGCCATCATCTCCCACTATTTCCACAAACGACGCGCATTAGCATTGTCGATCGTTGCCTCCGGCTCATCCCTCGGCGCTGTGATCCACCCTATAATGCTCAACAACACACTTCATAGCAGTCTTGGGTTTGGAACAGCTGTACGCGCAAGCGCCGGGCTTATCTCTGGCCTTCTTCTGATAGCCTGTCTTATCATGCGCCCTCGACTGCCCCCGACCCAAAATGCTCCAGAGTTCTGGCAGTCCTTGCGGCGCTTCGGCCACGACACGCCCTATGTTCTTGCGACACTGGGGTCAGTCGTATTCCCTCTCGTTTATTGAGGGGATCTAATATTCCTTAGCTTAACGATGTTCAGCTTTGCGTTCTATTTCCCCCTGTTCTTCTTGCAGTTAGACGACGTGACCCACGGAATAGACCGCACTTTTTCGTTTTATTCTGTACGCCCTGCCTATCATCCATCATTTTTCTCGATCTTTCTGACATGAACTTGTTCAGCTGGTTATTATGAGCGCATCGAGTTTCGTGGGACGCATCTGCCCCGGATTCTTCGCCCACTCGCTCGGCATTGCGAACATGGCCACAGCCTCGGCGGGATGTGGAGCAGTGTTCATCCTCGGAATGATTGGGCTCTCGAATATTCCGAGTGTGGTTGTACTCGCCATCCTATACGGATTCTGTGCAGGGGTGTGTGAGTTGATCCATGGATGGGAAACCGATTCCGTCCTTAACTTCGGATTCCTAGTCATTACGACAATGGCCCCGCTGGTGGCCATCTTAACGGAAGATCTCACAGAACTCGGGTAAGCAGGGAGCTCCCTCCGTTCATCGAGAATCCCATTTCACTCCGCAGCCTGCGAATGGGCCTGTTCTTCGCCACTGAAGGCATCGGTGGGCTCTTAGGCACGTTCCACATTTATTACGCTGCGAACATCTGTTGACCAATTTATCTTGTGTCTAGGCCCTCCAATAAACGGGGCGCTCCACGGACGGGATTTCGTCTGGTGGAGGCCAGCCTTATTTAGTGGGGTGAGTATTATGTCCTGCAGCCATTCCACCGTTAATCATGGGACAGCTCATGGGTCTGGTGGGGTTTGCGTTCTTCCTTGCCACAGTCTTGACTGTGCGTCACAAGCACAGCCTGGTGACCTCGGCCGAGAAGCAGGGAGTCAGCATTACACCGCCTGGAAAAAGTTCAGATTCCGTTTAGTCCTTTTACCAGACATCCGTGCCTACGAACTTGACCGGAACAGGTTTTCCACTGAGTTGGGCATTCGAATTGCGGCTTGGACGAGCACTTTCAGGTATTAGGCCCCGACAGATTGAGTTGGACACTACTTACACAACCGCGAGACGTGATGAAAAATAAAATAAAATAAAACAATATGATGAAAGGAAATCGATGCGTGCGTACGAACATGGATTGTTTACAGCTCTATTCATAGCTATAAGTGCGACTTCTGGTTTCGATAGGCTTCACGGGGTTCTCCATGCAACAAATCGACGCAGGGGAGTTGAACATATCAGAGAATATCCGTTGGCGAAGTTTGTCTCGAATTTCCCTATGCTCATCTCCTGATTCGCCTTCGAGCCCGTTCATCAGCTCATTTATTCGCGCAAGCCGCTCGTGCGAGCCGATGCCGGGCCAGTACGGTTCAGTGACCCCGCATTTATTCGCAATGAAGTGGTTCGTGTGTGCGATGTATCCGTATCTGTTGGGAGGGATGTAGGCGTTACCTAGGGGCGAGAGTTCCATTGCCAAGGCTCCGGAATGATCAGCAATGAGAATGTGTTGGGAGGATGCGACGCCGCCGAGGGAGGAAATTCGGTCAATGGCGTTTTGCGTTGAGGTGGATTCAAGACAGAGACGGAGGGCGACGTGGATGGGAATCTTAGTGGCGTCGGTTGGGTGAGCTCGAATGGCGTTGAGACATACGCCCACTGAGGCGGAGTTGAACCAGTTTTGCCAACGATGCCTGCCTGCGAGTCGGAGAGGAGGAGTTGGTTTGGGTTTGAGATTGTACGCAAAGTCGTTCAAGTAGTCGCACGCACCTCTGCCATCATATGAATCTTCGGATGTCCAGGTTGGTCGATGGACATTATAGCCAAGTTTTCGTGTACTCTAGGAGTCCAATCCCAATTCTGAGCCAGTATCACATCGCCATGGCCATTGCCCTTCAGCTTCCATCCGAGGCTGGTGCATCCATCCGAGAAGAGACCAAGCGCAATCTCGGATCTCGCATTGAGGGCCACAATATCAAGAATGTCGAGATTAGCACCCTCCGCAATGCCTTCCATTTCAGCATAAATATCAGGAGTGAGGAGGCAAATGGTGTTTTGGTACGCAACGCTGATGTTGCGTACAACCGCCCAATCCAGGTTCGATGTACGTTGAAACATGGCAGAGTAGACTTGGATTTGGCGCCGGATTTGCACGGCGAGTTGTTTGCCATGTCCAAGGCCGATCTACATTCAGCGGTGAAAGTATTAGCACCGATCGAATTTGGAGAAGTCGGCATGGCTTTACTTCTCGAGGACTGCCTGTTAGCTCGATGCGTGGTGGTGGTGGTGGTAGCGGTAAAGACATGCTTCTGGTTATGACAGGAGCCGAAGCCTTCCACCTTGACGTTCACGTGGTAGCACCTTCTATCTCTCGGATTCTAAGCCCCTGACAAGGGGTACCCGCCGGAGAATGCCGAGACACCGGCTAATGGTATGGTGGGTGTCTCGACTGTCTTATTTCACTTTTTGGAAAAAGTTGCAGAGCCCCTCAAAAACGTGTTTGAGAAGGTCCGAAAAAAAAATTGATTTTTACCCCCGCAAAATTTTGAATTTTCGCCGCTTTGTGATGGTCGGGTCACCGGTGATTTGCGCCCCGAGTCCTTAGCAAACAACCGGGTGCCACCACAGAGCGCATCGAGCTTCTCCTGCAATTCTCCCGTGCCAATCCCGAGCAGAGTGACAGGCAATGTCTGATCCTTTGGAGGTACAATTAATTAAAAGTCCACATTTATTCTAACGATCCAGCCGCTTAAACGGTGCCAGCCTAAGGTTTTGCGCCGCACAAGACTGCTCTCAGAGCGAGAACCTGGCGGTTTTTATTTCCATCTGGACTGTGTTGGGTTGAACGAGGCTCCGATTTCGGGATGGATGTGCGAGAACTGCCAGCTAAAGATTTAGGAGGGGGCTCAAAAATAGAAAGGTGTACACCACAACAATATTTATGGAACAAGGATCGAATACACCGTTTCAAAATACATGTCAAATAGCCTGGACAGGAATACAGCGCGGTGAGATGGTGTGGTTTCCCGTTTGGGACATGCACGTGACCGTGAGACTCTCGGCTAATGGTATGGTGGGTGCCCAGCGGGCCTTAATTCACTTTTTCGACCCGGTGTAGAAAATTTCTTTGGCGGGTACCCCTTGGCCTCTGATGATAGAAACGCTGGCAATCTTGCTGGCAATCACATTGGCTCTGCGCTGGCTGACAGCGTGATATGTGATCGAGAAAACTCACACTCCACCTTTTCTTCGCTGCTACTGGGAAACAGAATTGGAAATCACATTTAATCTCGGCGGGCAGCGGGTCCAAAGATAAGAGAAAATTCCTTATCGGGAAGGTATTTCCCACTCGGCGTCGGACCGTGTTTTCCCAGGTGCTCTGTTCCCGTTTCGGTCAGCAAATCCAGAATCCTTCTCTGTATCTTTGTAGGTGGTCCCCAGATATGCCTTAGCATAATTTGAGCTTTGTAAAGCTATCATAACATTCCCGGCACAACCAAATTTAATCGACGAGGAAAAATGGAGAACTTCGTCTTGGAGTCGGGCCATGTTCTTTGGCATTATGTACAATGGTGGATTATATTCTACGACAGAGTCCTAAACAAGACATTGGGTTCAACTAGGAATTAATTTCATCGAGTTCTCGGACCCAAACCCAGCGAATGAGGTTAACCTGAGCGAAATAAAGGTATCACGAACGACTGAGTGAAGATTCGAAATAAAGGTATCGTGAACGACAGAGTGAAGATTCAAGAAAGAGATATGTATAGCAACATCGCGAATCAGGGGAACTGAGGTCCGAGGTCCTCTGCTGTTGACGAAAATTAGGGACATCCTCGGCTGTATGCATAGGACACTCACCAGCAAGTGTAGGAGGCCAAAAGTAGCTGCTCCGACTAATGCAGTCAAGGCGGAGCGCAAAATCTAGACCGTCGGCAATGAGCGTCTCAAGTGCCGACTCGGCCAGATACCCCGGGAACCACGAGTCCTTCACCGCCGCCATACTGCTAAACTTGATATGAAATTTAGCAAGTTTTTCGGAGCGCCCAGGGTCCCTCCTCCTGCGCAGCATTTTAACCAAGGACTCGTCGTAATCGTTATCAACGTTTGCCGGGGTGACATAGGAGCGGATGGTGACGTCCCTGAGTTTAGGAACGAGAGGAGGTGAGTCGAGGCAGTCAATTAAGATGGAAACGTTCAGGCATTCCGTGACTTCGAGGATAGAGATCGCGGGGAACAGCTTGAGCCATTCTGCAGTCTCGTCAGTCTCATCGTCAGAATCCTCGTCGCATCCTTGGAAGGAAATGACGAGGTGGTCAATGGTGCATGCGGAACGGGAGAGGAATTTCTGGACGTCAACCGGTGTGCAGAAGTCCGGAAGCTTGAGGAAGCGAAGATTGGGAAGTGTCACAAGATACAGGGCGGCGGTACTCTGACCCGACCCCAGAGTGAGAGAGGAAATATGCGGAAATGTCGCGGCGATCGAGGGCTTAGTTATTTTATACGCATCCGATTCCAAAAGGCAGAAGTTGAAATCAGAGAGAGCTGGGAAGCGCCGCAACAATTCTAGAAATGTCTCTGCCGAGATTTCCGCAGCTATCTCCAAGCTGGTTAGGAAGGGAAGGGAAAAGTTGACCGACAAATCACGCTCGGATTCATTGCCAAGCAGACGAAGCAGGCGGAGAGGAGGGCCGTGGTCCAAAAGGGCCCGCACATCGCGTTCCGACGAATGCGAGGTGCTGAGGTGCTGAAGAAGGAGGAAAGAGGCGTGCAGTGGACGAGATTTCTGGAACTGTTCCGGCCATATATGAAGATCCAAGCGGTAAATCTGGCCGGCGTATGATGAAACGAGGTTCATAAAGGCATTTGATACCCTTCGGAAGCGAAAGTCGAGACCTAAAGCAAGAGGGCTTCCTCTCGCCCGGGAAAACCAGGTTCGAAGCAGATTTCGGAACCTATCGTCCGACGCGACGGTTGGGTTGTACATGACGGTGTCCATGTCGATACCGGGATCCAGATAAAGAGAGCTCCATAGTCCACAGGTAGACAATGCCACCTCGCGCCAACGGCGACATATCTGCGCGAGGACGAGCGGTGCTGTGGATGGTGATGGGGAAACCCGTCCGTGCGAGGGCAGGCAGTGGAGGAAAATGCAGGAGGTAACGTCAAATGGAAGGCTCAGGACTGGGTATATGACCTGAGAGAGACTACCCTCCAACTCCTCCTGCTCCCTTTCGAGCGCTGCGATGAATTTTTTGTGAAGCGCGATCCGTGCTTTCACGTGTGCTAGAGCAACGCGCCACTCTCTGGGGGTAGGATGACTCCCGGAGGACACGTGGGAAGTAGCAGGAGTGGATGGTGGCCCTCCCCAGGCCAGATGGCCACAGTTTTCGCAGAGCGACATGGTTGTCCGGGCGTCTTTGGCAGCCTTTGTTGTGCAGCATGACCAAGCTAAACCAAACTTTGATATCCCCATAACACCTTGGTGCCGCGCCGATGGCCCTAAGCAACAGTGCTCAGCTTGCTAAATCGTCGCAAAGGTCGAGCCCCACAATATGTCCTTCCGATAGAGCTCTGGGAGGCAATTTTTCACCAAGTCTTGTCTCACAAGGATCTGTTGCGGCTCTCCACCTCAATCGTTCCAACCCTCTGCTACGAACATATTCAGATCTCCTGAGCCGATTATTTCCACTTATTCCGGAGTCCCGGATCGACGTTTCACTCCCCGACTTTCTTAGGCATCGATTTCCGCCTTGCCTTCATCAACAAACCTGCCAACCAACCATCCAGCCTGCTCAAAGGTGGTGGTCCTCGGCCATTGTGCATAGGATACACCCCTCCGCTGGTCTCCGGACCCTGTAATTTACTCACGGTTCCAGCTCCCTCGAGCAGAAGTCGCACATCTATACCACCACAATGGCGCGAGTCTTCGTCGAGCTAATTTCTTTCGACTTTATGCGTTTCTTTGGCTTGAATTTGAGTAGGAACGCTCGGTGCCCGTTTCGGAGGCATTAATTATATTCCACGCACTCTAGCCCGTTGCGGCAGACTCAGTGCGCGGTTCCAACTCGAACTGGGCCCCTGAAATGCGTGCATATTTTATCTTATCTCATCTTCTGGAGGCCTACTGGTAAAGCGGGTAAGGCCGGCTCGCCACTGGTCTTCACGCCGTGCGTCTGTCGACTTGATAGCGATGGCAGACAACGATCCACCCTTGCAGGTTCTCCATGGCCAAAGCCTTCATCACCCAAAGACCCTAGTCCGTCTTCCTCACCGGTAATTTCCTCACGGCTCCGGCTCCCTCGACCAGAAGTCGCCCATCCATAACAACACATTGGTGCGAGTCTTCCATCAAGCGAAGCACTTGCTCATCCGGTCCGAATTTCTTTCGACTTTGTGCGATTATTTGGCTTGAACTTGGGCAGGGACACTCGTTGCCCGTTTCGGAGGCATTAATTACTGTATATTCTAGGCACGCATGTATCTTAACCCTTCTAAGCTTTGATGAAGATTGACTGACTGACCTCGTTCCTTTCCAGGTGTAAATTACTCTATATACCCCGGGTTGCGTCCGTTCCCAGTTCCACCTCGGAATGGGACTCTGAATTTAATGCGTGAATATTCATCGCATCTCTTCTGGAGTTGGTTACATGTGCATCGCGCGCACGACTCGGTCCTCTGATCTTCGAGCGTGGTGTGTCTGTCGGCCGCTCCTGCACAAGACAACGATCCTTGCAGGTTCTCCATTCGACTCGGGCTCAAGCCTCGATCTTTATTCATAATCAAAAGAACTTTCTATCAAAATCAACAGACTACGGATTGTTCCCCAGGATTAATATTGCGTATTTTTCGCTGATGGATGGAGCGTTCATTCGACTCAACAGCACCCATGGCCAACATCAGATCTGTGAACGTAGGTAGATTGTACGTAAGTAGATAAGTATCTTCTAAAGTCCTAAAGTCCTGATGACGCCATACTAACTATCCATCCGCCTTCGAACTGGTCGTATCGAACGTATTCCCGCTCTCGGTTCGCTGCTGGAAAACACAACGTTAGTGAAAAGGATGGCAGAGAGAAAGTCATATACGCACACGCACAGCACCAGCGCCAGCGCCAATAAACCGCGAATAGTCGACATGGTCCTCGAGGGTGCGCGAGGAATGGGACTGCAGTGCGGTGAGGCTGGGGCGTAGCAGGCCCTCGGTCGGTGTCGGTTCGGGCGAGGGGAGCGCATCAGCGATGGGCGTGCCAGGGATGGGTTCAGCAACGGAGGGAAGGGGCTCGGCGACCTGGGGGAGCGATTGCATGGCGGAGCGGGGCGTCGAGGGGGATGTAAGCGCAACCGTTGACGACGGTGGATTGAGCAAGGAGCTCCGCGGCGTGGCCATGGGCGGTGTGCTCAGATCTGATGAGGCGCGACCGGCCAGGAGGGCAGGGATGGAGAGGGAGAGGCTCGACGGCGGGGTCGGCAGCCAGATGGCGTCATGCAGCAAGATCAAGTCGGGATCGGGCATCTGCGCGAACGAGTCCGGTGTGTACGAGTCTGCAGACGCGATGTCCGCCGCGTCGAGGAAGGGGAAGGGTGGCGCAGAGCCCCAGTGGCGCACCTCGCGCATGCCGCTCTCCGCCTGCAGCAGAGACGTGTCGGCGTCACCATGCTCGTCAACGCCGTCCGACACCAGCGAGTACACAGAATCGCCGTCAATCGGCGAGCGCCACGGCCCAGGGGGCCTTCTCAGCCCCTTGGCCGTACCGCGCAGCATGAACTCGCGATGCGTGCGAGGCTTGAAGCGCTCGCACGCGCAGAACACGGCGACGACGATTAGGATGACCGCGACGACGCCGCCGAGCGCGATGCCGATGATCGCGCCGACGTTGTGCGGGAAGCCGTGGGGCGCTGGCCATGGGCGGCCCGTGCCGAGTACGCCAGTGGAGACGGTGGTGAAGACGCTGCCGCCGGATGTGTATACGATTGTCGTAGTGAATAGGGAGCCGGAGAGGGGCCCGGGGGCGGTCACTACGCCCAGGTGCGTGAGGAGTGCAGTGGGAGTAAAATCAAGCGGGGTTGTTGGCGTTGAGGGTGGGACTGTGATAAACGCTGTTGGCGCCTGGTTGGGGGGAGCGGGCGACGCGAGGTTATCCGCCCCGGTGATAGACGGAAAACTGGTGGTCGTGTAAGTCAGTCAGGTCAATGGGAGTGGGAGGCGAGTGGGATACCTGAGGACGGTCGTTGTACTGGAGAAACTTCAAATAGACCTCAGTTAAGGAGGGGAGACCGCGCGCATTGAATTTACGTACATAGAACCCGACGCAGCTGCGGCGGAGAGAGGTGCCTTTGAAGAGAGCCTGGGCGTAAAGTCAGTCTCAGCTCGGCAGAGTATGAATGGGCTTACCGTATTGACGAATCTTGAGAAGGGGACTGTGGAGGTAGAGAAAGGACAGCAGATGAAGAAGAACTGGGCGAATCCGCAGACGCAGAGGACAAGATGATGGACGAAGCGCTGATAGATGGTACTGAAGCCGAGATGCTGGTCGTGTCGCTGGAGGAAACACCATGTGAGGCAGAAGTGGCTGATACGCTAACAGCTGTGGAAGAGGCCGACGGGATATCCGTTTCGCCAGTGGTAGAGACCGAGGGTGAATCGCTATCGGACTCTGTAGTTGTGGCGGAGAGTGGGGGAGAGGTAGTGCTTGTATCAGGCGTCGTTGTCGCGGTCGAGGTGGAGTCAGGGGCTGAATCGGTATCGGACTCGGAGGTGGCGGAAAGCGGGGGAGAGGCAGAGGTTATAACCGGTGTCGTTGTTGTGGTCGACGCTGTATCAGGCGTCGTTGTCGCGGTCGAGGTGGAGTCGGGGGCTGAATCGGTATCGGACTCGGAGGTGGCGGAAAGCGGGGGAGAAGCAGAGGTTATAACCGGTGTCGTTGTTGTGGTCGACGCGACGCTCGATGGGTCGTCGGTGCTGATAATTGAAGACGATGTCGTATCCGGAATCGAGGAAGTAGAGTCCGTCGATGAAGCACTAGCTGGCGCGCTCGATATTGGCGACGATGGAGAAGCCAACGTGGTCGTCAGCGACGACGAAGCAGTATCGGATGTAGACACCGAAAATGGAGTCGAGAACGAGCTAGCCAAGACATTCGAAGCGGAGCCGGAGGATTGACTGTTGGCAGTATCGGACGCGGAAGGTGCCGGTGAACTTGGAAGGATAGGACTTCCATGTCAACTATGAATAAACCAGAATCAATAAACAACGCACCTCTGCATCTGCCTCTTCCGCCCCCGTCCATCTTCAGAAACATCGTCCGGAGCCAACGCCCAGAGTCCGTCAGGAAACTCAGCGCAGGCGCTACGGGCTTTGTGGGCGCTGATTTGTGTGCAGGATAAACTGGTTTTTCGTGATAGCAAAGATCTCTCCCCAGCTCGTAAGTCGTGAAAAGGTTGTAGGTTTCGTGAGCGGTCGTTAGGAGGGGTTAGAGTGCCCATGGTCGAGGGCGCGTTGGAGGGGAGATCGAAAGCGGGGGTGGGGAATTTCGATTTTCCACTCCAAAGACATTGGCGACACGGTAGCAGACCCCACTGACGACACAGGTGACGTGCTGGAGAAAATCATGCGCAAAGGTGGCGCTAATCTCCCACGCTTTTGTTACGCGAGCGCCGAGGTTCGGATCAAGCCGCCGGTTTGATGCGAGATCATCGCACCGTAATTCAGTTGATGTCTCTACCGCCCGTGTTCTGACACTCAGCGAGGCTGAAGTACCCTATCAAACCGCCCAGAGGCAGACACAGTATCCCGGGCCATCAGACAACCGGTTCCGGTACCTAGCTACCGTTCTAAGACTATTTTGCGATCTTATCCTGGCCACACATTGTCCACTTGACCTACAACATGCAGCACTCTATTTTTGTAGCGTCTGTTTATAAGAGACTACACATGACCTACGGCGCTTAACATTCATCGCTGACTCAGTTTTTCACCACTGTATAGCGGTGCCATGCGCATACTCGAGTATACCATATCCGCGCGTTTGTATACACTGTTCCACAGGGATTTAATCGTGCCAAACGTGTTAACGAACAACGAGGTCCATACTCTACTCCCTTGGTTCCCACCTTCTCTCCCGCACTCTTGTTTCGTATCTCCGAATCCACAGTCCTATTAGGCTGCCGAGGACAGCTGAATTTGTGCTGTCCAACAGTCGCCACCTCGCTGTGGCGTTCCGATACCATTGCAATGTGCTACCTCCAACGCCGCAAATGGCCGAACACTGTTACTTTACCTTCATCGGGGTAGGACGTTTGCTGTCCATCTCCCGGAGACCATCTTTCCAATCAAGATGGACTGCCGATTGTCGCCGGGGGTCTCATAAGTTATGCGCCGACGAAGGTTCATCCATTTTCACCCACCAATTGGCACCGCCTGGCCTTATCCTCTTTTTCTCATCCACGCCCACCTGGCACCTTCTAATCTCCCCTGATATGTTACTCCTGCTGACCGTATTGTAAGTTTTTTCATCTGATGCCAGCGCAAGCCACGATATTTCTACCTCTAGGACCGCCGTGGGCTCGGCAGTAAGCTTAACTGTCAGTGACCCTGGCAACATACTTCAGTCCGGAGGGAGAACGACGATACAATGGGTAACCAATTCGAACACCGAGTACGTTCATATATCTTTCATGTGTGGGAGCATTCTGCTGATCAACAGCCCCGGAGACTTCAATATCGAGCTACTCAGTCCCACCTATGTGAGGAATTTTGTTCCATCTCTAGGGAGATGAACTTTGCTCTCATCCGAGCCCAGAATCTAGTCGCCGTGCTCGCGCAACATGTAGGGACAGTTTTATACCAGTACACAATAGATCTCCCTCCAGTACCGCCAAGGTCAGCCCTGTCCCAGTATAAATCATAAAACCAGTCTAACCAACCAATCGTTTGTCAGTCCCGCCCAGCAAGTCTGGGCCAAGAGCCGCTCGTTCAGTATTGCCTCGAACACAACCACTGCCGCTCCATTGTTGGGGCCGTCCACTCAAACTCAGCCGAAAGGCACCACTTCCGCAGGACACTCAGAGTAAGTTGTACACCTAAATATACTACCTTAGTGTCTGGTGCATCTGCTAACTGCGTGCACAGGACATCGATACCAACAGAAAGGTTTGCTACCAGCGGCAGCTCTGCAGGCCAGACATCAACCACCCCCGGATCTGCGACTCAGATGTCACTGTCGAGTACATCATCCAGCATCTCTAAATCGATTAATTGTCCTCCAACATCGTTTATGAGCGCAACATCGCTTATGAGCGCGCCAGCCACAAGCCCACCATCCAGCCACTCTGCAGCGCAGGCTTCAACGTATATATTCCGGTTCATCCTGTGTCTTGTATCTGAAAACTTGAAGCTCTAGGAAATCATCGGCTGGCGCCTCTGTGGCCGGCATAGCAGCAGGGATTGTGTCGTTGCTGCTGATGGGCGGCATCATCTGGTTCTGTATTCGCCGCTCTCGCAAAAATCAGCAACGCCAAATGGCCCTCAGGCCGCATGTATTTATTCCGAAGCCACCAGATGACGAGCGGGGAATACGCCAGATCTTCCCCAATTGTGAAAAATCGCGGTCGCTGGGTGCGCAGGAGTCGCTAGAGGAGCAGCTCCGTGCATTGCGCCGGCAGATGGCGACCGTTATTCGAAACACGGGGCAGGGAGGCGGCGATCTTGAAGAGGCTCTACGACAGAACCAGACTCTCCAGGGCCATATAAGAGCTCTGGAATTGCAGATTGCGTCGGAATCATCGGACCAATCGCCTCCTGAATATCCGGGTTGAATGCAGCCTGGTAAATTGCAGTCGGCGGGTGGAATTTAGTGACGAGCGTTTCTCACTATTTGTACGGAAGTTGAATCATAATTGGATTGGATGTTGATTAGTCCGTCTCCATCCACCTTCTCCCATGAACACTCGCGCATATTCATCCTCGGCGTGCGATTGCGAGCGACGCGCGCACGGCGAGCGAAGTCACGAGCGTTAGATATATATTATATTCATGTGGCCGAAGCCGCGTAGGGTCGCGGAGCGCATTGAACTAGCCAACCGTCGCCTAGCGCTGGTGTAAATGTGGAGGATCGTGGACGAGGGGCGACGGGTGCTCGACGCACATTCCCAGCACCCCGACGCGCTCTTGCTAGAGGAGGAGAAAGCCAGGCAGACGAGCCGACACTGCCAAACAAAAGCAGGAAGAGAAACAAAAATGTAACATAGACGCACCTTGTAGTCCATCACCTCCTCTCGAGGCACAACAACTCTAGTAGCATAGGCATTCGCGAACGCCTACTGATGGCCCAAACACCTATTGCCGATGCTGAACACCTATTACCAGTAACGAATGATTATCCTCTTAAACCAATGCCTATTGCGCAATCTTAGCCTGACCAAGTGTATCTTTAGATCTCCAGTAGCTTGCCGTCTGTTTAGGTGAAGAGGACTTGCTGGGTGTTGAATGTATTTACGTGGTGCCCAATTCTTTCCATTGTAAAACACTTTGACGTCTAAATCTAAGTACTTCCCATTTATTATGCACTTTCTTCCTCGGCTTCGGTTCCCAACAGTTGAACTGCCGGAGGCCGTAGGCTGACGCGATATTGAGCGCGATGGCGCAGGTGCTTTCATCGGGTTGCTGCTGGTGGTAGTCCATATTGCGGGCTTTTTCTAGCGGGTGTAGTGAAAATCATTATATTTTTTCCGTTTTGCGGAGGTCAAGTGTTCGAGTTGGGCATTGGGAACATTTACACTTTCCAGTGTTTAAACACTGATTTGTTGATTGAACAGCGGATTAACAGAACGGGTTGAACAGAACATTTCAGTTCATGATCCGCTGGACACGCACCCGCCCATCATCACCCCATTGTGTGCCCTAGACCTCCAGAGCGATTAGCAGAGGAATGATTAAGTATGCTTTTATGTTGAGACAGCACTTGATTAATCAAACTTTATATGGTTATTGGATTCTGTCTCTAAATTGACCTCTTCTCTTGGCTCAATTGGCAAGCATCTTGAATTACATGTCGCCAGATTTTTTGAATCAGATTTATCACCGCCCCCATTCTTATGGGGCGCCTTGACAGCAGGACCTCGACACTTCAGGGCATTCGATATTGATCATAGGTGCTTTACTCATTGTAACAGACCAAGGATACTGCTCCCACGTCGGATCCCTGACTTGAAACTGCTGCCTCTCTGCCAAGCCTTTATGACTCCTGCATTCTCCCAACTTGCTATGCGCTCCCGCGCATCTTCCGACTGTATCGGATTGAACAATCCAAGCTCCAACCGCAGGTTCTCCACCTACACTTGTGCTGGTTGGTATACCTCCCTGAGACCCGTTAACAAACGTCGCTCAGTTCCGTGGGCGTAGCGCCGAGGTACATAAGAATGGAGCGATGGGTGTCAACTAACGAAACGTTTCCCCGCTTGTATAGATTACCTGGCACCATTCTCGGGACGGGTATCCCTGGACGTGCTTAGCCACCTTCATCCAAACATATAAAAAGGGCCGCTCGCTCCAGCTGTATCTCATCAAAACACCCAACATCTAATGTACGCCTTCAATTTCCTTTCCGTTTCAGCCATCTTCCTCCTTGCCCTCGTACAAGGCGTCGTAACTCAAGATGTCGAGCCAGTTCCCAAGGGTGGATTGTGTAGGCATCATGCCCTCTTTTTAGAATATCTGTTGAACCGACTTTTATTAGGTGAAACCATTGCTGGCCCCGTGTGTATTGAGACTATGTGGAACCTTATATTCCTGACAATTCGTTGCTGTCTTCAATAGAGACCTTGTACGTTTTTTGCGCACTTCTTCTACGTCGTCACGTTAACGGTCTTTTATAAAGGTGCCGCAGGGTTGAAATGCTGCATTCTCGGCCCCGATAATGGAATGTAAGTCGACCTGCTCTACGCTAAACGCCTTCGTTTTGAATGCATTCTGCAGTTGCGAGCGCGAATGCGTCGAGCCAGTTCCTCTGGGTGGATTCTGTATGGCATCATACCCTCTTAGAATATCTGTTGAACCCACTTTTATTAGGTGTAACCATCGCTGGCTCCGTGTGTATTGAAACTATGTGGATCTTTATGTTACTGACAGCCGTTACTCCATCTTCAACAGAAACCTTGTACGTTTTTGCGCACTTCTTCTACATCGTCACGTTAACGGTCTTTTATACAGGTGTCGCAGGATTGAAATGCTGCGTTCTCGGCCCCGACAATGGAATGTAAGTTGACGTCCTTGACGCTAAACGCCTTCGTTTTGAATGCATTCTGCAGTTGCTCGCACAAATGCCCGCCGAAAACCACTTACTGAACCATGCGGCCGTTATTGCTACAATGTCCACGAAATTATTGTAACGTCGTGATAAATTTGAAGTTCATTTTGCGTCGCTTTGATAGAAGAATATATATCCGTTGCCGCCAAAACGATTGAAGCTGTGCAAATGTAAGTGTATTGTACGTGCAAAAACGGGCAGAGAGAGAGCGAGAGCAGCGATAACAAAGAATGGTTCAAAGTTTCATGCACCCCCAATCGTGACGCCTAGTCCTCCAAGGCCGGACATAAAGTTTTAGGGGGCCATCCGCGGGAAGCCACTACGAAGTCAACAAATATCTTGCTACATAGCCATGAACTGTGTATCAATCGAGGGCACGCCACTGGAATCCAGGGTTAGTCAGACTGAATTCAAGTCTCAGAAGAGGTACAGTCTACTCTGTCTTAGGCCATACCCCTCCGTAGACATGGAAATCTATGGGTTATTGCAGAGTATGGGGTCCAGCAGAGGCCCGAAATTAAAGGAAAAGAATTACATAAGAAATTGGTATTTATCTAGACGCCAAAATAATCGGTGATCGTGATTCCAACTGAGTTTCCCGTCCAAACTTCGCGAGGCCAAGCTCAAGCTTGCGGGCATATGTTCCATGTTCATCTTGGAGATACCTGCGGAGTATCGACAGAGCCTGAAGTGCATCTTTTCTCGTTGGCTTTGGGTCCTGTGCAGAATCGGCGCCATCATCACCTGCATTGGTTTCCATGTTCTCGCGGTCATCGCGCATCTTCTGGACCGCTTCAAAAATCTCCTCGTCAGTTGAATCCTCCATCACCTGCTCTGAGATCTTATCCTTCTTACGTAGTTGTGCAGTGAGTCCATCTTGACATTTTTTAACTGTTTCCTTGAGCACAGAGAGGCCGTGTTTAAGTAATTCAAGAGACGGGTACAGAGACATGGGAAAAGCGTCCAAAATCTTCGCAAAATAACATACATAGACAGGCCAAATAGGGGTAAATTATGGGTTTTGACCCTATGGGTTACGGAGTATTAAAGAGTTATGGGATTTTTGGCGGGAACGACCCTGGTGGACACCGAAAACCTATGGGGTTTTACAGAGTATGGGTTACGACAAATATGGCTTAGAGTATACTGTAGTAGTGGGCGTGCACCTGTCACAAAGCCACTTCATCCAGGTCGTACATCCAGCAAAGGCAAAAAGCGGGCTTTACCATCAGATAATGTTGATGCTGTGCGCAAAAGAGGGTCTGTTAAGTTCTCAAATCCACCGGGTCCTAAACGTGGACATCCTAGCAGTCTCTTGCCTGGTTCCAGTCCCGCGAAAAAGCAAGCCGATGCGAGGGAAAAGAAGGTAAATCCTGCTCTTGGTCATCAAAAAACGGGCTGACAATAATCAGAGATCACCTGCGGAACGCAAGCATGTTCAAGGAGCAGAAGAAAAGAGGAAGAAGAAATCTGAAGAATGGAGGAGAAGAAAGCTCGAAAATAAAATAAAAGGCTAGCGAAACGCCGACAGGTATGTACTTTTGTTTATCCGTGTGTCTCGCATGAAGTTTATAGTGCTCGCCTTCACAGCGTCTGGATGAAAGGGAAACAGAAGATCGGGCAGCTGAAGTACACATGTTTGGCGGGGTTGACGAGCTGGAGCGCTGGGATGATGACTCCCAGCTACGTGAAGATGAAGGGCAAGGGTTTACCAACATCGCCATGGCATTGAGTGCGTGCCTGGGCTCGGGATTCCTCATCCTGCCAAGTTACTTTACACGGCTCGCCCAACAATTGCGCTCTATGAGCTCTGAGGACTGGACCACGTCAGCGCAGACCCTTGTAGACCGTGCTAATGCGGAAGTACTTGCTGATCCCGCAAAGAGAAATGTAAGTGACTAGACAAAAATTAGGTAGCAACACCAATATGTTGAATTAGGGCCCATTCACTGACGGATCGATGTTGCAACATCTGATCTATTACTCGCGGCTTATCGACCCTACTGCGATCCTCTTTTCCCATCGCGATGAATACATACACGGCCGGGAACACTGGCTTCTGTTTCGTCTCGACGGCAAGAAGCGGGAATGCATCGATCCGTTGGAGGATCATCAAAAAATCTATAATAGCACCCAGATCACTGCAGACATGGACGTCGTTGCGGCATACCTTCTTGGGGAAACCTTAAGCTTTCATTTCTCATTCGAGTCTGTATAGCATCTGATGGTCCTTAATAAAATAGCGGGACAGTACCGTTGAAAGGGGATACAATATTATTTCTCTAGTGGATGGTTTGTCCTGCGGGTTTTGGATATTGGCACTCTGCCTTTTGTACATATCCAAGATCGATGTGACCTCGGAACAGAACGTGGAACGACTCCGGAAGTAGATACAAGGGGTTAAGCAGCACTTGAAACAAATCTGGACATTGTGGCAAATCGGAGAGGGTGGTTTGGAAGAGGCAGCTTTGGATGCTCTTCTAAAGCATTTCAACGCTGAAGTCGTGGGCCCTTTGAGTTCCTGCGTAAGTCCATACACCTGCTGCCAAATAATCGTCCTGACTCGTATACAGATTGCGTCTCGGCCCAATGGATCACGCGGGCAGAGGAAGTCGTGCTGGCCACCCTCGACGTGAGTTTGAATTTCTTGTTTTGTAGCACACACATTTTACTGATGCATCCACAGAGTTCGGAGTCGCTATTGAACTCAGAGACTCAGTCAGGCAAGAATGCGCTGCCGCGGGAAGTAGAGGACAGTGTATCTTCCGATGGCGAAACAATGTCGCATGAGCAGGTTCTTACAGCGATGAAAATTTATTCAAGTGCGCTGAAGTAACCTAAATATTATAGGACCCTCGCTGCATTTTGACAGGTTCTGGACCCACCTTAGCCGAGATATGCCGAGCCGTTCCCGAGGTACCACCTGTCAAAATGCAGTGCCTACCTTGACTATCTCAACGAACTTGCCAGCATAGTCGTCATTACACAACGATTCGTGCACGTATACGCTGGAGTTGTGGCATCAATTGGTGCGTTTGGGGCAACAATTGAAAGTAACTACCTCCACAGCACAGCAACTCTGACCGGTGTTGAAGAACGCGCCGTCCACAAGCTCGGGGACGGTGCAATCAAGATCTACGTCGGAGCGCACCTATGCACGGTCTTTGCCACCAACCTGTGCGAGATTAGACCATGTTTAGACAATTTGACGTGGCAAATCAAACCTCCGGCGCCACTCCTTTGAATCCGGGCCCGTTGACCGCGGCCTGTTCGACTCACGACGGCCAACGACACTCCCAGTGAGTGATACAAAGTTCGTAAGGGCGCTCTGTACGGCCTGCATTGTGATCTCATGGCTGAGATGCAAGAGGATGATGGCGTCTTTGGGAACGCCAGCACGGTGGAGCGCCTATTTTATGGATTGAATTAGCGCAGAATCATGAAGATGGAACTCACGAGGGATAACCGCTCGCCGGACATGGGGGTTTGGGGAGACGGCTTGAGGATGACCGCGTTGCCCGCAAGAAGCGCAGGAAGCACAGAGTTTGGTATGGAAAGCTGGAGGATATTCAGCCCCCACCGGATGCGCCATCGAATACGGACTGACTTCCACGGCGCGATAACGAGAACAACGTCAAGGAGGACACGTTTGATGAATCGACGGAAGCCTGGCTTGTCAGTATTCTGGAGAGGAACGTCCGCGAGACAAGAGGCAGCGCGAGAGTTGATGTATTTCGAGCGCTCTAAAACACCATAGACCTCGCCCGCGCCGTGTGAGACGGGACTATGGGGGTAAAATGGAGCAATCGCGAGCTGGAGAACACTGACCGACCCATCATCTTCGTGAGCTCCTGCGGAATCCTCTCACTCAGCTTAGTGAAATCCTCGATAAACTTGTGTCCGATGGCAATCCGTTCTGCAAGGGGAACTGCAGCCCATTGTTGTGCTTCAGCTGCGCGGGTGATTGCTGCATCGACCTCTTCGCTTGTGGACTGGATGCGCTGGCAGTATGGCTGGAGGTCGTGAGGACTGATTGATATTTGGGCCGCCATGGAGGTCGAGAGCAACGCGAATTTACCGAGATTGGCCCAGAATCTCCGTATACGGTGGGGATTTTGGTGAACCCGCTGGTCACACACAGTCACAAGACACTGCTTGCTGAGAGAGCGAGGTACAGGGTGCAAGTGTCGCAATACGTGTGCAGTTATCTCTTGAGTTATCTCGCAGTAGTATACTAACATCCTTATTACAAGGCCGCCGAGTCACAACCTACTAGACACAAGCAGGGCGGTATGCACGGTGCGCATGCGCATCTATCCCCATATGTTCTGGCTGTTGACCGTTCTTATCCTCCCCCGTGAGTACCCAGCACTTCTGCTCTCAGCCCACAAAGAGAAGAACGGTCTTGCTTTCCCCCGTACTGTATGGGTATATACAAAGGCCGGCACTTACATACATTCGTGGGCCCGGCACATTCAGCTGAGAGGCGGCACATTGAGTGAATGTGCCGTGCGTGAACAGAGGGCCGGCACATTCTATTTCGGGAATGTGCCGGGCTTGGCACCGACTATTCTGGGAAAAGACACGTGTCCTTTTTTCGCCAGATCCCGCCTCTTTTTCTCCTCCCACTACCACCACTCCTGGCCCAACAAGCCCACCAACGCGTCAAAAGCGCGTCAAAATGCCCACCAATGGCACCAGCAACTCGAAGCTTACCGGCGTCGAACACCTCTTCATTGACAGGCTCCCGGCGCGTCGATTGATCGACTTCCGCACCCATGTACGTCGTGCTGTGACGCGCTTTATCTATCTAAACTCCTGAATAGATGTATGCACCTAGTTTTCTCATGTCTAACGCGTCTCGCTTCCTCGACCACGAATGGATTGATCTTCTCGCGCTGGAGGCCTTCCTGGAGAAAGCCGCCACCGGTGATTTGAACGCCTCGACACGTACAGATCTCAGTCCAGCTGACAGGCGTCTTCTCGATACTCTTTCGGTCCGGGAGGCGACTGCATTCCGGGATCATGTGCGCTCTTTTTCACCCTCGTCTGTGTATCATTTTTTATGCATTCGAAAGATTCATACTCCCCACTTCATTGCATCTAATGCGGCGCGGTTCCTTGACCACGCATGGATTGATGTCACACTTCTCAGGGACTTTCTTTGCTCTATCCCGACTCATAATTCATCGACACCGTCTAATCCTATTCGCGTCAAAACTGAAACCAACCCTCCTTCGGTACCTCCTCCTCCTGCCTGTTCGGTTAAACGGGAACCAGTATCAGTGGCTATTCCCCCTTCCATAAAGATGCGTACCACGAACCACGGCGGCCATGAGATCATCGAGCTCCTTTCTGATTCCGAGTCAGACGGCGCAGAATCTGATCTCGAGGTCACGGATGTACTGATGCAGGGAGCCTCGCGCTCTTCGAGTCCTATTCCTCAACGGCCTCTCGGCGAAATTGGTGTGTATGAATTAACTACGTACAATTGGTTGCTCATTTAGTCGGCAGATTCGGAGGATGAGGCAGCCATCTCGTCGGGTCCGTGGCAACCGCATTTTGGTGCGCAAATCGACCTCGTATGATCACTCAACTTCATTTATTATCAGATGACGGTGATTCGGACGACGAGTCAGTCCCAGAGGAAAAGTTTCCGCTGGTAGAATCCGACACGTATTGGGAAGATGGTATGACATCCATGGCGCGCATCGGGTCTTTCCGTGTCACCCGAAAAGTGAAAGTCGAGCGGATTGAGTACGTTACTGGTGCTCCCTCAATCCTCCCCATCTTCCGTACACCCACTGCCGTCGTCATTGATCTCAGCGACCCCGGATATGCAATCATCAACCCCCAGACCGGTAAAGTCTGGGCTCTCGACAGCGTAGTTCGCAATGTCGTACGTACAATTTTAGTGTACCAAAACGATAAAACTGACCTTTTACAGGACAACGACTCCTGGAAGAACGAGGGAAGCGGTGGCGGGGCCTCCAAGCCGAAAGTTGTATTTGTTCCCGGGGAGCCTGCTATTGAATGTCGCCGTGGCGCTTTTGCCTGTGAGAAAATCGATCCCGCACTTCGAACTGCTGTACGGTTCGAACTCGATCCGGCGTCCCGAAGGGTGATCTTGGAGGCCCAGGCTGATACTCGTCGGCATGATGGTACCACACCAGAACATAACGTCGCCATGTTAGTATTCTGCTTACCATTCAGCGTCTTTTGCTTACATGTTATAGATTCAAAAAGATTATCACGACTGCCAAATGCAAGGCCGTCGATCCCGCCGGTAACAGGTGCCATGGCGCTCCAATATTGAAACTCAAACCGCAGGTTTTTTATTTCTTTTCATCTCCAGATCCCGTCGCTGAACGCAAACCAGGGCCAGTCGCGTGGCCAGGAATATTATGTTGGCTGTAGTGGTTGCGTCCAAGGCTTCACTCAAGGTCATCAGAGCCATTCCATTCCCGATAACGTCAGAGCGCAGATGCTCGCGAGGTCTCTCGCTGGCCTGCCCTTGTCCGACGACTCTGAAAAAGACACGCAACCCTGCAGTAAGCTAGTGCACCCGAACATCGGCCTCAGACAACAATTCTGCCGTACGCCTCTGTTATATTTTCAGCTGCCCGAAATTGCGCTGATTTTCATCTCCAGCTCATGCACATATCATTGATGGGAAGGCGATACGCAGTCGAATTGAGCAAACCGACTGTTTTGCGAAGCGTAACATTTATGTACCTATTGATACGTCAATCCGTAAGGTACTTATCACTACAAATGGTACTTGCCATAACCATCCCATGCCGCCTCTTGCCAAACCGACTCTTGGTGGAAAAGAGGTGTGGAAGACGTGCGTAAAGGCATCCGGGATCGTTGGCGCCACTGTAGCAAAGGTGGATAACGGTACGGCCCATCTAACTTATCCGTTCGCACCATGCGACTCATTTTATTTTTCAGCGACTTCGACTGCGCTGATTCTGGCCGGAAAGACCCCGTTGTACTCCAAGCGGGTCAAGGGAGACGTCATTCGGGGCATGAAAAGTGAGCAATTTCCACACGGCTTGGATGAGACCGGTGAGTATCCTCAGTAACCACTTTATAAACTACGACGACTCTGAAATCGTTTTTAGGCTTGTTTCACATATATTTAAACCACTTGACTAAACCACTGCCCGAGCGCTACATCCACGGGTATATCACCACTGAAGGCGGCGGTATTGGCGTTGTCACATGCGTTCCATACCTATTGAAACTCCTTGATGATCCGGGTGTTATTTCTTTCGACGGCGACACCACCTACAAGCGTGTTGACGGCAAAATGAATGAGTGGGAGTTAAGCATATTTGCCAAGATCGTATTGCGCTGTACGTTTTTTTATGTGTATGTCATTCGTGATTGACTCAAACCCTACAGCCGCCTCCGTCGTCCGAGCATATATCAATCGTGGAAGCACGGACTTCTTTGAGCTATTATTCGATGAGCTTCAGCGTGTCAAGCTCATGGTGACGGGCAGACCCATGCCCCTCAAGCGGTTTGTCAAGGGCGGTAACATACATGTAATGAATTCCGATATGGATGGGGCGCAAGTCTTGGGCATTTGTCGCTCGGTCATGAAGCATAATGATCCTGAGTATAGCGGCATTCCAAACGACACACCACCCGAGCAGGTGGCGTCAGAATTCGTGAAGATCTGTTGGAGGCACGCAAAAGAGTAATGTCCTTTCTCCTGTCGAATTACGCGTATCTAATTGCCCTTTTATTTTTCCCAGGCCCGTTCATGACTTCAGGTCGCTCGTTCCAGCGGCAGATCATGCACGTCTGCTCGACTTCGCGTACATCGACTCCAAAGAGAAGCTCGATGATTTTTCGGCCTTCGTTGGGGGTCTCGGCGTTAAAAAAATCCAAGGCGAGTGCCCGCTACCAATCACCAATCGATACCATTTCTAACCCCAGTTACGATAGACTGGTGGGCACATAAAGAGATGCACGCATGGATTATCCCGTGTCTCGTCCGGTCGCAGTCCCGCATTCCTAATGATATCTGGGACACAACCCCCTCTACAACTAACACCAACGAGGCGCAACATGCCTGGACTAATTCCCTAACCGGTATTGGACTAACCCTGGTTGAAGCTGTCGAGACGTAAGCAAAATTCAGTCGAACAGCTAAATTGGATCTCACTTGAATGCCCAGCGCGCAAAAGCTTGATCGCAAGGTTGCGGATGAGATCGAAGTGACCCTCCGGACGGGTATCTTTGCAAATCCTAACAACGAACAGTCTCATCGCGTTGCCCGCAATGCTGCTCGCCAGTCGACAAGGGCACGAAAGGCGCGTGAATCAGATGAGCTGAAAGACGAGACAAAGGAAATTTCGGACCTACTTGCAGCCGAAGCAGAGAAGCGCCGTGAGTCGAATGCGCTTTCGAAAGATTTGAAGGAACGGCTTCAGGCTGTGAAGGGTAAGGGTGCCCCTTCGGGCCGGGGTGCTTCAACGCCGCTTCTTTCTGCGAGCTCGAGCGGACGCGTCAAGTCTGCGCCGATCAAAGGTCAGTCTATCTGGTGACGCGGGGTTTTACTTTGCTTATCAATCCATAGCTACATCGCGCAAGCGTTCGGAGCAGTCAAATGTCATTCCCCCGCCAAATACCACGCGTAATTAATTTTTTTCCATCTCTTTATCGACCTGATCACGCTTTCGCAGATGCTCAATCTCCCCCGCTTCCGATATTATCCACCAACCTGCCTGGCGTTGGCACTGCCTTGCTAGATCAGCCCGACGTCGCCATCATAACCGAATTCTACGTGCCAAACCAGGTGACCCAGCCCATGGAGGACTCATCCGCCAATACCGCGTTCGATTTCGGCCGACCTGATCTGACCCCTGCATGCAATAACGCAGATGTTTCTGGCCTCGATGGCCAGCAATTTCCTCGGACTTTGCCGTTCAATCCGTCCTTCGATGACTTCAATTTCGTAAGCCCTCCCGTCATGGCTGCAGACCCGCTTCAAGACCTCATCAATGCGTACGGGATTTACTCTACTTCCTTCGACGACTCCTTCTGGCTCTCATCGACGCCGAGTAGCGAGGAATACTCTTCATCTCCATTTCCAACTGCTCATCCCGGTAATGAAGAGCAACCATCCCTTTCGATCGCAACGCCCGCGGATGTCGACTCTTGGCCCATTCTTCCCCCACCCCAGCCAGACTCCCCGCCATCGCCGCCAATGATTGACTTGGATGTTTCTTCCGCGCCGACTGCTGCTAAGGCTCGGGGTCACCGAGAGCCCGAAGTTGATGTGAGAAATATTCTCCCAGAGACTTTGGCACGCTCCAGAGCGCCAACGGCACGTAAACGCAATGCCGAGGAGGCGATTGAAGTGCGCAAGTCGAAGAAGGCTAAAAAGGTGAGCGAAATTCTTCTGTTACTGGAAGCCACCGATGTTAATTTTTCACAGTAGTGATCAGTAGATGTTTTGCCAGTCCATGCCTGTTGGAATGTAATTAATTGTGTTCAATCTGTCTTACGACTCTTAGTAAATTTATTACACATTTATTTGCCTTGGCGCCTGGTAAAGTGGCAATGCTGAAGGGATCAATTCAAAATTGATGGCACGAATGTGCCATGGTTGAGCTGGAACGGCCGCCAACTGAATGTGCCGGCTACATACTCAGGGGCGGCACATTCAGGGAATGTGCCGGCTGCAGCCTCGAATGTGCCGCCCGCCAGGTGAATGTGCCGGGGGTCCGAATGTATGTAAGTGCCGGACTTGGTCTATCCCGGTACTGTATCTGTGCCGGGTACGTATCTTGTCGTTTCCGCCCTCCACATCAGACGCTGTGGAAGAGGGAGATGCCCGGCTCGTAGGTTCTTGGAATGGCTCGGTAGTCCGGTAGCCGTAGAGTAGATTCTGGATACAAAGATAGGAAAGTGGTCCCGAGACGTAGGGTGCAAAATGAGCGACGAAAGAGAGTGAGGAATTCCAAAAATGGTGCGTCACGAGTGCGAGCGAGGATCGTGAAGAAATGATGTTGTTGGTGGCTAGAAGCCCACTGACGGCTTTCCAGAGAGGAAGGGGCGAGGTGCATCGATGCAGCCTCTAGGCGCTTGCATAGCACTGGCCGTGAATATGGTGGTACGAGCGTAAAATTGCACGGTGGGTCCCTGTTTACGATACAAACAAATGATGTGACATATAATAGGGGCAATTCTAAAATGAGAATAAAATGTAAGTAAATACCGATTTCCGCATGCGGGCCCTCCGACCTTACAGCCAATGGCAGAGCAAGCGCAGTGCGACGGCGGAGGAGACAACGGGAACGAGACCCTGGAAGCCGCATGCATTCTTTGTCCGCGAATTCGCATATCGCCCAACGCGTGCAGCTCCGAGAGACCTCATCTGCAGTGGTGCTTATGGATGCTCTCCCCATCCACGACGTGGGAACATTCATTGGTGCTGATGCCTGCACCTGTGCGTGTTGAACTGACAACTGCTGCCCTTTCTATGAGTCCTGTCGCACAGCGCTCTTTACAGCTTCAAGTACTTATGATTTTTATTACAGCTTTACATAGCCTCTTTTTAGTATATATTCGTGTATATCTTCAATGAATTCCCCGCGCGTTTGCAAAGGGTTCCCTGCTTATTTGGATCGTCCGTCTCGAAATCCAACAGTGCGAGTGTGTGGTGTGAATTACTACAGCAGTAGTCTTCGGCATGATCCTCACACTACGTGGAACTTCCGGGCACCACCAGCTGTGTGCCTTTTCTGCGGGCGTCGACAGACATGCGGTGTGTCGAGCCTTGGCTTTCTTTGCTTCTTTTGGATGCGGCGCAAACGGAGTGATGCGTGGCAAGGCGCTTTTCTATCTCGATGGATGTGCGCGCGATCTGTCTGCGGGTGCGGCATCGCATTGTTCGCTCCGCGCCGGTTGTGCGTCCCATCCCGAACGGGGTACACAGCTCATAAGCGCACGCGGCGAGGAGTCCGCAGCCATATGTGCTCGTGCAGGTGCACAGGGAGCTGGTGGCATCAGTGATTGCAAGCCGTGACAGCCGGCAGATGCACGCAGACTTGTGTAGCTGTCGGCCACGTTTGCCAGGAGGGAGGCGCTTTCATAACTCGTCGTTTGCCTTCCCTTTTAGCGAGCGGCTACAAGCAGCCGAATTTTGAGGTGGATGAGAATGCTGATATTTTTGGATTTCTTCGGGCCCTCTTCTCTGTTGTTCTTTCTGTTCTTCCTTCTTCCTTCTTTCTTCTCGGGAAAAAATACACTGACAATATTACTTTTACAGTTGAGTTGCAGTCGAGCACCATACCTTCTGAACGGGCATCGCCATCCTCGACCTGTCCAACTCCTGTGCGCACCTCTTGCACTCAAACTTCTCCTTTGCCCGATGCTGCTGCACATGGCAGCATATGCTGTTCCTGGCAGTCGATGTGTACCTCACTGCATTCAGACCCCCTCATAGGCACAGATGTGCCCACCTTCGCTGATCTCCGCCTACAGACTGCCCACCCAAGCCGACGTTGGTCTACCCTAATAGGTGTCGGCCAATGTTGCTCTAGCATCCCTACCAAGGCAAAGCCTGCCCACCTTGGTAGATCTTCGCCGACAGTGGTGTGTCTATCTTGGCCAACCTTGGTCAACCTTGGCCGACCTGGTCTAGGTTGGTGTTGGTTGGAATGGCTGGACGGGTACAAACCATGTCAGATTCTGAATCTGGCTAACTAGGCTTAGCTAGGCTCATTGGCCCACGTGAGTCTATGTGTGCCTAATCCAGTGGGAATACCTAGACCAACCTCGGCAGGGATGGGCAGATGGATAGGCAAGGGTCGCACACTGGTCTGCCTACGCATCTGCCTATCAGGATCTGGCAGACCTGTGCCTATGGGGGGGTCTGAACGCAGTGCCTTTTATGCTCAGCAGACAAATCGCATTTCTTGTCAAAGGATTATCATCTTAGCTTCTCTGGAACTGTGTGTGTGTGGGATGCGCTCCTGCACGGTCACTCTCATCTCTTACCCTTCTTTCTCTCCCCCTCTTCTTTGCGACTCAGTGTGGTGTAATTTGAATAAACCCGCGTGCTCAGATTTCCGACTTATCATCCAGAATTGCATGTCGGTTGGCCACCTTAGGCCCAGTTCGGGATCCCTAATTGTTAGCTAGAGGTCTGGCTAGCTAACGTGTCACATCAAGTCACTTGGTCATGCGACCGGCAAAGAAGGCAGCTCGGCAATTGGGATCGCTGATCAAAATCTTTAGAGTGTATACGGCTGCAAGAATCTGAGTTTCTGATGGGCAACGATTTCCTTTTTAAGTAGTCAGTTTCTGCTTGTGTAATTGTGACACTTTGTGACTCACTCGTCGCGCCGCGTCCCCGCAAATTTCTTGTGCGCTCAACGACGAGATGGCTCGTGGGACTCTACACACGGATTACAGTGCTATTGACCCGGTGCTCCTGGCACAGTCTGCCGCTGCACGTAACGCTGCCGCATTAAATGCACCGGCAAGAAAAGAGACGGCATCATGGACTTTGGCATCGGAAACGGCCATGATGTCCCACCTTCTCACCGAGGCCGCGGCATCCGGGGATGGTACCAACTTCAAAAAAACGACTTGGCAATCCACTGCTGTGGCCGTTAACAAGGTCATTGAAAAGGGCCCCCCAAAGACTGCCGATAGCTGCAAAAATAAATACCAACAGGTGCGTGGCCAGCAGCTGCTCCTATGGACTTGACTAATATATTATTCCAGCTCAAGAATCTCTACCAACTTGTTTGCGAGATTATCGGCAACTCTGGGTGGACTTGGGACGACAAAAATGGGGCCTGCATTGATGCGTCGAGCAGCGGAGTTTGGGATGCTTGGGTGAAGAATCGTCGAAATGCCGCACCATTTCGCAATGCTGGATGGGCTCACCTGGAGGCCTTTCGTACCCTGATACCGCAGTCAATTCCGCGTGGATCCCATGTCTTCCGCCCACACTCCGTGCCCTCCCATCCGCTGCTACTGTCTTCGCAGCCTGACGAAGACGAAGATGATTACGATGGGCGTGAGGGTAGTCAGGATTGGGATATTGCGAAGCCATTCGACAACAAGGATGACTCGGGCGACGACTCGGATGATGTCGAGAAGGAGAATGAGGTACGTAATCATTCACTTTGTCTTTATTCTTAACTGACATGTACTAGGTGCCGAAAACCCCTGCACCTCCTGCGTCTCGAAAGCGTACGGCTGCCGCACCTGCCACTGGAACCGCCAAGAAGCCTCGTGTTTCCGGTGGTGCTGCCGCTCTCACAGACATTGCCGGTCAATTTACCGATTTTAACGACATCATTCGTGTGGCGTTTGGCGGCCCCGGGCCATCGAATAGTACAAGCATCGACATGCTGCCAACTCCAGTTCGCCTTCAGAATGCTATCAAGCGCGCGCGCACGTTGGAGACGTGGATGGAGAAGAGTAAACTTGTCTCCCTCCTCGAGGTGTTGGAGGCGAGCAAGAGTGCTGTGGATGTGTACGAATCGCTCGAGGACGACGACGAATTGCGCATCCTTTGGGTCAAACGAAAAGTAGGTATTACTGTTTAGAACATTTGTTGTAGCTACTCGTCTGCGAATTCATCTCCCCGCTCACGAAAAAGTGCCTGATAACTATCCCACATCTTCTGAGCAATCACGTCCCTCCGTTTGTCAGCTCTATCTTTTTCAGCCCTCGATGTCTGACCGTCCGCAAGTGACCCAAAATCCACAACGTAACCAGGATCCGGATCGCGCACATCATCGAAGTCCTCGAGGTCTGTCGGGTCGTGTTTGAGAATGAGGTTGTGGATAGCCGCCAGAGCAGGAAGGATACGAGCTTGGAGTTCAATGTCGAACTGAGGTGGGTTTGTCAAGATAGCCCAGCGCTTTTTGACAACACCAAAGATGCGTTCAATGACATTGCGTGCAGATGCGTGTCGTAAATTGTACAATTCTTCTTTGGATGCAGGCCTGAAAATTGTCAGAAGAGTATTTCCGGGCAGGGGATCGAAACAATGCCTAACACTAGCTCTTCCCCACTCTGCCAGGTGATAGCGAACACCGCGATAGGGCACAAGACATGCATCGCAACTTCCAAACCCCGCATCTGCTAAATAATACTTGCCTGGTGGTACACTGAGATCGTGGAGCCGTGCGTCAAAGTATACAGCAGCATCAGCAGCGGAACCGTAAGGATATATAGGAAACGCATGTCCTGGGAGCAACACGCGAGGCAATTCATCGCTACACCCCCCTTTCGGTTCCGCGCTGACTGCCGATCTGCAGCACTCGGACAGCAATTAATGTGGGTTCCATCCATCGATCCAAGTGTGCCCTCAAAAAATGGGAACCACTTGGGGTTATTTTGAATTTCTGGCGGAACAGGATCATGGGCAGTGGGCAGTCGGACATAATAGGTGTAGAAAGGCGGCGATGAGACGGTAATGAGAATGTGCCGGTAGTATCTATTTAAAATGATCAGCTGAGCGTAACCATAGAGGAGAGAATTGTGAATACTTCGAAATGGTGTCTGTGGATCGCTGAAATCGCTCCCCAACGTGCCGGAAGGACAGTCCCGTTACGTTTGTGTACAGGAAAATAGCCGCTTGTTCCTGGAGCGAGACCTCTCTTGAATCGGTCAAGCCACCAACAACCCGTAGCTAATTCATAAATGCAAGGAAGACATGAAGGCGCATCCCAAGCTCATTTTTAATTCGGTCTGGATGGCCGACAATCAGCTCTTTCACCCATGCTTCGCCAGTCAAAGCCGAGGTGTGATACGGCTGTTTCCAATAAAGGAGTGATGTGTAGAGGAACACAGCCAAGTATACCATGCGCATAAAGGCACAGGCAGCTGCCAGGAGCCTGCGGCGGCGCGTCGCCTCCTCAGCATGTCGAGAGGCAGCAGAAGAAGGCATTTTATTTCTGTAACGCGCCGTGTCACGCATCTGGGCACCTGACTACTTAAAAAGGAAATCGTTGCCCATCAGAAACTCAGATTCTTGCAGCCGTATACACTCTTATGTATCCCGCTGCTTCCTGCTCGCTGCTGGGTTATCCCGCCATCGGCGATGACAAGACCAATCTCTGAATTGGAGCCATTTGAAAGGGTGCACTATGGGCGCTTCATTAGATGTGTATTTTAAGTAAATTTACCTGTAGTGTTTTCAATGTGTGGAGAATCACAGCGAGACAGAGGCAATAAAGTTTTTGAGAGGGCGGCACTGGCAGAGACGACGAGGAGAGGAGGTTGATGCAAATTTGATGTTTCGTGATATTGATGGATGTGCCGAAACGGAGCGGTCCAGACCAGAGTGACTGATGGTGACAGGCTTAAATATCCTCTATGTACTAAATATGCATTTGGCAGGGAAATTTAGAAAATGGGATTTTAAATGGGTTCCCGAACAGGGCCTTAGCATTTATCGCTACGGGCCCATACACATAGTCGGACTGATACAGGTATATAGGGTCTGAATCGAAGGCATACATCCCGCGAGTGAGTTGAGATATTTTTTGCGAATTTACATGAACATTTCATGGCATGCCTAATTCTTTCGCGGGAGGATGCCCAAAACGGCAAAACGGCCTAACCGGCCACCCGGCTAAATCCGTCCTTGGCACTCGTACGAATGACCCCAGTGCATCCTAAATCATCCATTGGATCGAAATACATTATTGCATACCCTCAAACTGTACATATAACATGTATGGGGACCACGACTATTTTCGTTGCTCATCAAGGAGAATGGCCGGGATCGAGTGTGGAGCAAATGGTGTGCCCTGCAAAGAACAGCGGGGATTTAGGGCCCAAATTGAGATTTATATGCCTCAATGAGATGTAGTAGGACGTACCTATTAGCAAACGAGGTCCCCCATATCCCAACCACCCCTCCAAAAAGTCCATTTGTACCTGGCAATGAAATTGAGTGGTTTTCGATGTTACCCCGCTGTGAACGGGAGGTCTGACAATTAAAAGCACAATTAACATGGTAGGATCAACTATGAAGTATCTTGAATGCCTAAGTCAAATCTCGGACCCCCAGCCAACATGGCTGGTTCGTTACAGAGGTGGCTGGTTTCTCGGAAATTGAGGCAAGGTATGCTTGGAGAATTAAGTAGGCGAGCGGGAGATTTTTCACGAATAATTCAGCCATAGTACATTGCCCCAAACCGTGGGATGAGACCGGACCCCCCATTGTGAATTGGCCAGGAATTGGGGGAGCAATAAGAAAAAGACGAGCGAGAAGGCCGGTCGGGGATAAGAAATGAATCGAATGATGTCCCCAAGCCCAGCATCTTGTTCGAAACTCCCGCAAAGTTTGATCACCGCCTTCACTTGCCTTCAAATTCGACATACGGGGGGGGGGATTTATTATACTTGTGTGGTCCACAGGCTGAACAACAGTTTAAGGAAGACATACAAGTAGTACTGTAGCAGGTGGTTATCCACACAGAATTCTACAAGATGCCGACTGAGCACAACATCATTCCAAGGGTTCAATCACACAAGACGCTGGCAAACTGCAGACTGACCGGCCGTTTGAATGGCGGGACCTCTGGTTAAAACCATGTGGGACCTGACCACAAGCGAAGTGTGCAAGTGTATGAAAGGGGTTCCCCCCTCCCAGGTATAAATCCCAGTGTCCACCAGTCCACTGAAGGCTGCCATATGTCTTCCCTTTGCAGATGCATGCAAACCACCTGTCTCTGAAGAAACAGACCCACGGACTTTTGGGCGAGTTGTCCATCAACCGACGACCTGGAAGCACAAACACAACAAAAACAGCTGCCTTCAGCCAGTGGAAATCCTTCGAGTCTCGATGGTGGCCATGATGGAGTCCAAGGTGGCCAATCACTCCGGTGGTATCCATGGGCTAATCGCTCCGTCAGGCAAGTCCATCCCGGTTCCATGATGGCCAACCGCTCAATTGGTATCCGCAAGTCCAAAGGTTCAAAAACAACAAGAAAAAAGCAGCTGGCTCCAGCAGACTCCAGGGTCGAAATCCTCCTGAAGATGGCCGTGATCGAATCCAAGGTGGCCGGTCGCTCCGGTGGTATCCGTGGGCTAAGTGTAAAGGTTGGAGTCTGGAGCATGGCCTTCTCTGAGCGCTGCCGCGAGCAAATCGCCAAGGCAATTCCATCCGGAGATAGTCGGAAATCACGGAATTGGGCCCGATGGTCCGTGCGCACCAAAACGCCAGCACATCGAATGTCGTCTGTCGCTAAGGCTGACCAGCATCGCGCTGCCCCGGTAAGTACGTTGAGTCGGTCCAAAAGGCCAATGGAATCCATTTAGGGGCCAGAGGTAGGGTCCGCCGTCATCCCGGTCCAATAATAGGCCAATGATGCAGGTAAGATTCCGCAAGAAGCGCCACAACGTAAAATGGGACATTGTCCTCCTGAGGCAGGGAATGGCCAATCCACACAAAGACACATCGCGCATCAACATCCCAGATGGTGCTTTGGTCCAAGGATCCACAAATGGCCAGGTTTTGAAGACTTCCAAAAGGTGACATAGTGGTTCCGGCCAAGCAACTATCCGGGGTCATACTTAGGTCTTGGTCCAACACATAACCACCAAATTCGAGGATTATACATTGCACCGGCTTATATTACTATATGCGACTGCCTATCCGGCCGAACTAGGTATCTGACCACTTGGATACTATAAGCCTATGCAATATAAAATTCTTGGATCTGGCACCGGTACGATGTTAGACGACGTATGAGGCACTGTATGTCAAATTTGGAGGCACGGCAAGCCGGCGATCAAAAACTGTGGGAGGTTTCCGATCAGGATGTCAGCGTGTGAACATCATTTCTTATTCTGGAACCGCCATCGCACTGCCTTTCTGACTGTTTCTCGACCAAATCCTAGCTGATTCAGAGCTTTAAGGGCTCGTTCTCATCCCCTGAATCTGAGGAATCGCACAATTTGACTCACTAAATGGCAAAGGCTTTGTATCAAGTGCAGGACCCTCAAGGAGAAATTTGATGTGCCCTGAGTTGCGCGTTCTGGCCGCCAGTGTTGCGCACACACGGTGCTTGCTACGGACATATGATTTGGTCAATGTTGTTGCACCCACTTGATGTTTGCTATGTCAAGTTAGCAGGCTTTTACCTCTCCTATTTCTTGTTCACGGCGTGATATGACCGAAATCTGCCAAATTTGTTGGTGCATACGTATGGATTCTTTTGAGCTCGTTGTGAGTGTGTGAGGGACATTCTTGGTGTTCAGCTAAGTCCAAATACATCCCTAGGCAATATATACACTTCAACCTGGGATGGCGAGACTTTTCGTCATCTGTAACACAAGCCATTCCATCCACAGTTCAATTTCACCCACCTTCTGTGTCAGAAAGGCATCTGGATACAGTCCTGATACTGCATAGATGTGAAGTTTCTCTGCACATAATAATACATTCATATCCATTATATAGTTTGGTATACCTTGGGATAAACAGCACCACTCGCAATAGTGAATTGGGCGGATGGCCGGATAGCCAGTTTTTGCCATTTTGGGACATGCCCAGAAAAGAAAATTCAGCCAGGCATGAAATCATATTCTAAATTCCGGAGAAAAAATAGGCTCACTTATAGTATGTAGTAAATCATTTGGGACCCCATAAACACGCATTCAAATGTCGCTATGTACGGGAATGAGGCTAAAGATGCTTAGGTGGCCGGATAGCCAGTCTCAGATAGTAGGCAAGTGGCTGGTTACCTAGTCTAGCCGGATAGGCAGTCGCTGGTAGTATATGAGGATATTCCAAAGCAGAAGAATAGGCAGCAGAGCGAAAAAATAATTACTTTTTGCATTGTAATTCGGCTTCAGCCACGGAAGAGTAATATTCCTGAGTGGCCGCGTAGTAATGTTCTGCAATGGAAGATAGATAAAAATCAGCGATGAAGCAGGCGATATTCATGAACGTACGGATGATCGGCGAGAGCTCTGCAAGCTTTGACATGACGCTCAGAAGCGTCTGTAAATTGTCCGTGACCTGCGGGGCGGCGCACAGATGACTGTGAGAGATGTAGAAATTGCACACAACGTAGAGGAGCGGCTGAATGGAAATTTATTAAATTGCTGAGATTCCTGATAGAAACAGACGTACCCCGAGTATCGGATTCACCTGGTCCCAAGCCAGTGTGTCGACAAGCAGGATATCAGAAACCACCTGCTCGGCAGCGAGGAATGCTCGGCCGATGGAATCGGGGTAATTAAGTATGTGGGGAGCATTAAGTCGTATGATGGCAACGTTGGTGAGACAGTGGGTCACCAAGAGTGTATGATTCGCGCTAAACCCATTGTTTCTTGCCAGGGATGGCAGGGACGTCCTGAAATTGTCGACTTGGAGAGCCAGAATAAAGACTTCTGGGGGGTTCTGAAGTTCCGACCAATGTGGGCTGTCATTGAACTGAGCCGGCGAGTACCCACCTGCGGGCCCGTTGCCAACTGTGATGGAGCGTTCGAGAAAAAGAGCAGCCTTGGCAAGGAGCGCGAAGGGAGGGTGGCCGAAATGCGTATCTATAGTTGACATGAGAGGCAACATGCTAGGATTTTCCTGTGCGATGTTGAACTTGATAAATGGACGGGCAGTAGATCTGGTCACAAACTCACCATGGGGCACCGAATCAAAGCAGAAGTCTCGAACAGCACGCTTGATGGGAGGCCAGAGGCGACCGCCCAGAGTTTATCCAATGCGAGAACGGCCCACAATGCGTTCACTCTCTGGTTAACTTCGGCGACATCTGTCGGTGTAAGCATCCATGGATTTGGCCCCATGAATTCAACAGAGCCAGGGGTATCGAGGGCAGCCGCCAACGATGCTGCAGCCGCGCAGTGATATCTCCCGGGCAGTACTTTCCCGGAGTTGAGATACCACAACGACAACAGTACTTCGGCCTGGACTGTGTGGAAGAAGAACTGTGGGAGGTGCCTCATGGGTCCAGTTACATGGACAGTATCTTGGGCCAAGTTGTGTACAGCGAGGCCGATGAGGTCTTCTTCTGTGTAGTCGTGGACTGGTTGCAGGCGTTTGGAAGATATGTGACTTCCCCAGAGGTACACCACTCCGAGAAGCCCGGGGGATGGGCGGTCTGGGTGGCCAAATGGAAGGGAGAGCAACACCGATTGTCGGAATTGGAGAGACTCTAGGAAGAAGAAGCCCCTTTCGAAAAATCGGCTCAAGAACGCGTCGACCCTGCGATCCCAGTTAGTTCATCGTTTCGCTATCACAAAGTAATTCACAGAATTTCAAGCGCAGCCTGCGATGGTTCCTTTGATTTGATTTAGTACGGTAAGTAAAGGCTTTATGATGCCCACCTCCATAACCGATTGGATGGCGCGAACATTCGGGAGCATCGAACCTCCTGTGGAGAAGTAATTTAGTGGTCTTTTACAGTGAGCAAGTGCTTACCGAGTCCGCTGATCGGAAATGCGTGCTTCATCGAATAAGGGTCGGAGAGAAAGACCTCGCCTCCAGCCGTTCTGGTGTCTGGGATCCTGAGTTGTGTTCCTTCGACGATGTCGATGACGTCCGTCTCATTGTACAGTCCTGCAGCATCGCCAAGTGGAGTGTGTGAAAATCGACATGGTTCGAGCGTTCGTGGAGGACGCAGCCGACACTGTGTACAAACAGGTCTCTGGCTGTCGCATCTCTGGGAGAGAGTTCAGTTGAGGCTATTGGCTGTCCGAAATTCCGACCCACAATTTTGCGTCGTCTGTGAAAAATTAACCGACGCGTGAACAGCCGTTTAACGAGGAGCGCTTTACCTGCAGTTTTCACAGGCTTTGTGCAGATACGAGGAGGGCCGACCGCGCAATCTTGAATGTGACAGAAGCAGATCTTTCTCCATGGCTAGTAGGGCTCGACCTAATGGCAGGCTGTATATACATACAACCCACTGTCCGCAACATCCCCATTTTGTTTCCATAGAACGCGGGGGAGAATCCAATGCAGTGTTCAAGCTTAATCCCTTCATGCGCCACGGAGCTTGAATCCGCCGGACTCGCATTGGCTTCAACGTTGAAACAGACATCGGTGTTGGTCCGCGTCCCTGGAATTAATGCGCGCTGCCGCAGCAGGCCGATGGCGAGTGTCCGATCAATAATTCTTTATTTAACCATGATCTCAGTAGCTATACACAAGACAATGTGAATGCTCCTACTGTGACATCCTAGCTAAATGCCCTTCAATCTCCACGCAGGTGAGATGTGCGTCTAACACGATACATTTGTGGTGTCTTGCGTCACTCGTGAAGCTGATTAGATTGAAGACCTCATGGGCATTCGAAGGCGTGATATACAGTCGCAGCATAGTCTGGTCATGTTCTTGGATTCCAGTGGTACGGTACTTCTGTGGGGCCGACCCCTGATGTCGCGTGCTAGTGTTGAGGAGTTGGTGCCCGTGGACGCACTTTGATCGAATGCCCGAGTCTGCTATCCCAGTTTATGCCGCTCGAGGTTCAATGGACACAAGCGCTCGATCTGGGACTTGATGGTCTGTTGGTCCACATTAGATAAACCTACGTCGTCCAGTATGCACATACCATGTTGGTACGTACATATGTTTGTGTATGGAAACCCATGCTAAGCACTGTATCTGCGAGAGGGGGGATCCAGTTCCGGAGGTACGTTAGATTGCTACGATCCCAGATTATTACGATCCGACCTCTGTCGGTAATGTATTCGGGTATCGGTCTCTTCGGATGCCGGCCTTCGAATGCTCGGAGAAGTCTTTGTGGAACACTGAACCGCGCAAGCAATGAGGTTATTTTAGAGACATTATTTCCACGCTCCACTGAACTCACGATTGCTGGCCTAATCACGATATTTTGTTTCCAGCGGAAAGCCTACAGGGAAACCGGTCGAAGTGTGTTCCAATCTGTCAATCCGGACTTTATTTTGTATGCCTGGTTCTGCAGGTTCTTTACCTGCTAATTACCGACGCCGGCGGGAACGAAATTATTAATACCTGCCAATGACTGAAGCCGCGAGTACGGAATTCAGCCGAATCTCGTTGCATCCGGTTACCTTAGACGGTGGATTGGTTTCAAAGATCTGCCGGCCCTCACTTGGCAATCAACGAGCCTTGCGGGTACTGAATTGAGAGTCAACGGCATAGTCGTGAAACGTCTTTGCTCTCTCGGCCTTTCATACACGGATCGTCAAATTTATCTCAGGTTCGGAAGACCCATATGCCACAAGACTCTTGGCTGTGGTTCGCAGCAAGGCAACCAAGCTCGACATCCCGGCAAGTTCGTATCTAGAGCATTTTTGGCATCTCTTGGCGGATGCTATTTGCAGTCAAGCTCGAGTGTCGAGCTCCGAATTTGCAACGGAAAGGCACAAAGATGTCAAGCAGAAGACAGGAGTAATTTGGTTAATTTGGTTAAGATCTTGACCCTGGCGACCGAATTTGCAGAAATCTGACGACCATGAGGGAAGGAAGTAAGCAGGAGCGCCCGAAGGCTGTGGAGGCCGGAACAATTCTGAGTGATGGTGGCGATGCTCCTTCATCCTCTTGCTTTCGCTCCAGCCTTGAGCAAAACCACACCGTCTTGGCTCCGCAAGCCGCAGTTCGAGTGAACGAGGAGAGTCCAATAGAACGAGGAGACTCTAATGTGACAACGCCGGAAGGCACTGACGACGGCGACGCGGGATGGACGGGGCAGTGGCGATAGAGTATCGCCCGTGTCGCGTTCTGTAAGAAGTCGCTCCAGAGATTGAGCCCTCCACAAGATTGGAATATTGAAAAGACGAGCCGCAGATGAGATGAGAGATCGAACGGTGGAGGTGAGGGAACTGGGTCAATAACTTAATGGTCAGCATGAGGGAAACACCTGTTCCTCGGCGGAGTGATTGCTTCGACAGACGGAGAAGACGCCAAAGGGGCGCATAGGCAGGCGGGATGGGCCGCGATACAAAGCGTCGTCGTGCGCGCCGAATTTTGGACTCCCTTCCTGCGACCCAGAGGATAATCATCAACACGCAGTAAAGGATGCGCGGGAGGATGTGTACGTACACCCCAGCCCCAAACTCCCATTCCAGGAGTCACAGCGAACGCAGGGCACGGCGTGGACGGGGCACATCGCGCTCTTCAGAAAGCTGTGTCCATGGGCAATGGAGGACTCGCTGGGCGAGAAGGACGTGCAGATCGCGCATGTCGCTCGGGATAAGCTGCGCTGACGCGGTGCTATTCGCCAATCTTCCCGAGGAAACAGAGCCTGGAAAGACGATCATTAGCGGGAGGAGAAGATACATGGCAGATGGAGACGTACGCACGACTCACTGCTTCCCGCTTCAGACTCCATCTCTCTGAGTTGCAAGTCTGTTGACTCGCTGAAACGGAGGCTACGCCGAGGGTGGCTGAGAACTGCGAGCCTGCGCCAAGCCGTCGGAGGACGGGGCGGTCACGCTCTTGGAGCGCTTGTCCATTCGGAGCTTCAGATCTTCAGAGGCAGGCACGACGCCAGAGCGGCAACGCAGCGCGGTACTAGGAGCCGCACCACGTGTGGACGCGAGGAAGCCTAGAGGTGGAATCTGCTTGGAGTTCACTGGACATCGGTTTTCCAGCAAGTCCGGGGGTGCGCGTCGTTCGTAGCCGTTCTGAAGGAGGAGTGTCGTGGGACTGGCAAGCCTGGGCACACGGAGAGAAGATGAGTCGCGTGACGGTGTTCTGGGATATGCACTGGAGACGCGGAGAGGAACCGTCGTGGAGCTTGGGCAGGTCTTCGTTAGTAGGAGGGGGATGGTTGGAATGCTCACATACGAGCACGAGACTTTCAATCTCCTCGCATCCCGCTATTGAATCGAAATCGAAAGTCGCTTCGTAGGCGCTCGAGTTCCTTGCTTGTGACGTAGGTTAGAGGCAATTTCGCGGCTGGGTGGCGGCAACGGCGAGCCTCCCAGACGTTGGGGTACTGGGCGGTGGGCTGTATCGGGATCTTGAAGACACAGTTTCTACAGCGCAGAAGGACGCGGTGCGGGGGCTGGAGCGCTGCCGTAGAACCGGGCCCGATGTGTGGATACGGGGAGAAGCGAAGATAAAGTGGTTAGGGAACCCCTTGGCTATCGATCTTGCAGGGGTGGTAGAGCATCGTGTGGGAGGCGTGCGCAAGGAGGAAGAATGACAGCGGAACCGCATCTGCGGAGGTCTTCGTTGGTGGGAGGAGCAGGATGCGGGTAAAGATGATTATGCGCATCTATGCCTAACCTAATCATCTTCCCAATCCACCCTCCCGCTTCCGTGCAGCGGACTTGTCAAAGATATGGCACTGTGGACAGAATTGGCAGTCAGACCGACTGCCTGAAAACAGTCGATCTGACTGTTGCGGAACAGTCGATCTGACTGCAGCCCAGCACTTGAACCGACTGCAAGTGCACACTCACCCCGAACTGCATTTCGGCCATTTTGACACTCGGTATGAGTGTCCATTGGCAGTCGGTTCGAGTGTCCCTTGACAGTCGGGTCAAGGGCTTCCTTGCAGTTGATTTGACTGCAGTATAGTATCCTTCTATTGACAGCTAAAAATCATATATATTAACCACTATATAAATTACATCCCAAGCGTATCTAAAACCATTTCACTGCTCAAGCGCCCTCCGAGTCATCTGTTCTAAAGAACCAAATCAATGCGGGATCGGATCTAGGTTCACGTACTGCATTGTTTGGATTAATTGACGATCTGTAAAGTAAATCAATCGTCAGCGACCAAGAAAATTGTTTAAAAAACACTGGAATGCCAAAGAGGTTTTGAATGCGAACACAGGAGTAAGCAGAGAGTAGGAGGAACAACGAAAAAAGAAACCCGTACCCGATGTCCTCCAAGACAGAAAAAAAAACCTTCTGGCACGATGTTCAAGAAATCTGATCATTCGTCTAAGTCAAGCCAGTGAAATTAGGATTCGCACCTCTGGATAATGATAGCAAATGACTGATGGGTCCGAACCAACGGCATGCCGCGAGAACTTGACAGGGTGCGACAAGTCGGACAACCTACATTCCCATTAAACGGTCAGCAACTCTCGACCGATATCGGAAGTATTGGACCTTACCTCGGCCGTCTTGAGGAGCGCACTTGCGAAGCGGTGGATGTGCTCGGGATACGAAGGGTGTAAACAGTGAAGAGGGCAATTTTGAGTCAGCCAAATTCGATGCCAAAAATGATGAGACATACCGGGTTCGGCATCCGGGTCAACATCCAAAGATGCCAATTTCCCGACGGTGATACGCAGACATAAAAAATGGGAGGCGGGAATTTTATGCGCACTCAACTTAGAAAATTGTGGGCATCTTCAAAGACCCGCTCAAAAACACGCACGCGAGATAGAGATGTCTGGGTGCCAAGTCAGTACCGAAATGCAAAGAAACCATAACGTACCATATCACGTATGTTAGCGCCATGTGTGTACATCGAGAGCTACGACCAGAAAAATCAGCACGCGAAAACTCAAAAGAAGTTTTAAAAAATCAGCCTGCATCTCCTGTGCGCGGTGGAAGGAAAAGCGGGGCGAGAGCATGACCGTGAGCAGGAGCGGGATTGTGAGCAGCGGAAGGCGGAGGTAGAAGGCCGCGGGAGGGAGGAATGCGTAGAAGGGAATAGGGGAGGCAGATTTATGAGAAAGGAGTGAAAGGGTACGCAGGATGATTAACGAGAAGGAATGAATGAGAAAGAATACAAGGACCAAGTACGAGCAGAAGAGCGGGAAGGATTATATGGAGAGGTACGTCGAGGGTGGAACACAGATTACGAGAATCGGGAATTGAGATGGCCTGGGAATCAAATTGGGAAAGGGAAGGAAGTGTGAGGAACCAGAGCCGCGATCAAACGAAAGTAAAGTCACCGCAAAACTAGCGCCCGGTCGTCGACCTCGCCGTGGTCGTCTCGGAAGAAGGAAGGAGCAGGAGAAGAGAGGGAAAACAAGTCCATCGGCTCCCCGAGCATGGCCTGCACGTTCAGGGCGAGGGGGGCTTGGAGGACTAGAAGAAGCGGAAGAAAAGCACATGTCATCATCAGCGGTCAGAGAAAAATGAGGGAAGAGGGAAAAGAGGAGTCAAGGGAGGAAAGGACGAGGGGAAGAGGGAAGGATGGAAACACAAAAAAAACTCACTCTCTGTATGCACTCACCCGCCAAACCCCCACCCCCTAACCGGGGCAACAGCCTCGCGCGCGAGTGCAGGAGCGCGCCACACTTCGTGGGATGGACGGACGTGATGTCTGATGCGAATTCTGCGAGTGAAAAATATGAATATTACGTCGACAGAGATGGTGGAGATGGAGAGGGTGGAGGGTTGGGAAGCAGAGATGGAGGCGGTAGAGGGAGGACACGAAGGAGATAAATGGAGGGCAGGGAGATGGATTGACCGAGGATGGAGGGAAGGATGGGAGAAAAGAGAACAAAAGAAGAAAACGCACGGATCTCCAATGCCCCATTCCCAACCACCAGCACGGACGCCATTTACTCGATGACATGCTGCTTCCACTTGAGCTACGCGATGCCCTTGGGTTTCATCCCACCGTAGGTGTATGGTGCGTGTAGGATGGCTGGATTGCCGTTTGCTCGCGTTCGCATCCAAGTGTGAGGTGCAAGTGCGCCAGGTTTGAGGTAAATACTATTCAAAGGGTGAAGGAGGACAATGGAGGACCAGTAGGTGCAATGGGTTGCACACAAATGGATACGCGCCGCAGAGACCTGGCCGTGCCACTCGCGCGTAATCTAGCCCCAGCTGTCCCTAATCATCCGAAATTTTGAGCTATTCAGACTGTGGTTGATATCAATCTTAGTCTGTGGTTCAGGATTCAGGGTCGTAGATAGAGGGATTATGGACTTACGCGTCCTTGTTGGTGAATATCGGTAAATTCGCGTATTTCGGCGTTGAATGCTCTATTTCGGCCAAGGAGGATATGAAAAGCGAGGAGGACGTGTTGGGAGATCGATTAGACCGACTGAGGATTAAAGGATTGGAAAAAACGCGGGGGACGCCCGGGGAGAGAGGCGGAGGGTGGTGGTAAGACGAGAAGAGCGGAGTTTGAAAATGCGGCTTGTGAATATAATATGAGCAAACAACATCCGCCTTGAGCGCCTCGAAGCACCTCAAGGCACAGGGAAAATTCCCAGAGCTCCTAAAATGCCCAGCGTAGTTCCAGGGTCATTTCATTTTATTAATACACTCTGAATTTGTTGAAAGTGGCCTCGGAATAGCCACAATTGTGACTCCAGTTCCAATTTATAATTTATAATTATTATTTCAGTCGTACAACACACTGGCAGTGAGCATGCACCCAAAACCTCTTCAAGTGAGAATTAAACACCCATTCAACCCTCCTCCTCCTTTGCCCGACTCCTGGAGCGCGTCCCGTAGCTGGAGGGATTGATGTTTGCGGTGTTGGCCTGCGAGTATTAAAATGGAGGCCAAGATCATGAATGTATCACACCTCGACTTCCGACTCATCGCTCTGTGTTTTAGGCCTTGGTTTCGGTCGTTCTTTTGCGGCATTCTTGGTGGGCTAGGCCTCTTTCAGACAGAAATGCGATATTAAACTGAAAGACTTACGAGACATTGAAAATCATCCAATGTGATTTCCTCCTCTTCAACGACGGCCGGTGGGGAGATACGAATCTACAACAAGGTCGATGTGTGCATGCAGACAGAGGTTAAAAGAAATGTAGGCTGGTAGATTACTTTTAAAGTCTCCGTTTTCGCCTCTGTTTTGATCTGAATTGATTTGCGGTGGCGCGGGGGAGTAGGATCGGGTTCTGTGTCTCGAAGATCTTGCGCAGATCTGTTCGAAAACGTGTTTGGGTAGTGGATGGTATGGACACTAGGTTCTGTGATATCTTCTGGGAAGAAGAGGTCACCGTACTCGTTGCTATTTGTTTTTTTGAACAAGGCGTCATGGAAGCTGTCCAATCCCAGTTGGTCTTCTAAAATGAGGGAAACGACGACAAATGGAAGGATGAGGAAGTTGCAAGGTCGTTGTCTTCGTAGTCAAATTGTTCGTGGCTATTCCCTTCGGTGACAAGTGCGTGGAGGTTTGAGCACAAGTCTTGCTCTAGCTGCTCCTCGTTCGTGTCAAGTTCTGCAATGAGTCTCAGCAGGCAGGAGTAGATGAAAATTCGCCCTGTGGCCCATAGCTGTTGATACGAATCAGAAGTACGTCAAATCAATAGACTCATCACTTACTATTTACATCACTTGCTTTGAATGGCTGGTTTGAAATCTCATTTACTTTTTGATCCCGTAAAGTCGAGTTTTTGTAGTCAATCGCCAACAGAAATTGATCCCACATGGGACAAGCCTCCAATTTGTTACTACTTTGGAAAAGGTCGATGATCGCGTCCTTCAGACTGAATATTGGGTCCCGGACGTCGGTCCAGTCTATTTGTTGGGGCCGGCGCCTTTCGCCGCGGGGCCGCCAGCATCAGTCAGAGCTATTTTTTGCTGAAAAGAGATAATTGTGGCGACAGGCTGCGAGGGAAGATGATCTGAGCAAAGAGCAGCAGGGCAGCATCGATATTCATGCATTCGCTGTGTTGCGACTGGGACACGCTCGCAGTATCAAGACCTTGAATGGGAAAAGGGGATCAATGGACATTATGTTGGCCAGGGGAGCCTCTGATGCCTCTCGCAGTATGTCTGGGGGTGTATGATCAGAATCAGACTCGTCCTCATCCTCAGGCGAAGCAGATTCAGATTCCGAAGGTAGGCTGAATTCTGGGAGTGCTTTGTGATAATGACGCCATCTGGTACGTGCTGAGCGCGATTTGTTACAATATGGAGTGCACCGGCACTTCTTCCTTCGTTCTTGAGTCTTTTGGGTGCGTTCTGGGGCCATATTGGCCATAAGTTACTTACTCCAGTATCAGCGCCGCGAATTCGGCTGAGCGGGATACGAAGGCGGTTTTAGAGATGAGGAGGGGACAGAGGCGAAGTCAAATGAGGTGAAAAGCTTCGATGAATTGCTGGCAGAAGAAAAAAAGGTGAGCAACGCGTCGTTTGGATGAAGAAGTGGAAGAAGGCCGATCATGGCTTCCGCTTCAAGCAAGGACAAACTTAGCACAAATTTGAATATCCAGGGACTCAATTGAACACCAGGAAGGCTGCGGAGGCAATTTGAAAAATCCTTGGGGAAACAGTCAGATTGACTGCCTCTGGCCAACTGCTTGGCTTGCAGTCGCTCCGAGTGTGTCGAGATGCAGTCGATCTTGATGCAGTCGGATCAAATGCCTAAAAAAGCGATCAAATGTCATGACACTTGATCCGACTGCCAACTCTGTCCACAGTGATGGGCAACGGTCCGCTCGCAGGGGCCGGCAACAACGGCAATTCGAGTTAGGGCGCGGATAGGGGACCTTCGTATGCCGCCGAGAGAAGCGAAGAAAGCAGACGCCGGAGAGTATATTGAATTGGAACCGTGGCACTCGGGCAGGAGCGTGTGGGCGACCTCGACGTCGATGATCAAAAAGAAAAGTGGACGCGCACACGTGATGGTTATCAAGTCACTCATTCGGTTGACGTGCCGGAAAGCCGAGGCCAAGTAGGAAAAACGAGGATGCCCAGCATATCCATATGCACGGATAGATCCCAAACTATTTCTCTCTCTAAAAAATGACGATCCTGATTGATTTAGAGCGAACTCAAGGGGGTGGTTCAGAAATATCATCAATTATTGCAAAGCACTACAAGTGAATCGAGACGGACGACAGTAGCCGATCCAGCATTGAATCTATCTAATCTGGCTAGTACCACGCACACCAGTGACGATGGTTGGGTGCGAGCAACGGTAATAGTACCGTTTAAAGTTGGCCCTAATCGCGGGATTTCTCGGTCAAAACTACAACTTTGTCTTTTGGGTGAAGTCTGGTCCGTCTGAAATGTTATTCTGTAACCCCCAGTCAATTTTGAGATATTTCAAGCTATTATTGCATGGTCAGAGGAGGGGGTTTAAATGTGATGATTAGGAGGAGCTTAAAATGGGAACTTTGAAACCACTCCTGCCCAATTTGAGTAGAAGATTAGTAGGAGAACAAAAATGTTTTAAATGTTTTCTAAGGTTTGAAAGGCCAAGGAGTCGGTTCTATAGGTCAGTATATCTATAGATATTACAACTTTGTGAAAAAATACAAGATGCGCCTTCGCTTCGCTCCGGCAGATAAGAAAAGATCAAAAAGATGTGCCATCGCTTCGCTCCGGCTTAAGTTCCAACCAAGAGCGACGAAGCTCAAGTTCACAAATTGAAAGAAATATCATGGTAACGAGCATGGTTAAGCACAGTTGGTGCAATATCCGCAAGAGTCGTATCGTCTCCCCGTGAAGACTGATGTACGTACGAATGAGTGGCTACTATTGAGATCGCCGTGGGTAGCCGCTTTAGCTCTGCGCAGGGTGGGGCTTCGACATACGGTCAGATAACCCAAGGACCGACCCCCATGGTATTTTCGTCGACTATCCAGCACCTGGGGTCAGCGGCATACTTTGGGCGGAACGGCACCGGCACGTACGATAGATGCATATGTCAACGATTAGATGACCTTGTTGCGACTAGTACAACAATGGCACCCAGAGCGCATGGTGTTTTCGAACAATGGAATATTTGGATCGTTATTCCGTGCTGTGCCAAACTTGAGTCGATCTGCATGCAAAAAGAGCACAGAGATTTGAGCGTTTTATATAAATATCGCGTCCTACTTTGCAAAATGAATCTGCTCGGTCGGCTGAACATAGCTCGCAGCCTAAAATTGAAGACATGGTCGGTCAGAAGGGTAAAATATGGAGCGAAACACATCACTTGCACTAACTCAGCTATGCAACGGCTGTGGGACTGTCTTGCCTACCAGAACGATTCCGAGTCGCTCCGGAGGGGATAGTCAACGGGGATTTGAGGGTCCCATAGGCTATAGGTACGCACCTTCCAGCTACGTAGTGAACATGAAGACCGTCACCGGCGATGTCATTGTCAGGGGGTTCTTGGAAAATACTTGCCGTTGCACTGTTCAGTCGATTCAAACCAAGTGGCAGTGGATATTGAATGACTTACGGGATCTGGCTACGTGTCGGAAGTCGTGAAGGCTCCTGCTGCGTGCGGCCGATGCCGAACAGGTCCTGGGCATGAATTGGTTGCAACGACTTGATATCTGACACTTGAGGGTCTTGTGTATCGAGTTCTTGAACGCGTTGAGTTTCTTGCTACTGCAAAGCGGTCTTGAAGAAGTCCTGTAGTCAAGGGCCAAGAGGTCTTGCGTGCATTGATTGGTTGAACCACATGAGGATCTTGCTAAAGGTCTTGAAGAGCCCAGAGATCTTATACAACGCAATTGATTCTGGCAGGCGTTGATTTAATGGGATACGGGGCGAAGGGGCTCGGTCTTTGAGGCTTGCTGAATCTCGTGGGTACTTGATTCATGACAGCATTGCCCGAGAAAGCTGGGTAAGGCCAATGGGGGCGGATGAAACTGCAGAAGGGAGCGATGGTGATGGGGGGATGAAAGAAAGTTCGAAGCAATAATGGACCAGTGGCCACCATTTGAACGGACCTTGAGCATTCCATCATAAGCCGCGTGATTGAGCGGCACGTCAGACGGCCGGAACTCGCCCAAGCTGAATTGTGATGACTAAGGAAAGGGAACGAAAAGGGAAGGTAATGCTGTTGAATTGAAGGGAAATTAATGAAGAGCGCAGGGGCGAATATGGACAATGGCGTACGCGTACTCCCGGCACGCAGCCGGTCAAAAGAGAGGCATCACCTGCATTGATCATGAGCCCCAGTGAAGCTGGGTGAAGCGCAGAACAAGTTGCAAATGAATGGAGATGGATGCAGTGCGCCGCCAGAGAGAAACAGAAGGACATGGGATAAATGGGGGAAAGCGCCAACATGTACAATGACACGCCGAGGCAATCGTTAAAGAACGGTTAATCGGGGTAAATGTGGCGGTCCAGATGCACATTTATGCCCGCGCGAAACATATCGGTGATTTCGGCTTCCCCGCGACAAAAATAGGCCTTTTGATGCCCTCCGCGCTAAAAACCTCCATCAGCGAGTTTATTTAGCGCGCGAATCAGTGATCCGCGAAAAACGAACTTGGACCCCCCGCGAGACTTTTTCGAGTCCCGCGAAAAACTTTTTGAGTCACTTTCGAACTCTTCTACCTCGAACGTCCTCTGTCTACTCTGGATCTTCGCGGATTTCTTTCAAGCGGTGATAAGTTGGTCCCTCGAACGCTGGGCCATATCATTGGCTGCATGGCCGACGTTCAAGGAGCTGCCTCTTTCGAACTCTTCTATCAGAGGAATCGCGCTGGGCATGCCGGGGTTAGTTCTGAATAGACAGTCAAGAATCGCACTTTGCGCAGTCCATACGGAACGGGATTGAATATGCCAGGACGATCTAGCGAGGTTAATGGGGACTTTCACGATACTTCGCAGTCACATCCAAGATTAACAGGGCATGAATAGGACCCCACGACTACATAGAACCTCGAGCGCCCCGTATCCAACGACATTGATTTAGCGCGGGTTATTTCTAAATTCTGCGTTCTGCGTTCTGCGTTCAACTCGCTCATTACTGCTGCCAGGGTGCCGATATGGGTTCCTTGATGTGTTGTTGTTGATGTAGATCTAGAGCATATCCGGGAATCGAAGTTCTTCGATTGTCAGTTTTAGTTACTGAATGATTCGGCGCTCGTTCGCCATTTATTTGAACCGTTCCAGCATCTGCTTCGCTCGGGAAGTGCCGTCGGAAGCTGTATTGCACAGCGAAGAAGCGATATTCTGGGCGCCAATCAACACACGAGGCGCCCGCTTGACACGAAAGATTGCATGGAGCCAAGGCACCGCAGAAATCCCCATGATCCCAAGTGGGTATGTGGTGGGGGTGTTCTGTGTTGACGAGGCGCCAACGACTCCCTCGGGAAGGAATGAACACTGTTCTTGTACTAGAATCGAAAGGAGAGGAGAATAAAGTGGTGTGGACTGATGCGAAGAGCCAAAACTGGGATATCATTGACCGCCAAAGAACTGACATCATCGGGCGGGAATCCATATGAGAAGCGCCTGCTTGGCACGATAGATCACACGGAATTCATGCTGGTGAAGCGCTGACATGGATTGAAGAACGTGCGAGGAGGGGAGAAGAGGGGCAGTAGGAAGCCAAGGCGCCAAAATTCCGGACGTGGATGCATTGTACACCAAAGCGGCGACATTCTTGGTGCGGGGATAAGAGAGATCCCGCCGAGGAGCCAGCGAGTTGGGCGCCAAAAGAATGTGTATTCTTGGCAGTTTTTGAATTAATACCAATACAAGTTTAGGGTCTGAGGCATCTGATTCCACCGAATAATTTGCCAAACTGAATGTTTGTGTCCGAGAGTCGTGGATCGGCAAAATATGGATTTAAAACCCCGCTCAGTGAAGCCCCACATCAGTAAAACTACACTGTTGTCTTTGACGTCTTTGGCGTCTTTGGCAAGACGTCTCTGTTGACAAGCCATGTATTGAGATACTTAACTAGTACTTTACCAGTTGGAACGAACTTCCGACCACCCAAAGTTTAGGGATTTGCCATGTGCATCCTTCTCATATAGACTCTCAAATCCGGTCCATTTTACTCTTGGCATAAGAAGGTATTGTGTCCCAACCCGATATAGATTCAGACCGTGTACTCTGCACAGGCGCTTGGGTGTTCTGGTAGTGCCTACTGGACCACTCGTCGCTCTGGTGGATCATAGCGGTTGCGTAAGTCTTGTTCAGGTGATAACAACCATTCTATTTTTATTCCTCCTCCTGTACTGTGATATTATTGATATTTCTCTCTCCCTCCAACATCCAGATATCCTTCACAGTTGCAATGACACACACCTTACGCGTACTGTAGAACCGCGTCACATGAAATCACGTGACCGTGGTTCCCTTCAAGCGTCTCACTTCAAATGCTTCGTATAACGCGTATTGGATGGCAACAAACTGGGTTATAAGTTCTTCTTTGTACTCATTAAGCATATCTTTCATTCCATACCATTTTTGCTACTCACCTATGGTTTGTTGTATGTCTGTAATCGAAACATCCCAAACCCCCTACGCTGACACTCGTACCCGAGGCCTCAGCCATCTCAGACTGCGCTGGGGATCGAGATGTCGGTGGCTTCGGCACCCACTCGACCCCGCGCTTGGATTGAAATGGAAACTGGCCAGGCACTGAACGGTGTATGCTATACGCTTTAAGCATCTTCCAGTGTTCTGCTGTCGTCCGAGTGCGCACTTCTCGGGTAATAGTTGTATATAATGCTTTGGTTCAGACTGGGTGCATCGAAGCAACTGGAAGGGGAGTGTCACTTCTCTCCCTTCGTAAAATTCCACCTGTCTGTCCGAAGCCTTTTTAGTTTCTGTTTACGGACATTTGAACCCGGATCTTTGTAGACCGGAGCCGGTCTGTCTATGAAGCAAAGCTGTCGATAGACAGACCGGTCGATCGGAGTTTGAAATCGGTTAACGCGCGGAATTACCATAAAAGGCTATTAGATAAGCAAACTTTTGGTGGAGCCGCGGGATTGACTCCCGATACAAACAAGCACAACCTGACTGAAAAGAAATTCTAGTATTATGAATTCTTCGAATTCAGGGCTCGTTAAAAGACACAGCATGTTTTATATATAAACTCTATTGTTATAGGTACTCATCTTTGTGAAATTTGTATTTCGATGGCCCAATTCGCACCTGCTTATATAATAGCCTTTTTAGGAAAGCCGCGCGTTAACCAATTTCAAACTCCGATCGACCAGCCTGTAGATCGAGACTCGTCTCTCATCTACAGGCTGGTTTCGAGCCTAGGATCTTTGGAAGCGCTCGTCAAGCCACACCGCCTTGGGCTGAACTGCTGTATTCTATTGCGCGAAGAACTCGAAGCGTCTTGTGGCCCCACAAACTGCGCTGCTTCTGCATGAGACCCGACGGGACTGAGGCGGCGATGGAGGTGGGTTGAATTTGATTATGGTTCAGTGCTGAGTACTGGCTTCTCGAACTTTGCGAGTAATCTTTTTACACTCTTCAAGTGTCAAGCCTACTTATTGTCGAAGTAAACAAGCAATTGAGATAGATCAGAAGGTCGAACGGCGGTTGCTTCACTTGTCTACGATATTCCTACACGCACGGATCGCTCATATGCTCGCATGGTGTTTGTCAATGGAATGTAATGGCGTACGATGGGACCGTCCAAGTTCGTCATGGAGATTCTAGATTAGGTATTCGAGGGCATTATTTGGCAAGTGGAATGGAAAGCGTCCCTTAGAGGCGTGTTCATTCGTGCACAGTTTATCTTCTACGATCAGCGCAGTAAAATCACAGTACGGTACGTTTTACCACTGTTGTGTGGAGACAAGTGTTGTTCATTACTTCTTGGTCTATGGGCACAATTCTGCGACTCGGACGTCATCTGTTGCAGTTGTCCAGCACAAGAGGTCCACACTGAGCTTTGTTTCGAAAGGTCGAACGTCGCCGCCGTGCAAGCCACCGATCTCGGGTGGGACACCTCTGATTTTGATGTTTCGGTAGAGGAATGTCGTGCAGAGACCTGGTTGACTATAGGGCACGAAGCTGTATATGTTTGACTGACTGAATGCCAATATCTCAAGCGCTGAGCGCTCAGTCGGAGGTGACAGAGATCCGAAGCAACGGGAAAGGACGCTGGCATCTCGTATTCAGTCATCATTGTTCTTTACAGCATGGTCCCATTGACCTCGGAAAGGAACTATTACTCCCATTTCTTCTGGATATTCTTAGGCGCTGACCTTCTATAAAAGCGGGTTTTCAGACCGAGGAAAATCAGTCAAGTGTCGCCTTGAAACATCCTGCTATGTTCTTCGCTCCTAGCGCCGCTGTAGCCTTAATCGCCTCCATCCTGCCCCTTGCAGCTGCTCTCGCTGTCCCAAATGGATATACGAGTGTTACAACTGCCAACGTCTCTTCCTTGGCTGCCACAAGCCGCTTTGTAATTGCCTCGGCGCAGTTTGGAACCGAGTTGAACATTGGGTATTCCAATACAAGCAACGGAAATGCTGTCATTCTCTATGGGGCCGGGGCCGCTCAGTCGACGAATCAACAGGTCGAGTGGGTTCAGCACTGCGTCCATACTCCGCTGACACGTCTTCATTTAGTGGATTCTAAATAATGTTATTGGCTCACCAACTGAATACACCATTCAAAGCGCTGAGGCACCGGCCTTCCTTTCTTTCCCTGGCGCTGGCTCTTCAGCCCTGTCCTTTAATGGCCAAACTGTCGTCGACGACACCTGTTACCCGACTTTCACCATTCGGCAATACACTCCGGGTGTAAACGGCTATCTGTAATTCGTTCCTCCTGCTAATACATCTATCTCGTTCTAAATGATGAACAGCATCACTGAAAATATGTTCGGAGGTTATTTGACTGCTTGGGCGCAATACGCAGAAGGCCAATCAGTTGGAATGGCCAGTCGTTCATTCGTGTTTGGGGCATCTTGACTGAATTGAAATGACAGGCTACATTTCAAGCAACCCCTGATCTGGCATGGGCTCAAATTTGGTTGCTCTATGCTGGTAAGCCTTCAGTTACTCTGCGATTGTCTGAGCTGAAAAGTGATTATGTTGGTAGTTTGACGACTGAATCTGGTGGTTCCTCGTTGTCTCGCAATCTTTTGAATACCCCCCTTGTTACAATTTACCTCAAGTCCCACTTCACTTCGTGCCCGTTTAATGCAACCTGATTACTTTTGATCTCCGCACCTTTCAATCAGAGGGACGTGACCCTAGCATCTCCCTGCTGGCCTTCAGATAGAGACAAATTTTCTTGCGTGCATCTGGGTATGTTGAGCACGGTGGCGCAGCCTGCGCACGAAATCGGTTGTCATTAGCCCTAAACCTCTCGCATTGGACTCTAGGCAGAAATAAATGGTTGTACCTTGGACAACTTGAACCATACGAGTTGGATTGGGCAAAATCACCAAAATGGAAGGCTAAAATGTTGTGCAGCTCTTGTGCTGGATAATCTGTGAAATTGAGGGCTCCTTTTCCGTCCGTGGTACAATTGAACCTGTCCCGAACGAAAAAAAAAGTATTAACGCCGCCATTCCACATTGACGCCCTGTCATGCGCGCCTTTGCTGCCCCGGGGAAACAGATCGACGCCCCATTCGGAATTTCACTCGGGCGGGACCTCGAAGGAAGGATGTCATGATCAATGATGCGGTTTATATTAACTGAACGGGAACCAGGACGTACCTGGACATAGGCTTCAACAAATGGAGATGGAGCTCGCACCTCTTTGGACGGACCTCATGAGGATTACACAGCGCGCCGTGACACAGGTGAACTGGAAGAATAGGAATCAGCTTAAATAAATTTGGCTTCAGTCCAAAGTAAAGCAGGTGCAGAACCACGACAAAATACTTGAGAACCCTCAGGCCCCAGTCTTATTAGAGAAACAAAAAGCGCGCATCCCCTCCACGGAGTGTGAGTCTTGAAATTGCATGCTGACCACCTCCAAGCGGAGCATTAACTCTCTTAGTATACTTGGAAGGCACAATGGAATGTTTCTACCCCGGGACCTGGACTCCGCGAAAGTGTTGACTCAGCACCATCCCTCAGTTTGCGGTCCCCGTACCTCTCTGCTGCCTCTCGCTCGATTCTGGCACAGCTCCGAACGGATTTCTCGGCTCTCAACTACCACCACTTCCGATGCCGACTTGCTTTATCCCCGGCGTGCGAGGCCAGCGGCGCGGCCAAAGAGACGCGGGCCCACTTCCTCCTCCATTGTCCTGCTTGGGATCACTGGCGCCCACCACTCCAGCACGCATCGTACAGCGCATGTGTCCTAGGCGCAGTCGATGTATCCTAGGATTCTCAAACAGGTTATTGCTTTCATCGCTCAGACATGTCGTTTCAGTTAAGTTTGTTGCCCCTTCCTTTCTTGCTATTTTGTCATGGTCTCTCCCTCTCACTGACTCCAAATTACATCCTTGCAAATACATCTTCCTGATCAGCCCATGACTTTCAATCCCTCTCCCCACCAGAATACGAACTTCACCGTGCCCCCTGCTGAGTACCCTCACCGAAATCTATTTCCCTCTACGCCTACACCTTTACTTCTCATTTCCCTCTCGTACGTATAAAATGGTCTCCGTAAATATTCCCATCGTAATTACTCATACGTACCCCAGTGTGTACTGCTGCATAGCCTCCGGGCCAGGTACAGCAACAAATAGAATTTCACTTCAGTTCAGAAGCTGATCGACAGTCAATGACAGATGACGGAGTTTGAAATGGCTTCAGACAGACACGCATAATCTTATAAAGAGGGAGATATAATGGGTTTAGAAGGAAACTTTAGCAACCGTACATTCAACTCACCGGTACGGCTGGTCATTCCATGAATTTCCATCTGGACTCAAAGAACTGCGCTAGACCAGCCCAATAGGATCAGGCCTGCCCCGGACTAACAAGACCAGGTGGGAGAATATTCGAGGTAAGGGAAGACAGGCACATGGCAGAGGCTCGGAAGAGGCATGAAGTGGCCGGAAATCCAAGTGCCAGACACGGACATCAAATTCTGCCGATCAGGAACACAATCAAGAAACCCAAGTAGGAGCGCAAGTAGGAGTATTTTGCAAACAGAAGGTACATGTATTCCTTTTTGAGAAATTGCTCCTGCTTGAGCTCCTTTTTGTGCTCTTGGTCTCCTAATTCTCCTCCTCCTCCTCCTGGCTGACTTCCTGGAAGCAAACAGGAAACCAATCAGGAGCGCAAAAAGGAGCCAATCAGGGGAACTTCAAAGTCGGATTAGGGAGCGTGGGTATCGAGGCCACGATCGAAAATCAAAGGTGGAATGATAGAAATTTATCTCGAGAAGTGTGCTTGTGGCGATGAAGTATGTTCTGCAATCCAATTGGCTGCAGACGCCTGTCATCTCAGAGTAATGGCGTCCTCTACAGCATTATGAGTGATTTGATTTGCATGCATCTTCAGCGCGACGCTGTCAATACTTCGTCTATCCGCGAGAGTTCCAAGTCCCCCATACCCACTAACCCAAGTGTGTTGTAACACGCGGTTAATTAGCGCACGCGGTTATCCGTTACCGATATAACACCACCCGGACTACGCCTAGTGTGCGACGATGTTCAATCTCACGTGTGCAGGGCCTTCGCTCCCATTCTTGCCGACATTTACTTCGACATTCAACTTACCGTGCGAGATTCCCGAGACCAATGACCGAGGAGGTGCAAGCGAAGATGCAACAACAGCCAGCACGACTCGAGTACGAAGCATCGAAACCGAAGAAAGCACAGGATGATACAAGGAAAAAGCGACATTGGTTTAACCCCAGTTGGCGCTGGACCATGACAAAAGTCCAGTGGGCACGGATAGTGCTGGCCAAAAATACGATACAATAATAATTTTGAATATGTTCAAATACGGATGAATACGATACGGCCCTGGACCCTCCTCCTGAATATCAATACAATATGATATGAATATTCGGCCAGCACTAAGCACGGACATGTGTGGACTTTCAAGTAGAATGTGGTCCATTAGGGGCGCTCAATTCTTGACTCGTCCGCTCGTCTTGTCCAGCGGATACTGTATCTTTTCGTTCAATTCGTCGGTCACGCGTCGCAGGGGTGGTTGACGGAGACGAACTTTGGTCTTTGTCACACGTCACCGGGTGGTTGACGAATATGTTTTTTGTCACGGCTGCCCCAGAAGATGGCTCTTTCTATTCCTTCTCTGCAGGGTTAAGAATATGGTCCTGGTGACGTGACTGCTGCAGTGGGCAGGTATCTGTGTCCTTGTCCCAATCGAGTCTGTCGTAATTTAGCTTGTTTCGTACGCCGGTGTTCATGTGTCCTTGTCCCAATTACGTCTGTCATCATTTAGCTTGTTTCGTGTACTAGTGTTCTGTCTTCAGACCGTAAAATACCACCGATATTATATAGCACATAGGCAAGCTGACTGTACATAAAATTTCCTTGGCATTTTTCCTTGTAGTTCAGTTGTGCAGTTTTGTTCCATTCTGACCTTCAACAATCTGCTCAGCTGATTCCTGTACTTGTCCTCTGTTATAGATCAGCATCCTTCTTTGGGCAAACTGGAGATGTGGCAAAAGAAAAAAGAAAAAAAACAGCGAATGCTATGTGCGATATCACGAGATGAACAGTCATCAATGACAGCGAATGAAAGTGACAATTCCCAAGGGTAAATGCGATAAATATTAACATCTTTTCTGAAGCTTGATGATTCACCACCAAGATGTCCCCCACCCCAATCCCACTCACATTCGACTGAACAACATTGTGACATGTTTGACTCTCACTGCGAATACTGTGGAAATCCTTGCCACTACTCTCGCGACCCCCTTCCTGGAAGCCATTTCCAACACCACTCAGTCTCTTCTGAAACATGTGCAGGTAAATTTCCACTGTAGATCATGACAACCAACCTTAGTCAACTATCCCAGACTATTAAACAAAACAAGAAGATCTGCACTGAATTGCTGGAACAAATTGCTCAATGCAGTTTTAATGGTTCATGTCAAGTTGGAAACAGGTGGACAATTGCCACCAAGTGTGTTGAATCATATGGAAAATTCACAGAGTAAGTGGTTATCTTGTAGCCACAACCTCTGCTTGACCACTGCTATTAGGACCCTTCATAAAATTCATACATTTGTGAGGCCCAACAAAATGGAAGCAAAGTCAAGAATTTTTTCCGTCAGGGTGAGATGAGCACACTGCTCAAGGATTGTGAAGCAGGGTTGCAGCAAGGATTTGTGGTTTTTCAGGTGACATCTACTTGACCTTTCAACAACCCATTGAAGGACACAAGCAATACATAGGTTGACATGCCCAATATCATGAACAATATGCAGGAGGATGTAAAGAACAGACACAAAGAAGGTTGAATATGATTGGAGCTCTTTCTGACACAACAAGTTCAGATGGAGCATCCTCCGTATGTATCTCACTCCTCCTTCTCCACAATCATCATGACATGTGCATAGATCAGCAGGGTCTATTCAGGTTCTCATAACAGGTCAGTTTCAACTAGGTCCCAAAGATATTGACTCATATTTTTAAGCTCCAACTCAATCTCAATGCTACCATCAGAGCCAAAGATTTTCCATGGTCGACAGTCAGAAATTTCAAAAATTCTTCACCTTTTTGGGCAAGGAACACCTAGGATTGCAATTTTAGGTGCAGGTGGAATGGGAAAGACAAGTCTCGCAAGGGCTATTGTCCACCATGGAGAAACCACTGGCAGATATGAGCAGCATCGATTTTTTGTTGCTTGTGACCAGCAGCAACTCAAGTAGAACTTGCTACTCTCATTGGAGCACATCTTGGACTGAAGCCTGGAAAAGACCTGACTCGCTCATCATCCAACATTTCTCTAGCAGCCCCCCAGTCTGTTGATTCTGGATAATCTTGAGACATTATGGGAACCAGTGAAGTCTCGGGCAAATATTGAGGAATTTCTGTCACTGCTCACAGGTGTGGAGCATCTTGCATTGGTGGTATGTTGCATGCTTTGCTGTTATACTTGCAATTCATAACAGTCAGATTACAATGCGAGGAGCAGAAAGGCCAGCTAAAGTGGCCTGGACTCGACCCTTTCTGCAGCCTTTGAAGCCATTGGAACAAGATGCAGCATGGAAAACCTTTATTGATATTGCAGATAATACACACAATCCCAAAGAGGTGGAAAAGGTCCTTTCCCTGACAGACAACATGCCACTTGCAATCAATCTTTTGGCTCATTTAGTTGACTCTGAGGGTTGCTTCAATGTCTTATCCCGCTGGGAGCAGGAGAAAACATCTCTGGTCTCAGAGGGATTTGACAAAAGATCCAACCTGGATTTATCCATTTCACTGTCACTGTCAAGTCCTCGACTTGATTCCTTTCCCCATTCAAAAGATTTGCTCAGCCTACTGTCAATGCTTCCAGATGGGCTTTCAGATGTTGAGCTGGTGCAGGCCAACCTTCCCATACATAATATCCTTGGCTGCAAGGCAGCATTGATTCAAACCACCTTGGCATACAGTGATGAACACAAACGACTGAAAGCACTGGTGCCTATCCGAGAATATATGCAGAAGATTAAGCCACCTGGAAACCACCTTATTCGGCCTCTTCTCAAACATTTTGAAGAGCTTCTGGAGCTATTTATGGAATACAGCGGCACTCAGTCAAGTGCTGCCACAGTTGCTAGAATATCATTCAACCACTCAAACATAAAGAGCATTCTTTGGAATGGAGCTCAACAGGGGCATCCAGACCTAGTAAATACTATTTACTGTGCATGTGATCTCAATCACTTCAGCCAGCTCATTGGCCGGGGGCCCATTCCTTTCACTCACCAGATTCAGAACCTCCTTCCAAGGCCTTGTGACCATCACTTGGAGGCTTATTATATTCTCAGTTTGTTCAGCTCATTTGGCTGCTCTTCAATTTCCATTACAGAGGCACTGGTGTTTGAAGCTTTAGAACACTTCAAGCACTTTGATGACCCAGATCTCAAATGTATGCTCTCTGATTACTGGCCTATTGTAACTAATATAAATCCATCCAGGCAGATTGTACAATGCTCTGATAAGGTATTATCAGATCAACTGTAATATCTCCACTGCAAAGAAGTTTTGTGAAACTTCCATATCCTTAGCCCTTTCAACTGGGAACACCAGAATGCAATCCCAAGCATTGACGAAGCTTGCATGGAACAATTGGTACAATGGTGATTACTTCGTAGCCCAGGTGCATGGGAAGGAGGCCCAGAGGTTGGCAAGAATCTCTGCAGATTTATACAGAGAAGCATATGCACTACACATTGTGAGTATGTGCTGCTATTCATTGGGCGACTACAAGCAGAGCATCATTCTCGGCTGTAGAGCAAGAGACCTCTTAGCTCTTTGTGGCATGTCCAGTTGTCAATTAGACCATGAGATCATGGCCACTCAGGGAGACATCCATAAGCTCAAATCAGAATATGCTGCAGCTCGTATCATCCATTCTAGGATTCTTCAAGAAACTTCTGTGGGCCAGAACTTTTATGCTTATGGCCTTGCATTGCTCAGTGTGGCTGAAATTGATGTTGCTATTGGTGCTCCAAAGGAGGATGTCCAAAGTGTCTATGAGACAGCCAGAGAATTGTTCAGCACTCACAATCGTGTGACAGATGTTGTGATGTGTGATACTGTTCTTGCAGATCTCTATCTGCGAGAAGGAAATTTACTGCCAGCAAAGACTCTCTTTGAGAGCTGCCTCAAACAATCTATTACACAGCCCAAGATGATGTCCTACTGTCTTGAGCAACTTGGTAATGTCAGTTACTGGGGTTGTCCCAATAGGATGTCTAGCTGGACAACAGTGTTTCTTGTGCATTCTGTCCGGCGACAAGAGACACTGGGAATCCACAAGGCTCTGCAATTTCTAGGAGATGCCTTCCTTGCTCGGGATGATGAGCATACAGCTATCAATTTGTTCACAGTTGCCTTGGAGGGATTTACATATATGGATGTGCATTGCAGCAGAGCAGAATGCATGCTCCAACTCGGAGATATTTCCAAAGGGCACAGTGACCTGCTGAAGGCAATAGAACTTTGGACAGCTGCGAGGCCACTGTTTGAAAGGTCCTCACAGGCTAAACAAGTTGAAAATATTGATCAAAGGCTAGCTGGTGTTGGTGAAGATGTGTTGGAGCAACACAGGAACAACTTAGCTCATCTTGCAGAGCTCAATGTGCCTTCAGGGACTGTGGATGAGATCAGTGATCTTTCTGATATTGAAGACATGGAAAGGCTGGACTTGGAGGATGAAACCACACTTGATCCAGTTGCACTGTAATTTTTCCTCAGTAGTGTTGGTTTGTGATGATCTGAGCTGTGTATATATTTATTTGTGCCTTGTGATATGTTATCCTACTTTTATTTATTGTGCTCTGTTGGGCCAGCTTCTCAGCTATTTAGTATTGCTTGCACTGTCGATCAATTTTCTTAGTTTGTCCGGAGATGATGTAAGTGTGTATATTATTTATTCATGTGTGCTCATAGTTCATCCGAATTCAAAGACATTAGGTAAGTGTTACTCAAAGTCTGCAAGAGTGTGTGGGTTTTATATCCCATCGACCATAAATAATGCACAACTGGTGTAGAATGGTTGCCAGTTCAAATACATGGCTGGGATGTTAAACAACCTTCATAAGAATATTTCTGATTGAACACCTGTCAAGTTTCTCATTCATTGTCAGTTCAACAGAGTGTGTGATGATTTGGTCTGAATTGTCAATTTAGGTTGAATAAGATTACATGCCATTGAAGTTCAAAAAGTGCTCTGAGTTGCTTTGATTTGATCTTGTCCTTCTCACTGAAATCAGGATTTATCCCTGGACTTGGTTACTGCAAAGTCAGAACCAATGTTTGCCGAGAGCTTGATGAGAACATCTCGAGTTACCGGTCGCATTGAGCAGACACTTTGCTGGCATGATCCATCAGTGATCTCAAGGCCGGGCCGGGACCATCTGGTTAAATTTGCGGGCGCTGGACTGTCTTCTGCAGATTCTTTCACATTGCCCGGGTATGGGGATCTATGCCTGGATCCACGGTACCAGGGATGCCCAGAGGGCCATACAAAAAGGGTTTTACTTTCTCCGATGGCACCACCATACCGTATGGTGCCATGGTCTATGTGCTGTCATGATTTGGCATGCCTTCAACATTTTTGCTCAACCTTAACCCCGGGCATCCCGGGTTATCGAAGCAATGAGATTGGCAAATATCTAAACATATTTGCAACCAAGGACAGCGACACATACGGAATAACCAACAGGGGATTATCCGTATTCTCTATTGGAGATTAACGACGATTGAGACTTGGAATAACCAACCAGGGGTTATTCAATTTGTCTTCACGCTCAACCAAAACGACGATCAGGATACCCCAATTGCCTGTTACCAGGATCAAACACCTAGGAGCATCTGCTAGTTCATAAAGAGTCAACCATCAGTTTCAGGGGATACAATATATAAACTCGGTAGAATCTACATGTACCTTAGATTCTACCTCATCTAATATCAAGTCTACTTTGACCTGACAACGGCGCAGCGCTCTCTCACCACGACCACAAACGACGCTCGTACACACATTATCTTCTCCTCGAGATCTCCTCGAGTTTGGTGACTAGGCGGTTACCCCGCCGCCTCTCACAAGTCGATGGCTACAGCCAAACTTCCCCTTCAGAGTCGGGTTATTCAATGTCCTGCCAATGCCAGGTCGACCCAGGGCTTGTCTTGACATGTGCCAGGGATACCAACGCACTGCAATAATGGTTAACCATCCCTATACGTGTACTTCCTCGGAATTCATTGTAAAGGAATCTGAAAGCCAACTACGAAAATGCTGAAATATTCGACGGATTCCACTTTTCACACCTGCGCGAGGAGTATCCAAGCCACGATGCTGATGGCCCCGACGGCTTTTTCAACTGCTACATGGTCACGACTGGGTTGGACTACACCGTTTTTAGTCACAGCCGCCACGCCTGGCCCGGCCGGTAAGCGCTACAATGAAGCACTTGCATAATTAATATGTTCCAGGTTCTTCGCCGCGACAGAGCTGAAAACCATGATCGCACGTATATTGATCAACTATGATGTGAAGGCATGTTAGACTCCTTGGTCCGTGTTTCAAGACGGGTCAATTAGAGGCCTTCCGTTTCGGTGTGCTGAGGATACCTAAGTTGCGGGGAAAGATCTGGATTCGCAAGAGAGCGGTGTAACCTATATACTTATCTGCCTCGGAGATTGAAGTAGTAAATAACCTGTCGGTGCTGGTCCCACAACGAAATATGAAATCATAGTTGAACAGAAACGGAGTCTCGGAAAACGGGCTGCAAACACTATCTCATACAAGATGTGCCTTCGCTTCGCTCCGGCGTAGGTGGGTAAACTCAATAGAAAAAGAACCAGTCAAATTGTTCGACAAACTATGCTCATAGTCCAGTGAATAATGACATCGCCTCAAACAGCACAGGCACAATAAGAAGCTTCCAGTTTGGTGAAGTTGAATGAAATAAATACCGCTCAAAGATTTGAAGCACTCAAAGAATATTATTGGACATAGTAATAAATTTATGAATGTCCATACATTCCACTATCAAGTTACACACAGAGCTCAACGACCTTCGAATGGTCGGCGCGGCATGAGCTGCGATCCATACATAACACTGAAAGTGCCGTGACTGAACTGGTTTGAGCAGCACGCTTCGTACGACGTAACTGAAACATACCTTTATGAGACGTAGATCCAGTTATCAAAGGAATGAAAGTCTGAACCCAGCTGAGTCACAGAGTCATTCCGGCGCATCTAGTACCGGGGGGGAAGCATGGAAAGTCATCAGAATTCAACGTGAAAGGTATAATTACGCAACGTAGGTCCACGGCTGATGACAACGCAAATTCCACCGTCATAAAACCGAGAAAAAATGAAGAAAAAACAATCTCGTACCCAGAAAATCGTGATATGCGCAGAGCGGTCGAGAGGAGCATTTTATGGCTATTCGGAGCATTGAGGAAATTCACTGCAACAGAAATACACTTGACAGACCTCTTGTGAGCCCAATACCCATCGTCTATCGCACTGCAAATCTATTCGTAAATCAGCGGTGGAGATGATCGCTGACCTCAGACTCACAGCGCTGGCGGACCGCGAGGACACCTTAAATTCATGGGAAAGATCATAGAATGCTGGTCAGGTTCAAAGCGCCAGAAAGTGGCGGCGGCGTACATACCATTTCTGTCCCACGCCGCACCTGCGGAAATTCGCGATCTTTTGCCAATTTGAAACCCAGGAGCACGGCGAATGGAAGGGGTTTAATGTAACAGCCATAGCGCTCAGGATAGGTTAGCCGAGGCCGAGAACTTGTTCATCTTCAATGGCTTGGACAGGACTAATCTTGCGAGGTGTTTGAACAGGTTGCTGTGCGGTGGAGCATTACGTAGTTCCATCGTCGGTTTTGAGCAGCCGTCTTGCGGAGGGATTGATGTCTTGATGTTCACCATCGTGTTACAACAGAAAAACAGCCTTGAAAGATTGAGAGGAGGTCGGGTGTAGTTGCCTTCTCCTTGGTCTTAATGAATGCGAACTTGAACACTGTTGATCACGATCTAGGGATGTTTGAGGAAGCGGGGCAGCAGTGTTGAGGTTGCGTTCAAGGCCTGACGCTCGGGCTTGCTGTGTTGCGGAGGGCGTGATTGGACGTTAGGCACTGCACGTACTGATGTGGGAGGAAAGCTTCCGGATGGAGACCTCCAGCAATGTCAGATCGGAGTTCCTTTGAGGAGTATCAGAGCTGTTCCAGAGAGGATGCAACAGAGAAACGGGACAGAATGCGACCAGTGGAGATGATGGGGGCAACAAAAGAAGGACGCAACGGAGACCTTGCCTTTTGAGCGGATGTTAACCGGCAGATCGGGAGGTTGAAAATAAATCGAAGTTGATGTGTCGGGCGGACTCGGAAAGCAAAAGGAAATCGAACTTCCAATCTATGTGATCGGTGGAGCCGCTGAGAAAATAGGGTGAATTAGGAACAGACAAACAGGTACAATGTGATACGAGGGATCTGCTTAATACATGAGGTATAGATGTGCGAACGAAGCCATATCATTTCATCCTAACCAGGCCTGGCACCGGAAATTTTACACCCCGTTAATACCCAACTCGTCGGCAATGATGACCGCTGCTTTTTCGCCAATAATCAAGGCCGTATTGTACGTATTGGCACCGACATTTAATGGAGCAATACTCAAGTCCGCAATCTTGAGATTTTTGACGCCGTACACATTCAACTGAGCGTCCACGACACCCATCTGGTCGCGAGGTTTCATCGCACATGTTCCGAGCTGCAGTGGACTCATTGAGCACCCGAATTGAGAAAAAAGAAATTATGACGCACGGCATGCCATTCCACCGCCGCTATCCTGGTTGTGAGAACGAACAATACAAACCAGATAAATTAACTGACCACGGGCACGGTGATATGCGTCTATTGCTTCATCATCTGCCGGCGAGTATCTTCAAAGGTAATTAATGGAGAGCTTGATAGTATTGGGAAATGAACAGACTCGATCTCGGCCGCGGACAGGTCCAGCGGACCACTTGCCTTAGTGATGCACGCCGCCCGACTGCCCTTCGGGAAGGCCGGGTGGCAGGAGCGTATTCACCGCGGAAACTCTCCATCCGGCGGGCCAGTTCGCGCGACCACTTGTACGCCCACCGCACCACCAGCAGGTCCTCCTTCCTGAATTTAACCGTTTAGTCTCACAATATACCAGGATGACTCCAGCATATTAACTTATCAAACAGCCCGCTCTCAATTTCCAGCGGCGCAAATGGATCTCCAGATCGGATTTTCACGTAACCTGTCGACATCGGGTACAGCTAAACAAGATAAATATGTGTGGGAGGTATTTTCTTTCGGTTCATTGCAAGAGACTCACTGAGAAATATGGAAAGCTGTACATTTCGCGGGGGCCGTCAGTCGCCTCGAAGGATCTGCCGAGACTGCGGGTGAGTACAATGAACGATGAATTCAGTTGGCAGACGCACGCTGCCCAACATCCGACAAAGACTAGCGCTTTATCGGAGGCATTGGCGAAAAATGTCTCCCAGCGCCGGGCGAAAAGTGGGGTAAGTTGATTCAGGTCCTGTGCGTTGGCGCGAAGCTTAATTCCATAATCGAGCCCGCTGGTGCAGGACGGAGACATCGGTATCATGAATCATATTCAGAGAGGAAAGAAACGAACTTGGCGGCCAATGGACCTGTACCATCGCGAATCCACTGAGCCTCGAAAACTGCACGCAATGTTTAGCACAGATTGTTAATTGAATTGGACGACATACCTCCTTCCTTATCGTGGGCCAGGCTGTTCATCGTCACAACATCGTCGGGACCCAGTAGGACGGCATCGCCGCCGTATGATCTATTTCCCCGTCCAATGAGGCTAACCTAGAGTAATCATTGAGTTGAACTTGCCGTTATAATTCTGTCCGACGCCCGGCAGATCTGAAACCATCTGAATCCCGTACTTTTCCAAAATTTCTTCGGCCCCGATGCCCGATCTCAATACAGCCACGGTGAGTTGACGAGCATGGGGCGCACTACGGAATGTACCCACCTCTGCAGGATCGCCGGGGAGCAGAACGTGCCTGTGGATACTACAACCAACCGCGAGGCGGAGGCACTGAGCAATTCACTTTCCTTGCCTCCGACCTGATACTCGATTCCAACCGCGCGCTTGTCGTCGAACAGCACCCGCTTCACTCGGGCGTGATCTAGAATGACTAGGTTCTTGTTTTCCGACTGATTGTAGACGTAGTTGTGCGGGGTGTCTGAGCGACGCCCCGTCTGGGCATCGATGTACCTACATCCATAAGGTCAGATTCGCACGCAAACAAGGAACACGAGAATAACTCCTACTTCGGCCATTTCTAGGACCACCGGGCAACGATACGTCAGATGGGTCCCAAAAATGAATCTGGACTGATACTGACCCCATATACATCGCATGTATAAAAATCATTGACGTCCTCAGAGAAGCAGCGGCCACGCGGGAATGCCGTGGCAGAGACGAGGAAGTCTTTTCCCGTTTGCGTTTCGTACCTGCCGTGTGAGATTTTGATCGGCCCCGACGCGCCATGAGTGGAATTCACTTCTCCCGCCTGGTACGTTTCCAGCTACAAAAGCAATAAGTGTGTGTGTGGATTATAATTGAGGTGAGGGCGAACTTTTTGGGCTAGGGGAATGAGGTCTGCAGCACCCCAGCCGGGATTCCCGAGGCGCATCCAGTCATCGTAATCTGACGCTGCCGCGCGGGTGTACATCATGGCTGCACAGAGGATGGGTCCAATTAGGATTGATTATTTCCACTTTCAATTCAACGAACCGTTGACGCTACTTCCACCGCCCACGCAATTAGCGTTGCTGGGCCTGAGGCAGTGGCCGTCGAGATTAGGGCGGGGAATGGCCTGGTGGTACGTGAAGGTCTCTCCGCCAGTGCGTATATTCTCCAGGTAGCGCCCCGGTCGGATGTGAACAGGGTGCTCCTTTGTCGAACGTCCATTCTCAACGATCTGGGCGCCTCCGTCATAGAACCTCCTAAGGATATTCTCTGCACGATGAAATGCGCACCAGGATCCGAAGGGTGTTGTCCGCTGCAGCAAGACGACCCACGACAACACATGCGGTCGAGCCGCCTGGATGTACAGGAAAATTCGTGAGGAGGGCGGTGGTGCAAACGGTAGGCACTTACCTCCCGCAAAGATGATATCGTACTGCACTGCTGCTTGAGGGTGCATATTGGTGTATTGGTGCCCTCCAAACGACTCTTTATACGTCTGGGGGGTGGAATGCTCATCCATTGGGCTGCTTTGAATAGCATAGTCTGTGCTATGAGGGCCCCGCGAAAGACGGAGTCCGACGCGATTGGTATCGGACATGCCGGCTGAGGGAAGCTCGCTTCGAAACAACAAATTGGCAGGGAGAAGGATTCTATTCAGCGTCCAAAATGACGTGATAAGTCCCCACCTAGGCACCAGGAGGTGGGGCTCGAGAAGTCCGGACTGAATGAGACGACATGGTATAGAGAGCAAGAGCGATCGATCAACTTGAACGAAATGCTGAGAGGCTGAGAAATCGAGGAAGGAAGGCAACTCGCAATGTAGCGGGACCGACGGGCCCCATTTCTAATGCACTTTGAATAGATCCGGCGCTGATGAAATTCCGAGCTATCGGAGTTAACGAGCCACGGCTATGGAAGTGGGAAATCCTATTCATAGGAGCGCCAACTTGATTTGGATCCGGTGTGCCGTATTCGATGGATGCCGTCGATAGAGAGCCAAGGCTGCCAGGAGAAATTCTCGGGAAAAAAGTGTAGAGGGACGAGGCCAGATCTTTGAATTAGACAAACACGATCCTTTATGATTGAATCCAGGGGAAAATAAAGGGTCGCTGCTACCGGGTGCTTCTTGTCTCATCCCGACCGTACGAGGGAGCAAAAAAATCATCTTCGATTCAGCTCTCTAACGGAAGAACTGCGTTATTTCCGTCGTCAATGGACCGGAGGATTCAAACCCTAACGCGCACGTGCGTGTATACATTTCACCTGTATGCAAGGGAGACGTTCGTTGGACGAGATCATTCGACATGGTGGAGTGCCAGCGGTGAAATGTGGCCGACGCCGTGCACGTCGCAGAAGGTCAAATTCCCGCTTGCAAACTCGAGAAAACGCCTGCCACATGAATTCGAGGATATAGGGACCGCTTCGGAGTCCGCTCGGGGCCCCAAGGTACATAGATGAGGCAACACTATTCCTTATAGGGACCGCCGCAGTAATATAACCTCCGCCTCCTAAGGGGGAGGACAAATAGATGTCGGGAGCATGCTGCCAACGTGGAGTTAGACGCGATGGGACGAAGAGACGAGCGAGCTTTATATTGCCCCGGCAGGCAGTATAAACGGGGAGGCGAGCGGCGCACAAACTGCGGGAAGATACGGCGGTGATTTGGGAGGCAACAGGAAGGTGGGTGACCAAAGAAAGAGTGAGATTGGGAGGAGGGGGCGCAAAATGAAAAACCGTTTGACGCACACATCCACGCCCACAATCAACGCCGGCAGCAAAACATAGCCATCGCTACTGAAAAACAGGCCATACAGCAGCGCGCAACCCACTCAGCAGTAAGTAGTCGGACTGTCCGATGTTCTCGTACATTGGTCAGCTGAGCATGCTTGCTATCAACCGTGGTTGTAGGAGTCGAGCCTCGCGCTGGATCCCAAATGTGTCCCTTGCGTGGTGGCCAACTGCAATTGAAGGCAGTGATGACGGGAGGAAAGAAGCGAGACGATCACGTGTGTGATGCCATCAAAACGCGTCGAACTTGAATTTCTCAAAACTGTCGCGTGAGATTAGGTCAGGACAGTCGAACGGTAACCTGGCTGCAGCCTGGCACAGTCTCGTGACAACCTATCGCTAAATTCTACCCGTCTTCATCTACATACTTTTTTTGACATTTTTCTTTCCAGAACTCACAGTGATCGAGTGCAGAAAAGTTGGAGCACCTCAGGACGAACTGACGCCTATCTGCTTTCCTCACGGGTCCCGCCCTTTTTGATGACGTTGCTTATCCCGCCCTCCACGGCTTCCCGCCGGCGACGGAGATATTCTGAAGAGCCCCGAGATCTTCCGAGTTAACCCATCCTTGAGCCCATCCCGACTTTCTCTTCCTCGATGCAAAACCCGGCCGCCACCCGCCTCTGCTTCTCGGTCTTTCGCCGCTCCTTCGGCCTCGTCGCACGCCAGTGGCCCACCCGCACCCCAATCCCTTGCGCTGCGCTTCTCGATATGCCACCCCTACAGCTCCCGCGCCCGCTGGGCCCGACGCGACGCGTCTATTTGCGCTTGTATGTCAACGCGCTCCGCCCGGATCAGCTGTCGTTCGTGCTGTCCTGTCATCTTAATGTCATCATCACCCTCTACCACCTACTCAGTCCCGCTCGTTGCCTCCAATCCCTAGCCTTTCTGCATCGCCATTCCTCTAGTTACCAAGCTTCACCAAGCGACCTATGGCAGTCAAAGCAGACTATAGCGCTCCATTTAGAGCGTCTCCGTCACTTTGTCACTTTGCGCCGCACGGAGCACCCACACACATCTCATGTACTCCCTTTCCGTGCCCCACCTACGTTATCGACTTGCATTCTGCGCATCTGGTCTTACTCGAAGCTTCACGCTTCTCCTGCATCGCTTGCAGGCGACGGTGCGCAGCACGAGAGGGAATATGAATCTTCCTCCATTCGCCTTCTCTGTCCCAATGTATCCAAGAAGCACTCTCCGCAGTTCACCGGCGCATTCACAGAGGACAGCACTTAGCTCACCGTCTATCGGCTTCGCGGCAGTTACTTCAACCTGGTGAGTCGGCAGTTCACAGAAATACATTCTGAGCATAATACCGGTCCATGGCCCGCATTCCGACACGACGGTGTCTCATCCCCGCATCTCAATTGAATCGCGCATTGCGTCGTGATAAGGAGGACCTGGTTCTCTCAAGGTGAGGTCAGTTCCCCGGATTTTGTTGCTGCCCCCCTTTGTTCTCTCAACGAGTTGAATGTCATCAAAAATGCCCTCATGATCGATGATGCTGTTTTACTGGGTCGCTGCATGCCTCAGTCTCTTGTGCCCGAGGGCGCAATACGCGAAGAGCGAACTATCTAGCCGCATTGGGAGTGTGTGAGAACATTCTCAAGAGCAAACGCTCCTCCGCAGCACGGAATTGAAATTAAGAAGATGCCAAGGATACGAAGCTCGAACCGTCAGCGCCATCTGAAGCATGGGGCGTCCCATCCCGTTCCCCATACAATAAAAGCACTGTGTGCTTAGACGTTACTTGGTCCTCCCTTCGACGCCATGTTCAAACTTAAACATCTCGCAGTGACTTTAACCCTTCTTGCTGGCGTAAATTCCGAATTCGTCGTACTGGAAAGACGAGACAGTCCTCCTCCAGGCTTCTCGCGACTTGGACCGCCCGCAGAGGACGACATTCTGACTTTACGGTTGGCGCTCCCATCGCGCAGTATCCCAGACCTTCACGATGTAGTCTACGAGATCAGCACCCCAGGGAACATTCGCTATGGACAATACCTGACTCCGGATGAGGTCGGTCCGATTCCGATTGTACCCATCAACTGTGTCACTCATTGGGTTCCTCAGATCACGCAGTTCGTTGCGCCTGCAACGGATACCGTCTCCCGGGTCACTTCTTGGCTTTCAAGCAACAATCTCACTGCCACACCCATCACCCCAGCTGGCGAATGGATCGCCGTTAATATGACGGTTTCCCAAGCTAACGCGCTTCTCGCAGCGGATTTCTCGACCTTTCAGAATGACGAGACCAACCAGACTGTTGTACGGACGCTCTCTTACTCAATCCCCAGCGCTCTCAAAACCAGTATTGATTGGGTTTATCCAACTACAAGGTTCATATCAGAATGTTCCATACTCCATTTCAAATGTTATTGACTTCTCTTCAGTTTTCCGAAGGCCACGAGCTCCGCCCAACCCGCCTTCGTTAACAAGACATCTACCCCGACCAGTGCTCGAGGTCCCATGTCTTCTGTGTCCATCAGCCAGGATTGTCGCATAAAGTCCAGCTGGACTCCGAGGTGTCTCCAGGAGCTCTATGGAATTCCTTCTACCGCGGCCACACAAACCGCAAATGTTTTTGGAGTCTCTGGTTTTTTTAATGAATTTGCTAACAAACGAGACCTCCAAGTGAGCCGTTCTGGTCGTTACCAATGTAGCCTTAATACCGAAGATTTTCCTGGTACCCAGACTTTCCTGCGGGTCTACCGCCCTGACATGGACCCAAACACGACATTCGACTTTATGTCCGTGGATGGTGGTATCAACAATCAACTTCCGGCGGGAGCTGGCCTTTTCGTTGTGAGTCTGTGATTTATCTGCATGCCCTCCCTCTTCTGACCAGTATTCAGGCTCAGGACATTCAATACGCTATTGGGCTTACAACTGGTGTCCCAGTCACTTTCATTTCCACAGGCACACAAAAAAATGACGACTTTGTCGAGTTGTTGGACCAAGCAAACTACCTGTTGTCACTGGAACATCCGCCTCAAACCATACTCAACAATGTGGCGGGGATGGAAGGCGAGGTCACCGCTCAAATAGCAAAGTGCGTGTTCAGACCAGCGTTCCATCCGCTGATCAGATGAATTTGGGACAGTTCTCTTTGTAATGCGTACGCTCAACTGGCCGCACGCGGGGTCTCGTACATCATTCAAACCGGAATATTTGGGGCCGGAGGGGTACCGTTCCAGCCCGACTGCACACCCTTCGATCCGCCGTTCCCAGCGTCTTGCCCGTTGTGAGTGTCACTCGCGTACAAGTCCATGTCACGGACCTCAACCCATTTAAGCGTAACCGCGGTTGGAGCGACCGAATTCAACAATGACCAAGCTCAGGAAACGGCATCCGAAGTGAGTGGGGGAGGCTTCTCCAAGTTTTTCAGCCGCCCCAGATATCAGGACGCCGCAGTTTCGGCGTATCTCAAAGCGACAAACAATACCCATAACACCGCCTTTAATGTGTCTGGCCGAGCAGGTGTGCTTGAATGAATTATTGAATTGTTTTGATCTTCGCTGACGTAGAGACTCGAGTCCCGGACGTATCTGCCATTGTCTTCGCCGAGTTCATCTGGAATCAGCAAATCGTTAATTCGCTCTTAAGCACAGAATATAGCGCCTCTATCTTTGCCAGCATGGTCGCCCTCCTTACAAATGAGCGTATTGCCGCGGGAAAACCCGGACTTGGCTTCCTCAATCCGCTGATCTACGCAAATCCAGGGGCATTCAAGGACCTGAAGACAGGTACGAGGGTTCCGAAGTGCCTGCTGTGGAATTGTCTGAGATGTTTCCCATCTGCTTCGCTCAGGGAACAATCCGGGGTGTAAGACTCCCGGCTTCAACTCGACGTCTGGTTGGGATCCGGTATGCGCTCGCCATTTTTTGGCATTCTCCGAGTTACGTTGCTAACCAATGAGTAAAGGTCACAGGTTTTGGGTCGCCGTTCTACCCCAAGTTGAAGGAAATTTGCGGCAAGCTGTAGACCACGCTTTCGGCAATTTGAGGATTGAGGGACAGAGATTTGCAGTTTTATTACGTTGTCGAAAGGACTGTAAGGGCCTAGTAAGTAAATACGCAAACAAGTCCAAGAATGACACACCTTCGGTATCTGCCTAATGCTCATCGCGATCCTCTCCTTGAATTCGGGAGTTATTTTTGCACTCCATCCGCAGCACAAGTGGCACGCTCTGCCAGAACATCTTCGCTCCTTTATATGAGGCGCACGCGAGGATATAGAAAACCCGTACTGCAGGTACATTGGAAACCCTACCCATATAATCCTGAGGTTGTTCCCTACCAACCATTGACCCATTTGCGACGAGGTCAGTAATTAATCGAGGTCGACGGTGTTGCATGAAATGGACAGAGGTGTTTAAATTGCACATATAAATGAATATTAATCCAGGGACATACACAGATGTAGTGCGAAGAGCGATGTAGAAAGAGAGATAAAAGAAACCCAGAAACGCACCCAGGGGAGTATCCCACACCGCAGACGCGCTGATATCTGAATCCGCGCGGGTCCAGAATGAAGGATGTGCAGGCCAAAATAAAATAAAAAATCAAGAGAGGTCGAATATGCGACCCGCAAGGGAAATGCGCGGTTGGTTCTCCTGGGAAGACGGCGAGAAAACGAGACAAGGATCCCTGGTAGAATTCGGGAGAAAGGTGAATCATGATCAGACTCACGCCTATGCAGGCACGCACCAGAACGCGATCCTGACCATCTAGGACAAGTGTCGTTGCCTGATCTGTTCAGAAGATCATCAGCGCGCAGCTCAGCGTGCGCTGTGGGATGTGAGTTGGGGTGTAGAATAATTGACGGTTTGAGAATGTGCACACTGGCCGAAGCGCAACGCGCGGAGCAACGAACAATGAATCAAAATCCCGCAAATGACAGTCCGAAAGGACATTGGAGAGCAACCAGGAACTCACACACACGCATACCATCATACACTGGCGAAGAACCCGATGCTATTCCTCCACCTACTACGAGAATTACTGATCTTCAGAGTGAGGGATCTGACTCGGCGGCGCAAGATAATTGACGGTGTTCGTTGGAAGATGTTTCAAAGACCTGTGCAACGCCGACCTTGAAGCAAGACCAACCAGCGAAGAATTCAATGCAACAAAAGAATCACCGAACAATCCAGGGAATCTATCACGCACTGGGAGAGGAGGGTTGCGGCAAGTCACGAGATCGCGCGAATAAGTGCATATGTGCTTCGAGGTAGGAGATCGACATAGCAAAAAAAATAAGAAGTTGAAAAGAAAGAGGCAGAACCTGCGCTCCACTATGGCGGTCAACATGCACCTTTAATAAAATGGGGTACAAACACTTGTTTTTAGCAAAACATGGCCTGATTTCCACAAGATACATATTTTTGGGACACTAAAAAAAGTATACAAACTTTTTCCAAAAAACACAAAGTTTTTTTCAAAGTTGCAGACAATCACTGCACAAAGTATAAAGTTCAACAGAACAGTGGCTGTGCCAGCCCGACTGATGGTGGGTGGAAGCCATCATAGGACAGTTGGAGTGTCGGCATCAAGCGGTTTAACAAAGTTGGCACCTATAAGCAGCTGTGGAGTTCTCTTTTTGTTAAAAGTCTTTCATTCTACGGCAACTGAATGGAGGGCTAAAAATACACCTTTCATTGTTGCATTTATCTCGGTTAGATGTTCGACATTCCGCCAACCTTTCTCATTTAAAAGAATGTCTTTGTTTCCATTTAATCTGAAAGGTTTAATTAAATCTACACATTCTACCTCACTGACTGTCAACCTGAATGATGAACTCTCCCGCAATCTAAAAGTGCGGCAAACAGTTCTACTTTCCACATGCCTTTTAACAAGGTGGGAATACTGCCTTTTAAGTGTGCCACGAGCTGGCCACTGTGGCCAGAGCTACACGTGGACGAGGCTAGGTGGCAGCGGCTACACATAAAGCCTTGAGCTAGCCGAGACATAGCCTCAGCATAGCCTCAGCTAGCCGACGGCGAGCCAGAGCTCCCAAATGTGTCGGCTAATTGGGCCTTGAATGCAGTGATTGACGGCCCCGAATGGTTCGTCCGCCTGGAAAAACCATATGAAGAGAAAGGAAATCAGTGCAGGATGCTGGTGCGTGTATTCAAGCGTAATAGCGGTAATCTTCAAGTTGTATAGAATTTGCTCAAGAAGGGTGTTTGCAAGCAAGAGGTAATTGTCGAGGCAAACCAGTGAGGTAATTACTACAAGTACTCTAGCTTTTTATCTGTACAGTTATTCCAAATAAGTGATCGGTCATCCATCTGGCTCTGCCTGACGTCACTGGACAACGTGCTCACGTTCCTTTCTTTCAGCCACCTCCCTCCCAGGTCAATGAGCAGACTAGCAACCGAAAACTATCCGTCGCCAACTCGATTCACCTCGAAAAAATCGATTCATTGGCTCCAAGATGGTTGACGAGAACATCTCTGCCTTCCCCCATCTCCCCATCCCCCGTCCTTTCCAGATGTCAGCCCCATCGAGCCAGTCTGGTTAGTGCTCAAGACGCACATCCGTGCCCATCCCATCCAGCCTACAAATTATGTAGAGCTGTAGCAGGCAATATTCGAGGCATGGGATGCAATTTCATCAGCAGACACTGACATTTTGATTGATAGGATGTCGACAATTGTTGATGCTGTTATTGCGTCCAACGGTGGACATAAAAAGTACTAGCAATGTAATATACCTCTAGCTACCTCTCTCTGCAATTTTCATGTGTGTCTTGATCTCCTATAAACAGTTAAAGCCACCGGAATTACATGGCCAGTCACTTATTTGGAGCAACTGTAGGCGAATATCCAATAGATAAGAACAGTATCACATGTAAGTAGAGAACTGAATCAAATAATGTGGAGGTATAGCAACAGATAGCAAAGCACATGGACCGATAACAATTGCCATGGTGAACCACATGTGAACCGCATGGTCAAGCTTGGATCTCCAACATCTTGTTGTAGCTGATTGATGTTCTCTAACAATTGTAACCTCTAGCCACTGGTGGAAGCAATCCTGTTGGTAGGGGCCCTACATACAGAAGCAAGGACAGCTAGTGAAAAACTTACATACCATACCAACATGTCCTAGACATTCACCTTGTACTTATGTAATTACACCCCAAACTGTATGAACAGCACCCAATGTAAAAATGATTTCTTTACTCCAGGTTGCTCCTGAAGCCTCCGAACAGCAAGATGCAACGCTTCGGCAGCACACATTGAATCCGGGGGTGATGTCTCAAATAGATGGGCATAAACATCACCAGCAACTTGAGGGGCGTCGTTGTCCATAATGGACCACATCGTCCCAATGACACCTCCGTAGCCTGCCAATAGCCTGCCAGCAGAAAGATGAACTGATTCATCTTGAAGATCATTGGAACCCATGGCAGTTTGACATGCGGAGAGAAATGCCAGATTGGCATGTGGAAGAGATAGCCTGATGATATTGGAGAGTGTCAGCTGCGAACTTTCGGCAAGGGGGAGAGCACTGTCAGTTGGAGAAGAGGCCCTCTGCACGCCATGGCAGGCAAAATGTACCCATCCGGAATCCCTCATGGCATTCCGAACCTTGTCCATCGTCGCTGTATGTTCATCTACAGTATAGTAGGGTTCAATGGATAACGAGGGTTCCTTGAATAATTCTTTTTTTCTGACTCCCACATCCACTTTGGACTCAAGGCCGCTTGCATATAACATTATGTACATCATCTCCATCTCCAGATTTAATCTGGAGTCAAGGACAGGACTGAGTGTTGAACAGGGCATGTTTTCGGTCAAATCAATGATTGATCAAGCCACCATTGACTTTCCATTTGGCAAATTATGGGTCAAATACACTGTACATTGGGTCAAATAATTTTTTGTTGCGACAGACAGACATCTCGGCTACAATTCCGTCCAAATGTGCAAAGGAATCGGACTAAAATTGAGGTCGCTAGAATTTCCTGCAGTAAATGCACGTGAAGAGCGTGACATGTTTGTTGACAGAACGTGTCCATCATCATCCGCCACCGTCCTCCGCCGCCTTCTTATTCCCATGGTGGGCCGTGCTAAATCCGATCGGGTCATGGCCCACCGCCAGAGCCGCGAGAAAGAGCAGAATGTCATGGCAGCCATGCTTGAATACGAACGAGAACGGGCAAAGCCCGCTGATCTGGGCGCGCCAATGTCTATTCTACAGATCTCAAAGAAGTACAAAATACCCTACGCGACTCTAAATCGACGCGTAAATGGAGGGCAAAGCATTCGGGAGTCAAACGAGAAGAAACAGAAGCTCACGCCTGCCCAAGAATGGTCGCTTGTCCAATTCATACTCGAGTCCGCGGATCGCGGTTTCCCTCTTGGACACCGCCAAATCGAGCAGTACGCGGATGCTGTACGTCAGGCCACGCTCGGAGCGGACTGCGAGAAGGTCGGGGTGAAATGGGTGTTCGGCTTCCTTGACAGGCATCACGACGCGCTTCGCACCTTTTGGAGCAAATCCCTTGACACGCAGCGTGCCCGAAGCCTAAACCCAGAAGTGGTCAAGTCCTGGGTCGAGTTAGTACAGAAATACGTCGTGGACATGGGCGTCTCACCGGACAGAATTTACGGAATGGACGAAAGCGGGTTCCCAACGGGTTACACGGGAAAGGAGCGGGTCGTCGGCACGAAGACGCAGCACAAGCAGGGTGGTGCGAGTCGCCAAAACATCACCACGCTGGTGACGATCCGAGCCGACGGGAAGACAGTGGTGCCACCGATGATTATCTTCCCCGGCCAGAACTTCCAGAGCGCATGGAACAATGGAAACCCAGACTTCGTCACCGAGGAGCAGATGAAGCCGAGCTGCGCAACGTCGACTTGAGCAGAGTTTCCGATGCCGCAGCCCAGCCCTGTCCGCGCAATCACTGCCGCGATGCGCACGCAACCCCCAACACGTTTCGACTTGTCTCCATCCAATGCAACGAGCACGTCGACCTTTACGCAAACACCCTCCCGGCGACGTGGCAGAGACGACGACAATGAGAACATTGATCCTGCATTGTGGTCACCCTCAAAAAAGATGAGGACGCTATATGCGCACCTTGGCAGCACTTCTGCTGGTTCCCTCCTCCTCCGCAGCCCCAAAATCAAGTCCTACAACAATCCCGTGCTTCCCCCGGTCGTCCAGCATGTCCTGAGCTCCATTTCGATGCCTGATTGGTCGCTCTCCACCCCAGCCACAAGCACCGAGCCCTACAAGTCAAGGGGTCAGCTCGAGAATGAAAATGCAGAATTGCGCAAGCAACTTGCGCTTGCGCACCAGAACGTGACGGTGCGCAACCAGATAATTGAGGAGGCCAATGCAACCATGGTATTCCAAAACCTTGGATTGAAGAAAATGAATCAGGCTCTTCACGAGCAGGAGGAGAAAGCGGTGACGGACCGCGCGAAGCTCTTCAAGGGAAAGGCTCAATGCCTGTCTTCAGCCGAGTTTTATGCATCTGTGGTGGAGATGGAGGAGACACGAAAAGCGAAGGCAGCTAGAAAAGAGAGTAAGCAGCTGGAGCGGCAGCGGAAGAAGGAGATGAAAGAGGAGATTGAAAGGGAATGGGCGGAAATGAAGCGCTTACACACGCTCGAGGTGGAAGATTGGACCAAGGAATGCTCCAGGTTGCTGGAACTCAGGACCAGGAAGAAAGACTGGCCTCCCAAACCAAAGGTGGGCAAGAAACCGAAGATTCCCGTTGTCGAGGAGGAGGAATCAGACGAGGAAGAGGAGCCGAATGAGGAATGTGACGTGTGACATCCGTTATCCAAGGAACCCGATTTGTGACATTCTGGCTTCCGAACACATTATATTTTTCTCGCTACTTTCTAATGCCTCTATTATTCACCCAATTAAACTCAGATTTGTTTGTTGACACCTGCGAAGTCTATGATGGAAAAGGTAAAGTTGTTATCCATTGAACCCTACTATACTGTAACCGCAGAACAGGAATCTTTCTGTTGGCATGCTGCTCAATACGTGTGATTTCTTCCTGTGTCCCTGGGATGTAACAAAACGGCCGGCCAGTCTGCAGTTTGCCAGCGTCTTGTGCGATCGAACCCCTGGAATGATGTTGTGCTCGGTCGGCATCTTGTAGAATTCTGTGAGGATAACCACCCGCTACAGTACTACTTGTATGTCTTCCGTAAACTCGTTGTTCAGCCTGTGGACCACGCGAGTATAATAAATCCCCCCCCCCCCCCCCTGGCCCTTGGCCAATGGTTGAGTGACAGCAAGAAGTTGAAGTTTGTCCTGGAATTCAGATTGTGGTCGAAACCGATCAAGGCTGTCAAAGATGGTGTATACGAAGAAATCAGGAAGCCAGATAATTTCGAGCCGAAAGTTTGGTCATCGCCATACACTCCTGCTGCATGGATGGGAAGAAATGAGAGTGGCCCAGTTGAATACCACCAGATACGTCCCCAATCCTGGCATACTGGAGTCTACATGTCATGAGCTTATGATTTATAAACTGTGTGTTCATGAGAATAACTTACAGTGATTGCAAGTCCATTTAGGATAGGCTGAACAATCTTAAACCAGAGCTCCGAGAGAATATGTGTAAAAAGATCATCCGGAGCCATATCTCCCTCACGAGAGCCATGTAACCTATCACTGCAGCCCGGGCCTCCAACAATTGATTCCAGAGATTTGGCCAAGAGCTGTCCCCCATGTAGTGTGAAGTCGGGCAGGGGAACATGAAGGGCCTCATCTGTGAGGCCTGGCATGAGGATTAGAGCATCACATCCATATCGGCTGATATTCAAAAGGGCAACTGGGCCCTTTTTTGCAGCCAGTAAAAGCCCAGACATTGGCTTTGATAATAAAAACCTCTCAAACGCGCAACTCTCTGATCTGTTCCAGAAGTTGATCTGCAATGGTATATGAATGCCGTGCAATGGACTGAAGTGACTGTGAGTGTGTAGCCCCTGCAGTGCTGCTGCAGGTGCCTGCAGTTTCCAATGCAGTAGAGAGGTGAGTTGATGAGCAAGATGAGGATAGCTGTTGCTTAGATCATCTACTGGTGTATGTAGACTGATAAGCTGACCCCAGATGACTGAGCGGCCCTGGTCGAGCCGTTCTACCGCTTTTTTATAGTCATGCACTGCAATTGCAGCTGAAGCAGCATCTCTAACAACTTGACCTGCTTGCAAGATGTGGTGATGCTGATCACTTATAGACAACCCCAGCCATGCTAATTCAGGCAGAAGGCCAATCGCTGTGGTATATGCATGGAGTACAGATGGGTGGTGGTGAAGGTGAGCATGATTTTCCCACATTGTGGCAGCAGAAAATCGTATATGGGCAGGACCTGTGAGTGAGCATGCAGCAGCAGTATAATGAAACAGTAGCTGCTGGAAGTCTTGCGGATCACGGAGCTGCTCAAAGCGACTGAGCAGTGAATTCCCGAGATTACTCAGGAATCCAGGCTTGGCTGGGTGGCCATCAGGAGTGAGCCTAACAGCAGCTTCCAACCTCAATATGGACTGGTTGATGTTGGTAGGATCACGAAGTCGCTTACAGCTAATGTCGGAACCGAAGGCGCGAACGAAAATTTCCTCTTTTGGACACTTTTTGAATTCCGCGACCGATTTTCTCATATCTCACTCAGTTTTGCTCTGATTACCTTAAACCTTATATCAATCTTTCAGAATAATTCCTACGCAATTAGTGATAGAGCCAGAATAGCAAAAATATATTCATTTGTGCCATTTTTGAGAGTGAGGTCTTTTCGACTTCAAGAGACTCTATCTGGGCCAGATTTTGTCTAAACCAGCTGATTTTGTGGGAGGGACGACTTACATGCATTCTGAAAAACGTCATAGAGCCAAAAATAATTATATGTTCACCTTCACAGTGCAATTGTGTTGAGAGCGATTTTTCAGCCAGCCAGAATGATTTCAGTGTACCGTCTCCATTTCTGACCCAAATATATCAGGAAGACTGCTCAAGGCAACATGTTAGGCACCTCATAGAATTTGACTCAATCTGGTCACAAGATTGAGACCTGCGCTAGCTATAGAACACTTTGAAGTAACCTCACAAACTGTGACAAATATCATCAGAGCAGTGTTACTTGCTGCTTCCCATGCCACCACAGTATAGCGGGCAGTAAGAAAGGATGGAACACTGTTTCATTCCTTTTTGTACATACAAGGTACATACATTGTATAGGGCACCAGCACACTGTCACATCCAACAACACAAAGACACGAAAAGAACACATTCAAGGACACATTCACCTGTTACTCGTCAAGCAACATGAGTGGCACAAGCAGGCAAGAAACACTGCCAATATCCGGGAGGTGTTTACGACACAGTCGGGCGTAAATGTGTCAGTGGCAACGCCTACGATGCGGTCCAGCCACAGGAGACAGGCAGGTCGGCGGTTTGCAAGAAGGGCATAAATGGTTTGTTGGAATACGATGGATTGTCCACATTAGAGTGTAGCACGAGTAGCGAGTATCACGAATATTCGTGCCAAGCTATTCGCGAATTGCGAATATTCGTATTCGTGAGTTGCTGTGGCTGTGCTACTCATTCGAATGCGAGTATCAGTTTCTGTGAAAGTTAATATTCGCGAATATTCGTCGGGTAATCCTAGGTTATTTGACGTGGAAGAGAACAACCTCAGATCAGAGAGAACCAACTGTATTTTGGCAGATTTAATGTCCATCTGTCAATCTGTCAAAATCGGAAGTATATGATGCTTAATCTGGAAGTAACGGATCGTGAGGTGAGCTTCTGTCTTTCCATGCTACAGCTGGCGTCTGTCAAGAGGACCTGAGTATCTTCGGAGTTTCTGAACGCTGACAGCTGATCTTCCTCGGAGTTTCCGAACACTTGCATCGGCGAGGGAGCTCATATTCTTCGGAGTTTTGGTACTCTCATTGAACCTGCACTTGTGGGGATGAACAACTCAACACCCCGATGGCCTCTGCAGCTTCGAGGACTCGGAGGAAGGCTGTAAGCTCGCATCCTCCAACTCCAGAGCCTCCATCATTCCCGCAATCCGCTGAACGGCTTTTCTCCTTCTCAGGAGGGACAATATCGAAACTTCGCAACCAGCTGTCTGAGAAATCTGCCCATTCCGCTGTGATGGTTGGCCAGTGGGCAAGCGACCCGGACCTCATTGCAGTTGACGAGTTTGAAAGCCAGCTTGCTGAGGGTTGGACACGCAAAAAGAAGCGGAGAGTACCAAATGCAGCTGAGGCACAGGGATCATCTAAGGTTATTGTTGTTGAAGACACCAGCTTGTAGTTCAGTAGCTGAAATTGAACTTATATGTATGCTATTCGTGAATAACTCGCAACTAACGAATATTCAAACTCGCTGAATGTAAATAGTTGCCACTCACGAGTATTCGCGAATATCGCTGACTAAGCAACGAATATTTGTGATCAATATTCGTACGAATGCGAGTATCAATCTCCAGGTGTCGGCGAATATTCATATTCGCAAATATATACTCGTGCTATTCCCTAGTCCACATACTTGTATTCCCCATAGTTTTCACTCTCTCGCCGCCAATCTTGCAGGTGGAGACGCGCGGAAGGGGGAGAGGCAGGGCAGGCACTAGCGTGGACCAAATGGAACTTGTAGTCAACCTCGATGCTGCTCGAGCAGATGCATTGCGTTGGGGCTACTTCACTAATTACTGGGGACTTGATGGGCTCAGAATGATTTGGAGGCCTGGAGAACTTATGTGAGGGCTGGATTGCGACTGGCTTGAATTGTGTTCAAAGCTTGGCTTGAGTTGAGAGCTTCAGAGGCTTTGAATCTTGAGGGCCCAAAGATATCACGCAAGGTACTGGTACCAGCAGAGCGGTGGCGGCGTGGAAGCAACGAACGAAATGAGGGAAGATGGTGATAGAGAAAGACGATGCGTCACTGTGGCGTGAGTCGCATCGCTTGAGTGACTGTCATTGGTGACGCGCGGAGACGCGACGTGTTCTAATTAATTTTTCAACACGTGTTTTGGGCAGACCGAGTTGAGTGCTAGGAGGAGGTATCCAGGGCGTCGCGTTTATCGGTTTTATTGATATATTTGGGTCAGAAATGGAGACGGTATACTGAAATCATTCTGGCTGGCTGAAAAATCGCTCTCAACACAATTGCACTGTAAAGGTGAACATATGATTATTTTTGGCTCTATGACGTTTTTCAGAATGCATGTAAGTCGTCCCTCCCACAAAATCAGCTGGTTTAGACAAACTCTGGCCCAGATAGAGTCTCTTGAAGTCGAAAAGGACTCACTCTCAAAAATGGCATAAATGAATATGATTTTGCTATTCTGGCTCTATCACTAATTGCGTAGGAATTATTCTGAAAGATTGATATAAGGTTTAAGGTAATCAGAGCAAAACTGAGTGAGATATGAGCAAATCGGTCGCGGAATTCAAAAAGTGTCCAAAAGAGGAAATTTTCGTTCGCGCCTTCGGTTCCGACATTAGCTGTAAGGAAATATCCCCGAGTATATTCAGCCAGTGAGCCCTGTTATTCTTTGTGCAGGCCAGAAGAATCCTCTTGTGCATCACCCAAAGCTGTGGATCCATGGAAATTTAGGGGTTCTTAGTAATCTCCTCATGCATCTTCTGTAGCTCACTTCCAATTCCATGACTTGTGACAGAAGCTACTGTGGACACTCAGCTGATGATACGACATGATATAAGGTCAATCTCACTTGAGTTTTCTGTGATCAGACATAAAACAGGTCTCTCTTGCTGCAACATGTCGGAAACGGAGAAGCCAGCGTGAAATTCGAGGGAAGGGCCATCGGTATTCACTTTATTGAGCTGGAGGTGGAAGACTGCATTGTAATGATCAGTGACCATATTCAAAGTGGAATACTGCACATACACTTATTGGATTTCAGAGATGCGAAAACTTCACTTCGTCTAATTTTGACATGGCCGAGAAGTCGAGTTCCCTCCATTTCACTGTGGCGTAGGACTGTCACTATGAAATTGGGAGCATGGGTGGGCTGTGAGAAGAATTAAGAGTTACATTGGTGTCTTCTGCAAGGCCACTACACACTCACATTTTACATCCAAACTGAAGTTTCCAACTCCTTTGATCCTCTGATGTCACTGGCAAGGTTTGCAGGAAAATATTCTCCTTGATGATAAGCTGGGCAGACATATTCATGTCACCTGGAAGATCATCATGGGGATTAGTCAGGGATGTGACGCGGATGCCTGTCCTAAAAGATTTAGTATGGCCTAGCCCAGTCACCAGAGACAGGTGCCCACTGTGAAGCTGAATGCTGGTTAATGGAAATAAATACAGTGCCCTGAAGAGAAGTTCAGGATACTCACATTTTCGCCATGGGTATGCGCTAACAGCGGGAATGAAGGGCCAGAAGGTCGTGTTATATACTAGATGTACACGTGGCATCAATGAACATGACAGTGTATGCTGTAAAGACATAGGAAGATCGATACGGGATCGCTCCGGAATCTCCACAAAATTCGGGAGTTCGAATTACCGGCGCACCGGCGGCAATACGGCAGACTAAAGCGGGGTATGAATACTTGTCACAGGTCACCTATGAGTGCTGCAAAGTTCGCCAACATTACAGCACGGTGTCATGAGTTAGTTAGTGTGATTGCTACCAAACAAACAGTCGCGCGTTCCTCCCTCCTCTCCCCTCTGCTCCTCCGCATAGATGGTGCCCGTCAACAACAACCACTGCATCCAGGGGGGTCGTCTGCACAGGCGATGTGCGACCCCCGTCCGCAGAGGTCTGCAGACTTGGATGTGAAGGGTTTTGCTGATGTGTTTTATGTTCTTGACAGGATCATGTACTGTACAGCAGACCCTCGCCTGCCTCAGTTCTATCACCATCGCTATGCACTCGGAGTTGCGACAGCAAAGCTCAAATCTCGGGGCGAGGAAAAGAAGGGCCTTGCAACGAACACTCTGGCAGTGGTGAAAAGGCAAGTTGCGAAGATGCAGGCGAATATCCAGTCGACAGTGGAGAAGGAAGATGCGGGGAACTTGGAAATAGGTAGAAAGCGGAAGAAAAGGCACTCAGCTGACCGGGATGTAGGTCTGAGTTTGTCCCCGAGAAAGCATCGCAAGTTGTATTAGATATTCACTAGACTCTGAATACAGTTTGAAGTCGCCGTGTAACACCGACGGCGAGGCAGGCCATGCAGATCTTATCAGACCTCATTAATTTCGATATGTAGACACTCGAGCTGTTAGTTGGTCGTTAGGACAGAGTTGTGCATCATCATTTCGTCGATTCCATCATTGACCGACAATCACGACCAAACTCAACTGAACAACTATCGTCCATGGCGAAATCCGGGACATTCTGGTGTTGTAAACCCAGTACGGGGGTTTTGGAAGATTTTCAGTTCTGAGACTCGACTCAAGTCTACTTGAGTGGCTCCAAGTCGACTTCCATCGACTTCGAAGTCGTGTCAAGTCTGAGGTCCAACTCGACTCGACTCGACTCAAGTCGCCTCCGTTAAGTCGACTTGAAGCCCTCCAAGCCTAAGTCGCGGCAACACTAGTTGGATACATGTATGAGCTTTTGCCTGTGAAACGGGGGGGAAAATACTATGACGAGGACACATTCGGACGCAGGGAGTCATTGTATTTCAGTACTGAATACAGTCGACTCTGTCCTAACCCATGGCTGTCATAACCCATAACCTGCTCTAACCATAAATTTTGGGTGTCCATCACCTTGGTTCTCAATTAAAACCCATAAAATTCTATTACCCCATAATCCATACCTTTTCCAGGGTCCATAACCATATTTCACTAATTTTTTTGCAGCAAAGTGACCTTGAAATGTTATCTTTGAGTTTGCCCATTGAAGGAAGCAGTCAGCATGAGTTATGGCCACCATTGGTTGTTCAATATGATTAAAAAACCTATTACACAAGGGCAGACACACATGGAATAGTTCAGAAAAGCCCTCCGTGAGCTCAAAGAACAGGTCAAAAAGCATAAAGAAGATCTCATGCAAAAAGATTCAATCTCAAATGCAGAAGAGGCTTGGTCTGGTACTGAAGTGAATTGAGTGAATTTTTTTCAACCTCTGCCAGAACCCATAGGCTACAATAACCCATACCCAGTGGGCTCCACCGAGGGGTATGGGTTAAGACAGAGTTGACTGTACATACTCTATGAACCCGCGCAGGCGTGTACCGTGCACCACATCCGATGAATTGCAACCTGTAGCCGCGCGTGTGATAATTGGCCTGTACAATGAAGACGATGGACGAATTATGAAAAAAAACAAGTGACTTGAGCGTCGGAAGGGCAGGAAAAAAAAAACAACTCGCTACCCCAATTTTT